>SJYT01044566.1:52931-93384 GCA_006410635.1 Cephalophus harveyi | reverse complement strand
TTCTCTGAGACCTGCTTGGGATTTGGGAGAGACTCACATTTCTTAGTGGTACTTTTATATTCTATTTGTAAGCCCTGGATGGTGTGAAAGTATCATAATAATTTTTTTTTCCGTGTAGTACGACAGAGACTTACTTAAAGACCTAATCTATATTATGTTATGCACTTTACATGAATTCACTAATTTCATTAAAGGAAGAAGAGAGAAAAAAAGGCACAAGCAATTTGTATCCTTGTTTTCAAGAATAGGAAGCAGGAAAGCAGAGGTAAAATACTTTCCCCAAATTCACACCAATAATAAACAAGTGGTAATATGAGGATTAAAATCCATGTACTCTAGCTTAAAATTTCATATAATTCTGAACTCTATTGATTTTCATGGGAAATCATTTAATAAAAAGAGTACTTTAAACACTGCTCACTCCACACACTGGAATAGACAACTGGGAATGAGTGTTTCCTATCTCCTCTCCCCCCACCACTATCTTTAGGGCCTCAGATAAGGCTCTTATGGAAAAACAAAACAGAAGTTAGACCCCAAACACTCCCAGAGTTTCAGAACCACAGACATATCTCGGCAAGTAGGCATTCCTCTTGACAATCCTGTTTGTAAAAGTTAAAGACAAAGCAAAGACAAAAAACAAAGTTTAAAAAAAAAAAAGTCATCCCAGGCCTCTACTTTAAACCCCTGAGAGGACAGACAGCTCCATGAGCTCCCTCTAGGTCTGCAGAACCTGGTTTTTGTCCCCAGCATTGTGGGATGGCACTGTGTTGGTAGGCTGTGGGTTGGCCACGTGGCCGGGTCAACCAGGGGTGCTGCTGGCCCTTCAGTTCCAAGCCAGTGGGCCTGGTGGCACATTTCTGTCCTCAAAGCAGTGGCCAGACAACTTCCCTCCCTGATCTATTGCTGTTTTCAAAGCCTCTGAGAATCATTCTTTTCTATTCCTTCAGGATACTCTCTTAAACCAAACCGGCAAATACTGGACTTCTCTCAATAGTACTTTGTTGTTGTTGTTTAGTGGCTAAGTTGTGTCTGACTTTTTGTTGGCACTGTGTTGGTAGGCTGTGGGTTGGCCACGTGGCCGGGTCAACCAGGGGTGCTGCTGGCCCTTCAGTTCCAAGCCAGTGGGCCTGGTGGCACATTTCTGTCCTCAAAGCAGTGGCCAGACAACTTCCCTCCCTGATCTATTGCTGTTTTCAAAGCCTCTGAGAATCATTCTTTTCTATTCCTTCAGGATACTCTCTTAAACCAAACCGGCAAATACCGGACTTCTCTCAATAGTACTTTGTTGTTGTTGTTTAGTGGCTAAGTTGTGTCTGACTTTTTGTGATCCCATGGACTGTAGCCTACCAGGCTCCTCTTTCCCAGGCAAGAAGACTGGAGTGGGTTGCCATTTCCTTCCAACTCAGGGATTGAAACTGTCTCCTGAATTGGCACATAAATTCTTACTCAATCCTTACTATCTCACCTTGCTGAGAGGCAGGGAGAGGACTTCTTGCTCTAGACAGCAATATCTAGGTAGGGAAGTGAGGATGAGGAGATTGCATAGCTGTTTTAGCTAAGGGGCACAAGTTGGACACCCCCAGATCCAACTAGGCTGTCAAGATAACAGTCTAGCATTAGTAATGTTGAAGGCAGCATTCATTTTTACCTTGTGGATGCTAATGTTATAGAGTTCACTGTTGTACATAGTCTATTTTCTATTTGTTAATAAAACTACAGCATCATTGCATAATTCTTGATGGTAATAAACTTGAATAATCAGATTTCTTAAAAAAAAAAAAGCTGTTCACTTCAAAATATGCGTCTGTTACAGAATGGCACAAGAAAATTGTACTTGATTTCATTTGATACACATATGTTGACTGCTTTGTGCTCAACAACCATTGAAATAGGCACCGTTGATACAGTGGAACATGAGAACTCACTGTGTCCATAATCAAAGAAGCTCTCAGGATTTGATCAATTACTTTTAAATTTAAGCTAAGTTGAAAACGCATGCCTACTATTGTTTGGACAGGCACTCTTGAACAAATACTTTCAATACATTATCATAGGCATGCTACGTATTGAAGTTTTAGAGCAACAATTCAGGCAGATATTAGTAACCCTTTTGTAAAATGAGAAAAGTCAATTTTATAGAGAATAATTTACCCATTTCTGTGCAGATAATGGGCTTCCCTTCGACTGCCAGTGGATAGAACCAGTCAATCCTAAAGGAAATGCATTTTGAATATTCATTGGAAGGACTGATGTTGAAGCTGAAGCTCCAGTCCTTTGGCCACCTAACACAAAGAACTGACCCAATGGGAAAAAAACCCTGATGATGGGAAAGACTGAAGGTAGGAGAAGAGGAGAACAGAGGATGAAATGATTGGATGGCATCACCGACTTTAAGGACATGAGTTTGAGCAAGCTCTGGGGGATGGTGAAGGACAGGGAAGCCTGGTGTGCTGCAATTTATGGGGTCACAAAGAATCAGACACAACTGAGTTGAACTGAATGGGCTTCTCAGATGGCGCTAGTCATAAAGAACATCCCTGCCAATGCAGGAGACATAAGAGATGCAGGTTCAATCTCTGGGTGGGAAAATCCCCTGAAGGAGAGCATGGAGACTCATACCAGTATTCTTGCCTGGAAAATTGCATGGACAAAGGAGCCTGTTGGCTACAGTCCATTGGGTGGCCCAGGTGGCCCTAGTGGTAAAGAACCCACCTGTCAATGCAGGAGATGCAGGTTTAATCCCTGTTTAGGGAAGACTCCTCTGGAGGAGGAAATAGCAATCCAATACAGTACTCTTGCCTAGAGAATCCCATGGACAGAGGAGCCTGGCAAGCCATGGTCCATAAGGTCACAAAGAGTCAGATAAGACTAAAACAGCTTAGCACACACCCAGATGCAGATAATAAAGACACTTAGATTTAAATTCATCTCTTACTGTCAAGACTTTACTCTTTTCGTTATCTTCCATTAACTCATTGCTACTGAGACCAAAAGAAAAAAACAACAACAACAAATCTATCAGTCAATCAAATAAAATACTGATAAATTTTTAATATGTATCTAATGTTTAAAGCCTTTGATTGTGTGGAACACAATAAACTGTGGAAAATTCTTCAAGAGATGGGAATACCAGACCACTTGACCTGCCTCTTGAGAAACCTGTATGCAGATCAGGAAGCAACAGTTGGAACTGGACATGAAACAAGAGACTGGTTCCAAATAGGAAAAGGAGTACGTCAAGGCTGTATATTGTCACCCTGCTTATTTAACTTCTATGCAGAGTACATGATGAGAAATGCCGAGCTGGAGGAAGCTGGAATCAAGATGGCCGTGAGAAATATCAATAACCTCAGATATGCAGATGACACCACCCTTATGGCAGAAAGTGAAAAAGAACTAAAGAGTCTCTTGATGAAAGTGAAAGAGGAGAGTGGAAAAGTTGGCTTAAAGCTCAACATTCAGAAAACTAAGATCATGGCATCCCATCCCATCACTTCATAGCAAATAGATGAGAAAACAGTGGGAACAGTGGCTGACTTTATTTTTCTGGGTTCCAAAATCACTGCAGATGGTGGTTGCAGTGATGAAATTAAATGCACTTACTCCTTGGAAGGAAAGTTATGACCAACCTAGACAGCATATTAAAGAGCAGAGACATTCCTTTGCCAACAAAGGTCCATCTAGTCAAGGCTATGGCTTTTCCGGTGGTCATGCATGGATGTGAACATTGGACTATAAAGAAAGCTGAGTGTTAAAGAATTGATGCTTTTGAACTGTGGTGTTGGAAAAGACTCTTGAGAGTCCCTTAGACTGCAAGGAGATTCAACCAGTCCATTCTAAAGGAGATCAGTCCTGGGTGTTCATTAGAAGGACTGATGTGGAAGCTGAAACTCCAATACTTTGGCTACCTGATATGAAGACCTGACTCATTGGAAAAGCCCCTGATACTGGAAAAGATTGAGGCCAGGAGGAGAAGGGGATAACAGAGGATGAGATGGTTGGATGGCATCACTGACTCGATGGACATGGGTTTGGGTGGACTCCAGGAGTTGGTGATGGACAGGGAGGCCTGGCGTGCTATGGTTCATGGGGTCGCAAAGAGTTGGACATGACTGAGCGACTGAACTGAACTGAAAGTTTACCATTATACCAGAAGCAGTAATAGGTTTACATCACTGCTATAGCAAATGACCAAAAACTTTGTGGCTTAGAAACAACTTAGATTTATTATCTTACAGTTCTAGACCTCATAAGTCCAAAATGGGTCTTACAGGGCTAAAGTCACTCTGTTAGGAATGCTTCATGCTTTTCAGAGGCTCTGGAAGGAAATCTGTTCCTTGCCTTTTCCAACTTCCAGGGTGCTCATGAAAGCATTACTCTGGCCCCTGTTTTATCTGTCACATATTTTTAATTCTGACACTTATATTCCTCTTTTAGAGGAATCTTTTAAATTATATTTGCCCCTCTTTGGCATCTGGTCCCATCACTTCATGGGAAATAGATGGGAAAACAGTGGAAACAGTGTCAGACTTTATTTTTGGGGGCTCCAAAATCACTGCAGATGGTGACTGCAGCCATGAAATTGGAAGATGCTTGCTCCTTGGAAGAAAAGTTATGTCCAACCTAGATAGCATTTTAAAAGCAGAGACATTACTTTGCTGACTAAGGTCCGTCTAGTCAAGGCTATGGTTTTCCCAGTGGTCATGTATGGATGTGAGAGTTGTGCTGTGAAGAAGGCTGAGCGCCAAAGAATTGATGCTTTTGAAGTGTGGTGTTGGAGAAGACTCTTGAGAGTCCCTTGGACTGCAAGGAGATTCAACCAGTCCATTCTGAAGGAGATCAGCCCTGGGATTTCTTTGGAAGGAATGATGCTAAAGCTGAAACTCCAGTACTTTGACCACCTCATGTGAAGAGTTGACTCATTGGAAAAGACTCTGATGCTGGGAAGGATTGGGGGCAGGAGGAGAGGGGGACGACCGAGGATGAGGTGGCTGGATGGCATCACGGACTCGATGGACGTGAGTCTGAGTGAACTCCGAGAGATGGTAATGAACAGGGAGGCCTGGCGTGCTGTGATTCATGGGGTCACAGAGTCAGACACGACTGAGTGACTGAACTGAACTGAATAATCCAAAACAGTGTTTTTCATGTAATCATATATGCCAAGTACTTTTGCCAAATAAGGTAGCATATTCACAGGTTTTGGAGATTAGGTTGTAAACATCTTTGTAGGGCCTTTATTCTGTTTACCACAAATTGTGAACACCATCTCCTTTAATGTTCATGACTTCATACAGTGGCTGTTGCATAATGATAGAGCTGAAGTTTAGAGTGCAAGAGATCGTCCCCAGTACCCAATAGTACAGATTCTAGTACAAAGCACATAATTAGATTTATGTAACACTCCCTTTTGCTGCATCTGACATTTTATGTTCAATGCTCACAAGAGATGCTAAAGTTCATCATGTTCTTATAAAAGAGATATCTAATCTTTATTGCTATATTCATTGAGCTTCTGCTGCTGCTACTAAGTTGTTTCAGTCATGTCTGACTCTGTGAGACCCCATAGATGGCAGCCCACCAGGCTCCTCTGTCCCTGGGATTCTCCAGGCAAGAATACTGGAGTGGCTTGCCATTTCTTTCTCCAATGCATGCATGCATGCTAAGTCATTTCAGTCATGGCCAACACTGTATGACCCTATGCACAGCAGCCCACCAGGCTCCTCTGTCCATGGGATTCTCTAGGCAAGAATACTAGAGTGGGTTGCCATTTCCTTCTCCCATTCATTGAGCATCTACTATCAAAAAATATCTAATATTATCATAAAAAATTGTGATTTGAAATGAATAATGGAACTCCATTTAAAAATATTATAATCCTTGCAAAACTTAGAGGAGAATAAGAAAATGTTTCTTAGTCTTACTTCTCATTGGAAACAGCACTTGAGACAAACGGCTGCATGCAGGCAGTTTATTTTAGGAAATGATCCTAAGGAACAATAGTGAGAGATTTGGAAACATGAAACAGGAGAGGTTGAAATTGCAATATAAGTCTGTGTTGCTGGACTTCTTATTGATGTGAGCAACAGGATGTGAGCAAAAGGATAGTTAAATCCTTTTAACTATCCTTGGGGAACCTTGTAGAATGCACTGCAGACTTGTGCCTTCTAAACAACAAAGGGTGGCGATATCTACACAGACACTTTCTTCCCACCGATGAAGGACTGTCCCAGGTTTTGTTAAACCTTGCAATTTCAGGTTTGTGCCTTAATCAAAATGACTGAGCTGATTTCTGTAGGAGTCCCATGTTTCCAGAGATGCCTCAGGGGAGAAAACAAGAGATGCGTATTTCAGCCCAGGTTAAGTGCTTGCAGGTTATACCTAAGGCAACTGTTCACCATAGCAACCAGTAAAAGCTGGAGTTAAATGAAGGCTAAAAGTATATGTGAGAAAGGACCTAGATATGTCCACTATGAAACGAACATTTTCTTTTATGTTATAATAATTTGTTTTTCCTTCTCCCTATAGTTCAAAAAAATGATCAAACTTTATGTATAGTGTAATAAACTTGATTAATTCTTTCAAAAGTTTTATTTCACATGAATATATGCACAAAAATATACGAATTGAACTATGTGTGTTCATTTGAGTTTCAAAAGTTCACTAGATATGATTGGTTGCATTTTTAGCAGATGTATCAGTAGTAAATTGAGGTATACAATGTTTACATACAAGAACATGAAGACAGTGCTGAACTGTGTATCTGCAAATATTATGAGAATCTGTTTTCAACTGTTGCTCGTATTCATCTCTTTATGAACAGAATGGATTTATACCTCTTTATGGCTTTCATGAAATAGAATTCATATAGCTAAAATTGTGAATGTACTGGAATTTCTTTGGTGTCTGTTTTGCTCTTCATCCTGTTCACACCATAAATTGTCTTTCTGTTCACACTGTTTGCACTGGTACCTAAACTCAGAGTAGGCAAGGCACGAGGTGAGAGGCTGGAAAAAGACTCGAAAGCCATAGGAACTGAAGACACATTTATTCTCTTCTGACTGGCACAGCAGCCATAACACAGCCTCTCTGCTGGCTGATGCAGCAGCTGTAGCAACAGCCATAACATAACTGTAATGTAGCAATGACATGGCCACAACATAACCTCATATAACATAACCATGGTGTTGCTCCAATGTAGCCCTAATGCAGGATTTGCCAGGGCTTTCACAGTGAAGTTCATACAGCCCTACCACACACAGCAACTCGTGACCAAGCAAGTACCTCAGTGATGCACATGCGCAGTGCTCTAAGGGTTATCAGCCATTATATAATCATTATTCACAAAATGTGGGGTGAGAGGGGGTGAAGTCAGAGAGACTGACCATCCATCTTGGCTAATTTGCTCTTCCTCTACAGTGTCATAGCCCTCCAATAGAGAATGACAAAATAAAGCACAGTCCCTAGACTAAGACATTCCTAAGGTTTCCAGTTTCCACCTGTACTGTGTGTTTTTTTAAATTATTATTATTTTTTTTATTCAGTATTTCCTTAGATTTAAAAACCTATCAAAGTTAAAATTTGTTTCTTCTGACTATACAGTACTTACTTAGCAAACTCTACTTCTCTCTTCTCTGTGGATCCTGATAAGACCAATAATTCAGCAATGTATTCACACTGCAAAATGAACAGCCCTTTACATAAACCTTGCCAGTGTTGACTGAGGGAGATCACAAGTACTGTTTGTGACCTAATGTGGTATATTTGCTTTCTGAAAGAGCCTTCTGTCCCTACTCCTTCCAACCTGCTAATGGTTTTCATTCTGATCATAATATTTGACCTATTCCTTCCCATTCATACCAATGTTGATTTTTTTTTTGTTTTATGTGTATAGCAAACTCAAAAGTAAGGTTTATAACTGTCTTAAATAAAAGGTGGTGTATGGTTTAAACAAAGGAACCAGTAGTTATAGGTTATAATATGTGTACTACTCCTGCTTGTCAGTTAAGGTAAGCTCCAGCTACAAACTCAGTGTATTATCAATATCCTCCAGGTCTTTCTGTTTCTTTTTTTGTTTATTTGTTAACCCAGGTTTGTGCCTCAACAATGCAGCAAAGGAAGAAAATCAGAGGCTGCCTCTCTATTGATGTGATAGAATGGCATCAACAGTCTCAGTCATTGGTGACTATATCTGATTTTTTTGTTTTCCTCAAATGTATAGATTTCACAGTGATAGAATAGTATGGTAGTCCAGATATTAAACCACTTTGGTTCAATCAGCACTTTCAATTTCTGTCTGTATGACCATGGGGGTATTCTTTTAAAACTTTGTTCCTTAGCTTTTCATCTGTTCAATGTGGATAAAACTATTCCCTATGTATATAATTCTAATGAGAAGAAGTAAATGAGTTAATTCATGGAATATTTTTAAAAGAATTGTTCAAATATTAAGTGCAATTTAAGTGTCAGTAATTATTATATGGAACCTGGAAGCTCCCCTTTAAATGTGCCTTCCCCACAATATGCATTTTTGCAGTGGTCACTCTGGGCACATAATGATAATCCAAGATCTAAACTGAAAAAAGGAATCTATGAATCTATGAATTATAGCATGGGAGGAAGGAGTAAACATTATACACAGCACCCATAAATGAAAGCAACAAGAGAATTGTTATCACTGCCCTTTTCCTTTGAGTTACCTCTCCAAAGTCTTTTTTAATGGATCATCAGGTCCATTATTATGCTTCCAAATTAGTTACCTGGGAAAAAGACAGAACACATAGCTATATTTACAATTTGTGAAAGAGAAGGAGTAAGGCAAGGAGGGGGAGAAAGAGAGAGAGAGATAAACATACATAGAGAAACTGTCATCTTTTTCCTTATTTATGTTTATATTTTTCTAATTTATATTTTCATCTAATTCTTTAAGTTTTCCAAAGTCTACCAACATGGAGGCAAAACTTACTTCTAATTTCTCCTTTTTTGCTTCATATTATTAGATCTTGAATGCTTTTAAACTTTCTAATTCCAATAGCTTCACTTTTGTCCACTAGTAAATCAATGCTAGCTTTCCTCAAAACATTTAATTCTTAAGAGATTAAATTATAAATAAATAAAATTTAAAAATTTCCAGTAGAAGTTTACATTTTAGAGGAGTATTCCTTTATCCCTTATCAATGTAAATTATTTTGCAAAATAGACATTCCAAGCTCAAGAAGCACTAAGAGGAAGTTTCAAATAGAAGGCTAATGAGAGAGCAGGGCCATAAAGAAAGATGAGCACTGAAGAACTGATGTTTTGAACTGTGGTGTTGGAAAAGACTCTTGAGAGTCCCTTGGATTGCAAGGAGATCAAGCCAGTTAATCCTAAAGGAAATAAACCCTGACTGTTCACTGGAAGTACTCATGCTGAAGTTAAAGCTCTAAAACTTTGGCCACCTGATGCAAAGAACTGACTCATTGAAAAAGACCCCGATGCTGGGAAAGATTGAAGGCAGGAGGAGAAGGGAACGACAGAGGATGAGATGGTTGGATGGCATCACCAACTCGTGAGCTACAGTCTTTGGGGTCACAAAGAGGCAGGCAGGACTAATGTGACTTAGAACAGCACAGCACAGGATGAAGAAATCGATGTGCGAGCATGAAAGAGAGAAGAAGATGGCATTCTTGTTCAATCAAAATGAAGTTGCTTCATTTTGAAATGAAAATGCTTCAACAGTTTTTCCTTCTGTACATCATCTAAATATAATTGATGGCTATAAAATTTCATAGTAAAACATTAAGAAAATATTTTAAAATTTTAATATTTAGACAAACATTCATAAATTTGAAATTATACTAAAAATACATTTTTTACCCTCACTGTGTTTGCTGAATTTCAGCAACATGGAGAGAAAATTTTAATTATGTTGCTGTGCTTTCTTTGCTTCAGAAAACTATAACTGTGACCCTTATCACCAGAGAGCACTCTGTAATGGCAAAGTCATGTTGTAATGCCCACATACTTACACTTAACTCCTCCCACATAGTCTAATTATTGCTTGTTGCAATTTACTTATATTAGAAAATTCTCTGTAACTTTTATGCATGTAATTTACTTCACTTACATTCTATTAATTTGTTCTACTCTTCAAACATAAATTATTGTTCTAATTATTCTAGACAAAATATACTTCTAAATAAAATACAATTTGATAAATTTTAAACTGAACACTAGATCATTAAGTTTGGATGCTAAAAATTGGCTTAAGTTTCTAGTGGAATTTCATAAAGTGTTACTCTTTTGTTTATTAAAAATAAAAGCCATGCTGTGTCTAAACTTAAATGATAATTAACATAATACTTTAAAATGAGAATGGAAGACTTCTCACTTTTATCAGTGAACAATGTAGTTAGCAAAATATTTTAATGGAAAATATACATCTTGTTAAATGAACACAAATATTTCAATACTTTCTCATTTGGTACATAATTCATTTTCAAATTATTGATCTAATTTATGTTTAAATAATTTAAAAGATGCAAATATGGTAATAGACATACATATATGAAAATATGAAATACATATCAAATTATATGTATCATATCATAGAGACAGAAAAGCCTATAGATCTGTATCAGTAGTCAGGATTTCACTAGAGAAACATAGCCAGCAGAAATAGAACCTCCTCTCCCTCTGTTTTTCTCTCTATATATAATTTACCATGTATGATCATGTGTGCATGTCATTATATCTATATGTCTGGTAACCTGGTTCAGTTCAGTTCAGTTACTCAGTCTTGTCCAACTCTTTGTGATCCCATGGACTGCAGCATGCCAGGCTACCCTGTCCATCACCAACTCCTGAGCCTTACTCAAATTCGTGTCCATCCAGTCACTCTCTGTTGCCCCCTTCTCCTCCCATCCTCGATCTTTCCCAGTATCAGAATCCTTTTCAGTGAGTCATCTCTTCACATTAGGGGACCAAAGTATTGGAATTTCAACTTCAGCATCAGTCCTTTGAATGAGTATTCAGGGTTGATTCTGTTTTTCTCTCTATATATAATTTACCATGTATGATCATGTGTGCATGTCATTATATCTATATGTCTGGTAACCTGGTTAAGTTCAGTTCAGTTCAGTTGCTCAGTCATGTCCAACTCTTTGCGATCCCATGGACTGCAGCATGCCAGGCTACCCTGTCCATCACCAACTCCTGAACCTTACTCTAATTCATGTCCATCTAGTCACTCTCTGTTGCCCCCTTCTCCTCCCATCCTCGATCTTTCCCAGTATCAGAATCCTTTTCAGTGAGTCATCTCATCACATTAGGGGACCAAAGTATTGGAATTTCAACTTCAGGATCAGTCCTTTGAATGAGTATTCAGGGTTGATATCCTCAGGATTGACTGTTTGATCTGATTGACTGCTTATCCAAGGGACTCTCAAGAGTCTTCTTGAGCATCACAATTCAAAAGCATCAGGTCTTCAGCATTCAGTCTTCTCTATGGTCCAATTGTCACATCCACACATGACTGCTGAAAAAAACCATAGATTTGAGTGTATGGACCTTTATCAACAAAATGATGTCTCTGTAATATGCTGTCTGTGTTTGTCATAGCTTTTCTTGCAAGGAGCAAGCATCTTTTAATTTCTTGGTTGCAGTCATGGTCTGAAGGGATTTTGGAGCTGAAGAAAATAAAATCTATAACCTCTTCCACTTTTTCCCCTTCTATTTACCGTGAAGTGATGGAACTGGATGCCATAAATTAGTTTTTTGAATGTTGAGCTTTAAGTCAGCTTCTTCAATCTCCTCTTTCACTAAAGGAACTAAAAAGGCTTTTTAATTCCTCTTCACTTTCTGCCATTAGGGTGGTATCATCTGCATATCTGAGGTTGTTTATATTTCTCCCTGCAATTTTTATTGCAGCTTGTGATTCATCCAGTCTGAAATTTTGCATGATGTACTCTGCTAGATGCTGGGAAAGATTGAAGGCAGGAGGAAAAGGAGACAACAGAGTAATGTAAACTGACCTTTTCCAGTCCTGTGGCCAGTTCTGGGTTTTCCAAATTTGCTGGCATATTGAGTGTAGCACTTTAGCATCATCATCTTTTAGGACTTGACATAGATCAGCTGATATTCTATCACCTCCACTAGCTTTTTTCATAATGATGTTTTCTAAAGCCCACTTGAATTCACACTACAAGATGTCTGGCTCTAGTTGAGTGCCCACATCATAGTGATTATCCAGGTCATTAAGATATTGTTTTTGTATTGTTCTTCTGTGTCTTCTTGCCACCTCATCTAATGGCAAATTTCATAAATGTGTGTGGCGATGGATTCTAACTCTAATCCAGATCTTTTTCTAACTCCAATCTGGATCTTTTTCTAACTATTTCTAGATAACTATTAAGAGAGGAAAATATAAAGGATGTGTCAAGAGTTTGTTTTAAAATAATAACTTTGAAAAGAGAAAGTGAAAGTGGAAGTTGCTCAGTAGTGATCACCCCCATGGACTTTGCAACCCCATGGTCTATATAATCCATGGGATTTTCCAAGCGGGAATACTAGAGTGGGTAGTCTATCCCTTCTCCAGGGGAGCTTCCCAACCCAAGGGTCAAACCCAGGTCTTGTGTCAAGAGTTTGTTTTAAAATAATAACTTTGAAAAGAGAAAGTGAAAGTGGAAGTTGCTCAGTAGTGATCACCCCCATGGACTTTGCAACCCCATGGTCTATATAATCCATGGGATTTTCCAAGCGGGAATACTAGAGTGGGTAGTCTATCCCTTCTCCAGGGGAGCTTCCCAACCCAAGGGTCAAACCCAGGTCTCCTGCATTGAAGGTGGATTCTTTACCAACTGTGCCACCAAGGAAGTATGATCATTGAAGTTGCACTTTTTAATTCACAGAAAGTTTCTTGCATGTGAATGTTTGTCAACTGGTCCAAATTCTGACTTTCAGTGATATTGTATCTGGGAAAATCTAACAGCATTCTGATCACTATGGTCCTATTTGTTTGATGCTTCATATTTGGAATTGAATTAGATGACTCTGTATGCTGGTTACACAAAGGTGGGGAAGATTGGAAGGGGCAGTCAAGAGGGAAGGGAGTTATATACAGACACACACACACACACGGCTGATTCATGTTGTTGCATGGCAGAAATCAACACACACAATGAAACTTTGAGCCATGCCAGTGAAAGTGGAAGTTGCTCAGTAGTGTACACTCTTTGCAACCCCATGGACTATATAATCCATGGGATTTTCCAAGTGGGAATACTAGAGTGGGTAGTCTATCCCTTCTCCAGGGGAGCTTCCCAACTCAACGGTCAAACCCAGGTCTCCTGCATTGAAGGTGGATTCTTTACCAACTGAGCCACCAAGGAAGTACGATCATTGAAGTTGCACTTTTTAATTCACAGAAAGTTTCTTGCATGCGAATGTTTGTCAACTGGTCCAAATTCTGACTTTCAGTGATATTATATCTGGGAAAATCTAACAGCATTCTGATCACTATGGTCCTATTTGCTTGATGCTTCATATTTGGAATTGAATTAGATGACTCTGTATGCTGGTTGCACAAAGGTGGGGAAGATTGGAAGGGGCAGTCAAGAGGGAAGGGAGTTATATACAGACACACACACACACACACACGGCTGATTCATGTTGTTGCATGGCAGAAATCAACACACACAATGAAACTTTGAGCCATGCCAGGTAGGGCCACCCAGACGGATGGGTCATGGTGGAGAGTTCTGACAAAATGAGGTCCACTGGAGAAGGGAATGGCAAGCCACTGTAGTACTCTTGCCTTGAGAACCCCATGAACACTATGAAAAGATAAAAAGATAGGACACTAAAAGATGAAGTCCCCAGATCAGTAGGTGCCCAATATGCTATTGGAGACCAGTGGTGATATAACTCCAGAAAGAATGAAGAGACAAAGCCAAAGCATAAACAACACCCAGTTGTGGATTTCACTGGTGATGGAAGCAAGGTCCAATGCTGTAAAGAGCAATATTGCATAGGAACCTGGAATGTTAGGTCCATGAATCAAGGCATTTTGGAAGCGGTCAAACAGAAGATGGCAAGAGTGAACATTGACATTCTAGGAATCAGCGAACTAAGATGGACTGGAATGGGTGAATTTAACTCAGATGACCATTATATCTACTACTGCGGGCAGGAATCCCTCAGAAGAAATGGAGTAGCCATCATGGTCAACAAAAGAGTCCGAAATGCAGTACTTGGATGCAATCTCAAAAATGACAGAATGATCTCTGTTCGTCTCCAAGGCAAACCATTCAATATCACAGTTATCCAAGTCTATGCCCCAACCAGTAATGCTGAAGAAGCTGAAGTGGAACGGTTTTATGAAGACCTACAAGATCTGTTAGAACTAACACCCAAAAAAGATGTCCTTTTCATTATAAGGTCATGGATTGCAAAAGTAGGAAGGTCAAGAGACACCTGGAATAACAGGCAAATTCGGCCTTGGAGTACAGAATGAAGCAGGACAAAGGCTAATAGAGTTTTGCCAAGAGAACACACTGGTCATAGCAAACACCCTCTTCCAACAACACACGAGAAGACTCTACACATGGACATCACCAGATGGTCAACAACAAAATCAGATTGATTATATTCTTTGCAGCCAAAGATGGAGAAGATCTACAGTCAGCAAAAGCAAGACTGGGAGATGACTCTGGCTCAGATCATGAACTCCTTATTGCCAAATTCAGACCTGAATAAAGTAGGGAAAACCACTAGACAATTCATGTATGACCTAAATCAAATCCCTTATGATTATAGAGTGGATGTGAGAAATAGATTTAAGGGACTAGATCTGATAGACAGAGTGCCTGATGAACTATGGATGTAGGTTCATGACATTGTACAGGAGACAGGAATAAAGACCATCCCCAAGAAAAAGAAATGTAAAAAAGCAAAATGCTGGTCTGAGGAGGCCTTACAAATCGCTGTGAAAAGAAGGGAAGCAAAAAGCAAAGGAGAAAAGGAAAGATAAAGCCATTTGAATGCAGAGTTCCAAAGAATATCAAGCAGATATAAGAACGCCTTCCTCAGTGATCAGTGCAAAGAAATAGAGGAAAACAATAGAATGGGAAAGACTAGAGATCTCTTCAAGAAAATTAGAGATACCAAGGGAACATTTCATGCAAAGATGGGCTCGATAAAGGACAGAAATGGTATGGACCTAAAAGAAGCAGAAGATATTAAGAGGTGGCAAGAATACACGGAAGAAGTGTGCAAAAAAGATCTTCAGGACCCAAATAATGATGATGGTGTGATCACTCACTTAGACCCAGACATCCTGGAATGTGAAGTCAAGTGGGCCTTAGAAAGCATCACTACGAACAAAGCTAGTAGAGGTGATGGAATTCCAGTTGAGCTATTTCAAATCCTAAAAGATGATGTTGTGAAAGTGCTACAGTCAATATATCAACAAACTTGGAAAACTCAGCAGTGGCCACAGGACTGGAAAAGATCAGTTTTCATTCCAATGCCAAAGAATGTTTAAACTACCACTCATTGCACTCATCTCACGTGCTAGTAAAGTAATGCTCAATATTCTCCAAGCCAGGCTTCAGCAATACCTAAACCATGAACTTCCAAATGTTCAAGATGGTTTTAGAAAAGGCAGAGGAACAAGAGATCATAAGATGATGTTGTGAAAGTGCTACAGTCAATATATCAACAAACTTGGAAAACTCAGCAGTGGCCACAGGACTGGAAAAGGTCAGTTTTCTTTCCAATGTCAAAGAATGTTTAAACTACCACTCATTGCACTCATCTCACATGCTAGTAAAGTAATGTTCAATAGTCTCCAAGCCAGGCTTCAGCAATACCTGAACCATGAACTTCCAAATGTTCAAGATGGTTTTAGAAAAGGCAGAGGAACAAGAGATCAAATTCCCAACATGCCCTGGATCATCGAAAAAGAGAGTTCCAGAAAAACATCTATTTCTGCTTTATTGACTATGCCAAAGCCTTTGACTGTGTGGATCACAATAAACTGTGGAATATTCTTCAAGAGATGGAAATATTAGGCCACCTGACCTGCTTCTTGAGAAATCTGCATGCAGATCAGGAATCAATAGTTAGAACTGGACATGGAACAACAGACTGGTTCCAAATAGGAAAAGGAGTACGTCAAGGCTGTATATTGTCATCCTGCTTATTTAACTTATATGCAGAGTACATCATGAGAAGCACTGGGTTTGATGAACAACAAGTTGGAATCAAGATTGCTGGGAGAAATATCTATAAGTTCAGATATCCAGTGTGGAATATTCTTCAAGAGATGGAAATATTAGGCCACCTGACCTGCTTCTTGAGAAATCTGCATGCAGATCAGGAATCAATAGTTAGAACTGGACATGGAACAACAGACTGGTTCCAAATAGGAAAAGGAGTACGTCAAGGCTGTATATTGTCATCCTGCTTATTTAACTTATATGCAGAGTACATCATGAGAAGCACTGGGTTTGATGAACAACAAGTTGGAATCAAGATTGCTGGGAGAAATATCTATAAGTTCAGATATGCAGATGACACCACCCTTATGGCAGAAAGAGAAGGAGAATTAAACAGCCTCTTGATGAAAGTGAAAAAGGAGAGTGAGAAAGTTGGCTTAAAGCTCAACATTCAGAAAACTAATATCATGGCATCCAGTCCCCTCACTTAATGGCAATAGGTGGGGAAACAGTGGAAACAGTGACAGAATTTATTTTGGGGGCTCTAAAATCACTGCAGATGGTGACTGCAGTCATGAAATTAAGACATTTACTCCTTGGAAGGACAATTATGACCAATCTAGACAGCATATTGAAAAGCAGAGACATCCCTTTGCCAACAAAGGTCCATCTAGTCAAGGCTATGGTTTTTCCAGTAGTTACAGTTGGATGCGATAGTTGGACTATCAAAAGAGCTGAGCACCGAAGAAGTGATGCTTTTCAACTGTGGTGTTGTAGAAGACTCTTGAGAGTTCTTTGGACTGCAAGGAGATCAAACCAGTCAATCCTATAGGAAATCAGTCCTGAATATTCATTAGAAGGACTGATGCTGAAGTCATGGCAATAGGTGGGGAAACAGTGGAAACAGTGACAGAATTTATTTTGGGGGGCTCTAAAATCACTGCAGATGGTGACTGCAGTCATGAAATTAAGACACTTACTCCTTGGAAGGAAAATTATGACCAATCTAGACAGCATATTCAAAAGCAGAGACATCCCTTTGCCAACAAAGGTCCATCTAGTCAAGGCTATGGTTTTTCCAGTAGTTATAGTTGGATGCGATAGTTGGACTATCAAAAGAGCTGAGCACCGAAGAAGTAATGCTTTTCAACTGTGGTGTTGTAGAAGACTCTTGAGAGTTCCTTGGACTGCAAGGAGATCAAACCAGTCAATCCTATAGGAAATCAGTCCTGAATATTCATTAGAAGGACTGATGCTGAAGNGAGCTGAGCACCGAAGAAGTAATGCTTTTCAACTGTGGTGTTGTAGAAGACTCTTGAGAGTTCCTTGGACTGCAAGGAGATCAAACCAGTCAATCCTATAGGAAATCAGTCCTGAATATTCATTAGAAGGACTGATGCTGAAGCTGAAGATCCAATACTTTGGCCAACTGGTGCGAAGAGAGAACTCATTTGAAAAGACTCTGATGCTGGGAGAGATTGAAGGTGGGAGAATTGGCCGACATGGGATGAGATGGTTGGATGGCATCATCAACTCAATGGACATGAGTTTGGGTAAATTCTTGGAGTTAGTGATGGCCAAGGAGGCCTGGTGTGCTTCAGTCCTGCTGCTGCTGCTGCTGCTAAGTCACTTCAGTCATGTCCAACTCTGTGCGACCCCATAGATAGTAGCCCAGCAAGCTCTGCTGTCCCTGGGATTCTCCAGGCAAGAATACTGGTGTGTTGCCATTTCCTTCTCCAATACATGAAAGTGAAAAGTGAAAGGGAAGTTTCTCAGTCGTGTCCGACTCCTAGCAACCCCATGGACGGCAAGCTCCTAGGCTCCTCTGTCCACGGGATTTTCCAGTCAAGAGTTCCAGAGTGGGGTGCTCTTGCCTTCTCTGGTGCTGCAGTCTATGCGGTCACAAGGAGTCGGACACTACTGAGTGAGTGAACTAAACTGAAATGATTATGACCTAAAAGAAAACTATTCAGTACACTTTTGCATCTTCTTCTGTAACATTGTTTAAGTCAGCATTATTCTGTATATTAGAGCTCTAAGCAGCATTTTTTACTTATTTAATTCAGTGACATATATTATTTTCTTTGGGCATTTCTGTGTTAGTTCACAAACTTAATTCAACCCTCTCATAAAACATGTTTATATATTTGCTAAATAACCATTGTAACCTTCCCTAGTGGTACACAATAATCCTTTGGTATATGTATCATATTCTTTTATATTTTATACTGAAATTTATTTCATATATAGCTTCCATAGAACCAGAATGTTTTAAATTTATTATACCTATATATTGTATCATAGTGATGATAAAGCTTTTCATCATATTTTATTATTTTGTTCAATATTAACAATAACCAATATAAAGATCTCCACCCAGTTATTGACCCATTGTCATTTTTCTGCTTTTCAACCCTCTTTCTTTTCATTAGTCTGGTGTTACACTGGTGAGGAATTTGGTATTATTTAATGTGTTTCAGCCTCATGGCTCATCATAAAAGTTTGTCACCAATTTTGAAACTATAATTGTATCCCCTTCATTCCAGTATGATAATTAGGAGAAGATGAGATTATACCCCATGAGATAGGCCCTTTGAAATCTTTGATGAAAACATGATTCATGATTATTCTACAAATTAGTGAATATGAAATCATACTGTCTATGAGAGAATAACTTGCATATGATTTGTCATCTGAGCTCTTATTTCAAATCTAAACTATTAGTTGTATTAGAGGCATTTTGTAAAAGAGAAGCTTTATGTTATTTTCCTGAGTTTATAGCAACTCATTTATTTTAATTTTCTCATTGATTATTATCTGAACAAAATCAATTTATGTTCTGGAGCTTGCAAATGGTTGTTCTGTGTTTTTCCCTTTTATAGTCCTATAGATCAAATTCATGTTAACCATAAATTTCTTGGGGAAAATGTGTATGATGTAGTTTTAACAGTTTCTCCTTAAAAAACATCTTATTACATAATATTGGTAAAAGAAGATTCAAATATTACTTAAAATAATGAGACAACTTGATTCTCTTTTTTAATTCTGCTTTGATAAAACTAGAGAATGTACAGAGATGTTTACTTTATTTATTGGAAAAATGTGGTTGTTGGGGAAGATTAGCCATTAGGAGATCTTAGATGTTCACAGAAAACAATTTTACAAGGAAGGAAATAGTACTCATTATTGGATTAACAGTAAATTGATCAATATGAAGAAAATATGCATCCTCTATTACTACTGAAATTAATTAATGTCTGTTGAAATGCATGTGGGAAGATAAGCTTCAGTAAGCCCACATAATAACTCATCTGACATGAAAAATATTCTGTTTGAAAATAAAGCTGCATAGAGAAAGAATGGTGACTTTTTCTTCAGTCTGAATTAATTTATGTTATCCAAAACTTAATTTTTGGGGGCTCCAAAATCGCTGCAGATGGTGATTGCAGCCATGAAATTAAAAGACGCTTACTCCTTGGAAGAAAAGTGCAAAGAGTTGGACACAACTGAGTGACTGAACTGACTGACTGAACTGAACTGACCCAAAACTTATACCTTTTAGAATATATGGATACAGTATAGATATAGATATGCATATACATATATATGCATATTTGATTTTTTTTTTAGCATAAATTGTGGCAGCAGAAAAAATCAGTAGCTTTTGGGGCTATGGAGTTAAGGTAAAATAGCATGTGCAGGGCATGATTAGAGATTACCTTCTCTGCAAGTGGGGCTAAAATAAATAGATAAGTTGCTTGACAGAATATCCAAGGTTGATAAGGACATGTGTCTTCCTCCATTTTGGGGTATAAGACACAAATAAGAATCGAATCTTTCAACCATTCTTTTCGATGAAATAAAATAGTTTTATTTGTTCACTTGTTTTTCAATTGTTTCATCTGTTTCCTTGTTAAGGTTTTTTGTTTCCTTTTGCATCTTAGCTGTTTATAGTTAGAAGCTTATTTTTTTTTTTCTTTTTAATCAGGGTAAGTAATTCAGCACCAGTTATATATTGGTATGAAATGTAAGGAAGCTGATTAATATGACAAACATTATGTACCCATTTTGATGACACATAGAATCTCTTTTGATATGAACTTTACTGATATATTAGCTTTTTGTTCTTAATCTGTGTGATGGCTCCCTAAAATTATAAGAAGGATTGTATATAAATGGAGTAATAGGTAGAGAATTATATAATTTGCTTTTTAAACAAGGACACTATCAGTAATGAAAACAACACACAAAATAATTATCAGATGTCAACTGATCTACTAAAGGCATAAACTCAGACTTTCTTTGGAAGATTCAAGAACAGTGATAGCACACTATGCAGTAAAATTTATAGAATTCTTCTAGATTCCCTCATATAAAAGAAATATCTTTTTTTACATCATACTTCTTTTTACTTTGAGTAAACATGAGTATAGCCATTCCAGATGGCTGAAATATAAAGGTGGAATTATTCTATTTAAGAAGTAAAATTATAATGAATAAATATCATTAGTATGTAAATGGTCTAGGCTACTTTCACTAGTCTATTTTCTTAGATTAATACATCAAACTGCAGAAAGGACACTTCTGAAAACACAATAAATTTTGTCTCAAGGAGAAGTGTGAAATATAGGATGGTTCCAGGAC
Source organism: Cephalophus harveyi (assembly GCA_006410635.1). Classification (NCBI taxonomy): domain Eukaryota; kingdom Metazoa; phylum Chordata; class Mammalia; order Artiodactyla; family Bovidae; genus Cephalophus; species Cephalophus harveyi. Next base: position 72,541 of record SJYT01044566.1, on the reverse strand, counting down.
ACAGGAGTACAAATTACCCTCAAGTGTTAGTGGAGGCTAGTCTCACTGCCTAAATGACTGGGCTGGCTTTAGGATTGCTGCTGCTGCTGCGNTCTGAAAACACAATAAATTTTGTCTCAAGGAGAAGTGTGAAATATAGGATGGTTCCAGGACACAGGAGTACAAATTACCCTCAAGTGTTAGTGGAGGCTAGTCTCACTGCCTAAATGACTGGGCTGGCTTTAGGATTGCTGCTGCTGCTGCGAAGTCACTTCAGTCGTGTCCGACTCTGTGCGACCCCATAGACGGTAGCCCACCAGGCTCCCGCGTCCCTGGGATTCTCCAGGCAAGACCACTGGAGTGGGTTGCCATTTCCTTCTCCGGCTTTAGGATTAGTGAGTTCTTAAAAGGGAATGCATAACTTGGGTAAAGAGACAGACATCACAAAAAGATGGCACACAAATACCCATCCTTTAACTCACCAGTTGATTTCATGGATGTTTCAGGCTTCAGTCAGTTCAGTCACTCAGTCGTGTCCAACTCTTTGTGATCCCATGGCACGCCAGGCTTCCTTGTCCATCACCAACTTCTGGAGCTTGCTTAGACTCATGTCCATTGAGTTGATGATGCCATCCAATCATCTCATCCTCTGTCGTCCACTTCTCCTCCTGCCTTCAATCTTTCCCAGCATCAGGGTCTTTTCCAATGAGGCCAAAGTATTGGAGCTTCAGCTTCACCACAATCACAGAAAACAAATCAATTTCAGATTTACTTTAGAAATAAAATATGTTAAGAGCTTCAGAGTTGTAAAGGATAGCAGAGGTAACTTAAAATTGCTCATTTTTCAGATGAAGTTACTGAAACTTACAGAAAGTGAGAGATTTGGCCAAGGTTAAAAATTATTAAGAAATGTTACTATTGTCTTCTTAAATGAAAAAAATGTAGATAAAAATAAATTTTAAGACATACCATTCAGTTTTGAGATTCAGTTCAGTCCAGTCGCTCAGTGATGTCCGACTCTTTGCGACCCCATGAATTGCAGCACGCCAGGCCTCCCTGTCCATCACCAACTCCCAGAGTTCACTCAAACACATCCATCATGTCGGTGATGCCATCCAGCCATCTCATCCTGTGTAGTCCCCTTTTCCTCCTTCCCCCAATCCCTCCCAGCATCAGAGTCTTTTCCAATGAGTCAACTCTTTGCATGAGGTGGCCAAAGTACTGGATATACTTAGAGAATACCAAAAATGTGAGAAAGTAGCCTTGTAGTAGGAAGTACTCAGTTCAGTTCAGTTCAGTCGCTCAGTCGTGTCCGACTCTGCAACCCCATGAATCGCAGCACACCAGGCCTCCCTGTCCATCACCAACTCCCGGAGTTCACTCAGACTCGCGTCCATCGAGTCAATGATGCCATCCAGCCATCTGAGTATAATAGAAGTGAATAAGAAATGAGTAAGAAAGAGTGTTCCTAAAGGATTTGTATAGCTTAATGAAAATTTACAAATTTAGCAGAATAAGACCTTCTTTGACTACTTGTCGCTTGAATTGTTAGGACAAGAATTAAGTACTTTTATTATTTTTAACATTTGGGTATTCAGCAGTAACAGAATTAAGTATCTAAAGTATTCTTAGAAATTTAGTAGAGATTTTTACAGCTTTGACCTTTCACTATTTCACACTAGGATTGGTTGGCAATTCCTTCTATCCCCACCGGTTACTGAAGCTGTAAAAGAAAAGGGACTTGAATAACTAGCAAATTAGATGTATTATATGAAAAGGCCAAGAGGAAGTCTATAGATTCATAATTCATGGAAAGTATAATATATCAAAACATCTGGATGACAAGATATGTACTATGTGGGAAGGCAAGGGGCTGTTTTTTAATCCTTGCTAATAACTAGGTTTCTAAACTCTCAGAATTCAACCTTGAAATAAAGTTTTACATTCCAATAATGTAGTACTATCCAGGGGATTGCTGATAATGCTCTCATCCCTTTGGATGCTGACTAGACAGCTCTGATGGATGCTGCCCTGTAAAGATTGTATAATACCAACGACAGAAACTAACTTGAGATGACATAAAGCAGGAGGGGCTGTATTAGGGCATATATTAACTCTGATTCTTTCTGATTAAAGACAGTAATTTCTGTTCCTACTTTCTTATATATAAGACCAAAAAAAAAAAAAAATCCTATATCAATCATCTACCCCTTCAACAACATCCCTGGCTCCCTCTATATCAAAGTGAAAGGACAGCATAAAAATTTTGCTTTTTTGGAAGTATTTAGCTAACTTCTTAGTAAGTGACTTGACTTTAACATATTTAACATACCTCACAAGGCTGAGGTATTTGAGTCATATTTGCAAAAAAAGAAAAAATTACATTAGAATACAAAACAAAATGGGCTTCATAGGTGGCACTAGTGTTAAACAACCTGGCTGCTAATGCTGGAGATGGTCAGGAAGATCCCCTGAAGGAGGGCAGAGAAACCCATTCCAGTATTCTTGCCTGGAGAATCCCATGGATAGAGGACCCTGGCAGGCTACAGTCCCTGGGGTTGGAAAAGAGTCAGACACAACTGAAGTGACTTAGCATCTATGCATGCATAAAACAAAATAGAAGAAATATCAATATGATATTTAGTTGATAACATAAAATTTGTGCATGTTTTATATATTGAGACCAAGAGGAAACTACTAACCAAATAGTTCAAAACAGATATTCTCTCTTAGATCAGATAGTCTGGCAAAGGAAAGAATTTTATTGCAACAATAATTATACAGCTAGATATATAAGAATAAATGGATATGTAAGATATTCTCTAAAGGGATACAATAAGTTGCTAATAGGGCAAAATATAAATCATGCATTTATGTGAGAGTTATTTAATGAAATCCATATATTCACAATCTAATTTTGTCTCAGCTATTAAAAAAATTGCAGTGTTATTTAATATCATTGGTAAGGTATTAGGAACTATGTGTGCTCAGTCACTCAGTTGTGTCCAACTCTTTGTGACCCCATGGACTCTATCCTGCCAGGCTCCTCTATCCATGGAATTTTTCAGGCAAGAATACTGGAGTGAGTTGCCATTTCCTACTCCAGGGGATCTTCTGACCCAGGGATTGAACCTGTGTCTCCTGCATTGGCAGGCGGATTCTTTACTACTGTGCCACGTGGTAAGCCCGCATACTACCCTTGATCTTAGCTAAAAGGAAATTATAAATATTAACAAATATAAAATGTTATGAATTTATAAATATATATGTATGCCATAGCTATTTCTATACATAGACATAGAAAAATCTATGAAATAATGGATATAGAACACTTATTTTACTAAAGATATCATTATTACCAAATATATACTAAAGGTTACTGACCTTATCTTATATGCATTTAGGTTAAATTTTGAATTTAACAGATTTTATACAATTAAATATCCCACCTATAATTGTTCTCAAGTGTATGATTGCATTCAATATTTGCATAATTATAAGCTGGCTTAGAGAAAAAATATATGAACCTATTTCTAATATAAAACTATTAGTAGCATTAAGTTATTTCTAAACCACAGGGAGATAGTATAGAATGTTTCCATAAATTCAGTTTTTATGAGATAAATAGTATGCTTAGCTCTTTGGGAATGCTTATTTTCATCATGAGGAAAGTAGAATGGACAACTATGAGAATGGTATATATTACAAGTTAATGCTTGTTTATGATCTAGCAAAATCAAGAAGAAAATTGATTAAGGAAAAAAGAGAAGAAAAAACTGAGGAACCAAACTCCCACACACAATACACACACAATGTGTTCTCTACTGTGCAAATGCTGGATACAAAGATGCATAAAATATGGGCCTATCCTTTTATTCACTAAGGAAATAACTTTTAAATGTAAAAGTACTACTTAATATTGTGATTTTATAATGTTTTTGAAATAGAGCTTCAAATATAGCTTTAAAATCATATCTTTATTTTGCTTATTTGATATGTTTGCTGCATATATATACACATACCCACACATACACAAATGTACACTTAAGATTGCCTCACTAAATTGAAATTTCTCACTCATAAAAGAAGTTTACTGTTAACTTCTCCAAGGCAAGGGCTTTCTTTTGCCCCTGAAAACTATCACCTAAACACAGTAACACAACACATGTCACACAGAAGGAAATCAATTGTACTTTGTAAGATTAATTGATTTAACAATTAATGCATCTATAAATAATAAATTAATGACAGAAAACCTAAATTCTAAATGAATTTAGTTCACCTTTGATTAAATTGCTTTAACTCTATTTATAATATTTCCCCAAACCTCACTGTTGAGCATTGTAACACTGAGAACTCTGATTCTTCATCTCAGAGATACACATTCTTAAAAATTGTTTTATAACTTGAAAACTAATTTCAGTTTTAAAAGCCACAAATATGACTAAACATTTTAATTTAGAAAAAAGTAAAGCAATATCTGCTTCCTTCATTATACATATTTGAATTAAGTTGCATCTAAATAAGCTTTAACATTCAAAGAAAATATCTTTAATTTGTACATTTCAAATACCAAGTATAGAATACTTCATATCTAGAAAATAGGCCTTTGGAATCTAAACTCATTATCACTGAAGTGTGAACTTCTAATTGTAGTACTTTTAATAATATATCTTCTACATATATATTTCTCGATGCCTGCAAATTCATGAAATGGGAAACTGTGAGGCTATAATGCAGAGGAGATTTATGCTAAGAAGATTCTGAGTTGTCACGATTAAAAATTTTCCACCCATTATGTGAATCTTATTGATCATTGCAGGAAGCAGAAAAATGTGCTGGTCATTGATTTTCTTTGGCTACCGAATGTATTAGGCCTGACACATTTGATGGGTGGCAAGATTTCAAAGGAAGCTCAGTTAAGCTAATCTTAGTTCAGAGAAATATTTACAATGGAATAAGAAACCTTGTAATTGCTAGAGCAAATAGAAGAGTCAGAGGACTATATTATTAGCCATATCAGCATAAAAATTAGACATGAGCCTTTCCAGGAGGCCACAGTAAAATGCATCAAGGCTTTGGTGCTGTTTTCACAAATGTAGCAATTATTGGATAAATTGGGTTTTAGCTTCTCACCCTTCAGCCAAGATAATGAATGCAAAGAAATTAGTTGTTTTTGTCTTCTTGGCTAAGGGACAGTATCAGAATTCCATCAAGTTCATAAAAATATAAATGAAGACATTAGATAATTGCATCCCACATGTGAGGCTGATAGTGATGCTGCTACCTATAAATTCAATATTTTGTTTCTAATGATTATTTTCTTAAAATCCATGTTCATCCATAAGTTGTATCATAGGTTACTAGACTAGAAAGAACAATAGCAAATGAAAATTGTAAAGACTCTTCCCTGGGAATTAAATTCCATTAAAAAATAAAGCTGGAAAGTATGATCTTATATCTCTGTTGGAAGCTGTCTACTGACATTAATACAATGTCAGAGTACAGTGTTATCTCTCAGTAGTACAGGATGGTGTCAAAACGCTATGTATATTTTTCCAGTACATTAAGTACCAGGGCACTGTGTATGCTTTAGGTGAAGATTAATTAAATTAGCACAAGCCAAGTGGTCTTCTATGCCCACGAACAAGCACTGTATATTTTTTCAATCACCTTTCTCATTTTTCCAGGCCATTTAACATAGAAGCATACAATTCAAATTGGTATATAGAATATTAATATCATATCCCAGTTTAGTGAAATCCAAAAAGAAAACCACCATTCCCTGGGTATACTAACATGCCTTTCAGTGTCTTTGGAAATGTGTCCTTCAATACAGAAAAGAAAAATGTAAATTATCAATCATAGGTGAGATGTTTGAATTTTTAAATAAATATTTTGCTTTTTGATATATTATCAAAGTGTTATAAGAATTAAGTACTTAAAAATATTACAACAACTGTGTGTTGGTTTGCAAACTGTCCCCAGAAAACAAAGGGTAAGAAGATTCCAAAAAAAGAAACAGGCCACTCCAGATTTATCAATAGCAAATTTAATAAACAAGGGAACTTACTTCTTAGGTTTGTCTTGGATGACACCAAGATGAGTAGATTGATGTACTCACCCACCAGAATCTTAAAAATTTATATAGAGGCTTCACTGGGTTCAGTTACATTATACTATCCAGATGGTCAGAACAACACATTGCTTTCTGAAGGTTTCATCCTTGAAAATGGCTCTCACTATGGAAATGGTGAGAACAGCACACATGATAAGGACAGGAGAGAGGGAGAGGAGCCTGGGTGATGGCTTTGTTCCAACTCGAGGATAAGCTGGATGACCACCTCCAACACTCCACCAGTCCTCACTGGCTCTTATAATCTTCCTTTCCCCACCCACTCCCATCCTGCCCTCCTGTCTTCTGTAATGTGTCCCTAGTCATCAGCAAGAGGTTTCATAGCATAGTGGTGGACCTTTGGAAGCTCTCAGGCTTCACTGGAGGCAGATACCTTCAGCAAAATACAGGCACATGCATGAAGAAAACACAGATTATGATAGTGATTCCCAAAATAAGTGACTTTTTTTTTTTTCTTTTTGGCCAAGAATCCCATAATCCGAACCACTATTTATGAAGTCCCCTAGGCTGTGGGTTGAGCATTCTTTGGCATTGCCTTTTTTTTGGGTTGGAATGAAAACTGACCTTTTCTAGTCCTGTGGCCACTGCTCAGTTTTCCAAATTTGCTGGCATATTGAGTGCAGCACTTTCACACCATCATCTTTCGGGATTTGAAATAGCTCAACTGGAATTTCATCACCTCCATTAGCTTTGTTCGTAGTGATGCTTTCTAAGGCCCACTTGACTTCACATTCCAAGATGTCTGGCTCTAGATTAGTGATCACACCATCGTGATTATCTCAGTCGTGAAGATCTTTTTTGTACAGTTCTTCTGTGTATCTTGCCACCTCTTCTTAATATCTTCTGCTTCTTTTAGGTCCATACCATTTCTGTCCTTTATCGAACCCATCTTTGCATGAAATGTTTCCTTGGTATCTCTAATTTTCTTGAAGAGATCTCCAGTCTTTCCCATTCTGTTCTTTTCCTCTATTTCTTTGCATTGATCGCTGAAGAAGGCTTCCTGATCTCTTCCTGCTATTCTTAGGAACTCTGCATTCAGATGCTTATATCTTTCCTTTTCTCCTTTGCTTTTCGCCTCTCTTCTTTTCACAGCTATTTGTAAGGCCTCCCCAGACAGCCATTTTGCTTTTTTGCATTTCTTTTCCATGGGGATGGTCTTGATCCCTGTCTCCCGTACAATGTCACGAACCTCATTCCATAGTTCATCAGGCACTCTATCTATCAGATCTAGGCCCTTAAATCTATTTCTCACTTCCACTGTATAATCATAAGGGATTTGATTTAGGTCATACCTGAATGGTCTAGTGGTTTTCCCTACTTTCTTCAATTTGAGTCTGAATTTGGCAATAAGGAGTTCATGATCTGAGCCACAGTCAGCTCCTGGTCTTGTTTTTGTTGACTGTATAGAGCTTCTCCATCTTTGGCTGCAAAGAATATAATCAGTTTGATTTCGGTGTTGACCATCTGGTGATGTCCATGTGTAGAGTCTTCTCTTGTGTTGTTGGAAGAGGGTGTTTGCTATGACCAGTGCATTTTCTTGGGAAAACCCTATTAGTCTTTGCCCTGATTCATTCCACATTCCAAGGCCAAATTTGCCTGTTACTCCAGGTGTTTCTTGACTTCCTACTTTGGATTCCAGTCCCCTATAATGAAAAGGACATATTTTTTGGGTGTTAGTTCTAAAAGGTCTTGTAGGTCTTAATAGAACTGTTCAGCTTCAGCTTCTTCATGGAAAATGGATGGGGAAACAGTGTCAGACTTTATTTTTGGGGGCTTCAAAATCACTGCAGATGGTGATTGCAGCCATGAAATTAAAAGACGCCTACTTCTTGGAAGAAAAGTTATGACCAACCTCGATAGCATATTCAACAGCAGAGACATTACTTTGCTGACTAAGGGCTGTCTAGTCAAGGCTATGGTTTTTCCTGTGGTCATGTATGGATGTGAGAGTAGGACTGTGAAGAAGGCTGAGCACTGAAGAACAGATGCTTTTGAACTGTAGTGAAGAAGGCTGAGCACTGAAGAACAGATGCTTTTGAACTGTAGTGTTGGAGAAGACTCTTGAGAGTCCCTTGGACTGCAAGGAGATCCAACCAGCCCATTCTGAAGGAGATCAGCCCTGGGTGTTCTTTGGAGGGAATGATGCTAAAGCTGAAACTCCAGTACTTTGGCCATCTCATGCGAAGAGTTTACTCTTTGGAGAAGACTCTGATGCTGGGAGGGGATTGAGGGCAGGAGGAGAAGGGGATGACCGAGGATGAGATGGCTGGATGGCATCACTGACTCGATGGACGTGAGACTGAGTGAACTCCGGAAGTTGGTGATGGACAGGGAGGCCTGGCATGCTGCGATTCATGGGGTCGCAAAGAGTTGGACATGACTGAGCGACTGAAGTGAACTGAATAATATCCTTCAGGTCAATGGATAGAACAAAGATGGCAACCAAATGATTGCACCAGTGGGAAATGAATGTGCCAATCTGGACTTGAGGTGCGAGTAACTTATCTTGTTTGTGGGCATTATTCATGTTGGTGGGGGGTGGGAGTACTGTCAAGCAGGAGGAGTGGATTAGGGGTGACATAGGCCAGACTAGCACCTCCATATTCTCCATTTTTTCAATTGTATGTGTATAATATGTTTCAGCAGGTCCAACTTGCAGCAGAACAAAGGTATTTCAGTTCCTCCTCACCCAGGGGTACAAAATAACTAAACATTCCCAGTAGGATATCTCATTGCAAATTCCAGTAAATAGCACCTTTCACAAACCCAATGGGACTTGGTATTCTCAGCAGCATAGCACTTTGATTGAACATGAGAGCTGGAGCAGTAACTTTACCATAACTTGAATACCTTTACAATATTGGATAGTATGTGTCTCCAATCTAGCACATGACTTACAATTCAAATGTATTAAAGCCTGGTTTGTACGTTTATGTGAGTTGCTCAGTCATGTTCAACTCTTTGCAACCCCATGGACTGTAGCCCACCAGGCTCCTCTGTCCATGGAATTATCCAGGCAAGAGTGTTGGAGTGGGTAGCCATTCCCTTCTTCAGGGGATCTTCCACAACCAGGCATCAAACCTGGGTCTCCTGCATTGCAGGCAGATTCTTTACCATCTGAGCCACCAGGGAAGCCCATATTAAAGCTGAGAGTAGTACTTCATTCCCCTTGGCCAGATGATTTTACCCAGCAGTTTAATCTGCTGCTTTAACATTCCATTTTTTGTTTTTCTATCAGCCCTGTTGCTTACCAGTTATAGCGGAGCTAGAATTTTCAATGTCATGTTTTTTTTTGCCTAGTCTTACATATTGTGACCTTTGATATATGACCCCTGATCACTGTCTGTTCAATGAAGGTATCCTTGAATGGTACTCAGTTTCACTAATCTTCTAATGGTGGCAGCCAGGTTTGCACTGCTGCTGCTGCTGCTAAGTCGCTTCAGTCGTGTCCGACTCTGTGCGACCCCAGAGATGGCAGCCCACCAGGCTCCCCCGTCCCTGGGATTCTCCAGGCAAGAACAATGGAGTGGGTTGCCATTTCCTTCTCCAATGCATGAAAGTGAAGAGTGAAAGTAAAGTCGCCCAGTTGTGTCCGAGTCTTAGCGACCCCATGGACTGCAGCCCACCAGGCTCCTCCATCCATGGGATTTTCCATGCAAGAGTACTGGAGTGGGGTGCCATTGCCTTCTCAGTAACAGAAAATCTGGGGTAGGCCTGATACGATGCCCACACAAATCAAGGCATATTTGGAACCCTTCACTCAGAGGGATGGGGCCAATATAATTGATTTATCAGTCCCTCATCAGTTGGGAACTGTGATGGGAAACCTCATGCTCCTTTGGTCTTGGGTATTGTTTAGAACACAAAAGACATGCTGTTACTCCTTTAACCAAGTCACTGTATTTCAAGGACAATTCAATAACCTTATCTATAAGCCATTCTTCATGGTTGTTCTGGCAGCTGGTCTTTCTGTGTACCCAATCTGCTGTATCTATTAAAAGGTTTGTTGCTAGGGGTTGTAGTTGGGCTAGAGCATCAGTTTTCTGATTGTCAGTGGGTGTTAGCACCTCATGGGCCAGGATATGGAAAACAGAGAGGACTGCCCCAGGCTCTTACAAGTGAACCCAAATGTCTTTCCACATATCTTAATCCCACAAGGGCTCACTGGTAATTATTTATCCCTCAAATTCACATTGTCTAAAACTCAAGGTTAATTCATTTAGAACAGCCCAACTGTCATGCAAAGAGTTAATGGCCAGAGTTTATGAGTGATCACCAGCCAAACCACCCTGACTTTAGTCCATCGGCTTCTATGGTTCATTCCTGTTTCCATTCAAATAGTGTCAGTGTTGGGCTGAATGGTAGCTGCAGTCCATCTGGACACCTTGCCCCTGACTAAGCCCACCTGTATACCAGGCATCAGCTACAGTTTCCCTACTCCCTATTTAGGGACCACAGGAACCACTACAGGAATAGGGCCTGAGATATTTGGAGAATATACGTATTCTACAAGACCTAGCTGAACTCACAATTCTAGAGGACAGGATATTACTCTGCTGCAAATAGGCAAGTCACTTAATCACAGTGAGAACTGGAGCCATGGAAGGAAGTACTGAAAGAACCTAATCACAACCTGCTCCTGGATAGGAAGAGAAGTTTTTACCTTAGTAAGCTGTTTCTTCATCAGATGCTCTACCTGAAGGAGCATTTTGTAAACTGCAAGGAGTTGTGGCTCTATGGGGCTATATAGGGTTTCTATCACCTTCCAAAGTCTCTTCCTTTTGTTGTCTCTGCCACAATGCCCAATCCATTCCTTCTGAGGGTCACAGTTACATCTTAAGTGATCACTTTTCCTGGGAGATGCCCAGAACTTTAATCTGCTTCAGTTCAGTTCAGCTCAGTTCAGTCACTCAGTCGTGTCCGACTCTTTGCGATCCCATGAATCACAGCATGCCAGGCCTCCCTGTTCATCACCAACTACCAGAGTTCACTCAAACTCTTGTCCATCGATTCAGTGATGCCATCCAGCCATCTCACCCTCTGTCATCCCCTTCTCCTCCTGCCCCCAATTCCTCCCAGCATCAGAGTCTTTTCCAATGAGTCAACTCTTCGCATGAGGTGGTCAAAGTACTGGAGTTTCAGCTTTAGCATCATTCCTTCCAATGAACATCCAGGACAGATATCCTTTAGAATGGACTGGTTGGATTTCCTTGCAGTCCAAGGGACTCTCAAGAGTCTTCTCCAACACCACAGTTCAAAAGTATCAATTCTTCAGTGCTCAGCTTTCTTCACAGTCCAACTCTCACATCCATACATGACTACTGGAAAAAACATAGCCTTGACTAGACGGACCTTTGTTGGCAAAGTAATGTCTCTGCTTTTCAATATGCTATCTAGGTTGGTCATAACTTTCCTTCCAAGGAGTAAGTGTCTTTTAATTTCATGGCTGCAATCACCATCTGCAGTGATTTTGGAGCCCCCAAAAATAAAGCCTGACACTGTTTCCATTGTTTCCCCATTTTTTTCCCATGAAGTGATGGGACCGGATTCCATGATCTTCATTTTCTGAGTGCTGAGCTTTAAGCCAACTTTTTCACCCTCCTCTTTCACTTTCATCAAAAGGCTTTTTAGTTTCTCTTCACTTTCTGCCATATTATACTGGAGAAGGTGATGGCATCCCACTCTGGTACTCTTGCCTGGAAAATTCCATGGGTGGAGGAGCCTAGTAGGCTGCAACCCATGGGGTCAGCCACGACTGAGCAACTTCCCTTTCACTTTTCACTTTCATGAATTGGAGAAGGAAATGGCAACCCACTCCAGTATTCTTGCCTGGAGAATCCCAGGGATGGCGGAGTCTGGTGGGCTGCTGTCTATGGAGTCGCACAGAGTTGGACACGACTGAAGCGACTTAGCAGCAGCAGCAACAGCAGCAGCAGCAGCATTATTTATACATTCTCAAAGATGGCTTGCAGCCCTAGCCCCACACATACCCTTCATTTACCAAGTGATATAAGGGGAAAAGGCACTGTGCCAGGTGGGGAATAAAAGTCCTTTAAAACCCCCCAATCCCTACAAATGGCTTGTATCTCTTTCACATTGTTAAGGGTTGGACAGGCTTACATGTTCTCAATTACAGCTCTGGAACAACAAAAGTCTTACCCAACCAAACAATTCTCCAAAACTTTATAGTGGTGCCTGAGCTTTGACTTTTCTGTGAGTTCACTGTTCATCTTTTTCTTTGCCGTTGTTTCAGCAAGGTTTGCAGAATGTCCTGCAGAAAGGCAGTCTTCACATATGAGCATTATACCATCAGTGTAGTGGGCCCATTTTACTGATGTGCGGAAGGAGATCAGGGACATCAAGCTACCATCCCATAACATATTGTGGGACTCTATGGGTGGCCTTGGAGAAACATTTGAAAAGTCCATTGTTGCCCCTTCCACATGAAAGCAAATTGATCATATGACTCAGAGTCTAGGTGTATACTGAAAAATGCATCTGCTAAGTCCAGTACAGCATGGTGAGTTCCTAGGACCCAGGCCAAGGTTACCTAAGATGGTGATAATCCCAGATACAGCTGTGTGGTTGGGGCAGTACTTTTTTTTTTTTTTTAATTCACAGTCATCCACCATTAGCCATCCGACTTTATTTTACTGGCCATACTGGGCTGTGGAAAGCATCATGGACAGAGTGTACAATACCCAGTAGGTGCATTTCTTGACTAATTTCTCTTTTTTATTTATACTCTCACTCTCAGGCAATTTATATCAGTAATCACTCTTTAGTGTTTCTCCTCAGCATAATTTGATTACTCTAACTCAGAGGCAGAATTAACTGACAGTTTTTCCAGTGTTTGACCTTGTAGGATATCAATGTCTAATATATTCTCTAGCACTGAAAAGATAAATTCCTCCTATTCTCATTGGAGGATACACCAATTTTCAGTGCCAAAAGAACCATAATGATTTGCCTTCCATAACCATCAATGGTATTGAGAGGGACAGAGCAGCTGCCTGTTGTTTATTTCTGTAGGAACAGTGAATAGACAGCTCAGTGTGAAGCCTCTGAATGCCTCTAGAATCCCTCACCTAGAAGAAATCTTGACCTACATCTTACACCATATGCATAGGAGGCATGCATCCTTAGTAGAACTGTGTCACTGAGTTCTCTCTAGAGCAGGCATCATAGGGGCAAGTGAAGCAGGTCTGAAATGTTCAAATTTTAAGACCTTTATAGGCAGATCAACATAGTACCAGGTTGCCAGTCTGTTTTTTAGGTGGAATCCTGGTATCAATGAGATCAAATCACATTAGCTTCAGGCTTATTTTACTGGACTCTTGTAGAGGCCAGCCCACTGTGGCAGCCATTCATTTCCCTTCTTGTCACAGTGCAGTATGTACAGTTTCTCAAACAAACACATTAGGCTAGCTGACATTTCAGGGATGTACCCATACACAAACATCTAACATATAGATCCTCCCTCTCAACCTAGATGTAGGTAGTTAACTTGGAATTCCCATGTGGATACCTCTTTCCCAAGGCTCATTTCTTTAGTCTCTTGGCTAGCTAGCCAATTTTTGGTCCACCAACTGGCCCTATACATGGAGGGAAAGAAGAGACTGAAAAACACCCTGACAAACTACCCCAGATTGGCAGGTAGCAGGTTTAATAAACAAGGGATCTTATAAAGGAGGCTTGTCTTAGATGGGCATAAGTGAGCAGATGTTTGCACCCATGGGTCAGAAAAAGTTTAAAGGCCTTCAAGGGGTTCAGTAACATACCATCCAGTTGGTCTTGACGATAAGTTACTCTCTCAAGGCTGCATCTTCAAACATGGCTCCCCCTGTGGGAAGGGTGGGCAGAATATACATTCCAAGGATGAGGGGGCAGTGGTGAAGAACATCTAATTGAGCTCTAATTGAGTTCCCAGTTAATGACATCTAATGGGGTCCAGCTCATGGGTCAGCTGGCTTGTCCTCCTGATAACCTCCTCTGACATTATGGTATGTCATTATTGTTACTTACAACCTGGTCTTTAGGGGCATGACACTTGTGCAGAGTAAGACCAGATCAAGAAAGAAGCTCAGCAGTAGTTGCTAAGGTTTCATATTTGAGGAAAGTGAAGCTCATATGATTCCATTTATTTGTTTGTTTTTTTTTTCTGAGCAAATTAATTAAAGGATTTGAATATAGAACTTCAAATTATAAGTCTAATGCTCTTTGTTCCTGCTCCAAGTGTTTCTGGTGATTCTTTTTCTTTATTTAAAAATCCAAGAAACAGTTCAAAGAGTGATGTTCTGTAATTGAAAAAAAAAAATGGCCCTTGATTTAAGAAGACAATGACTTGAAACAGTATTGCAAATTTCTTAATGTTGTCTATTTAACAGAGGAAAAACTAAATCAACTTTAAAAGTTGAGGGTTTGTTGAAATTTCAGTCTATTATTGGTAATACCTTTTGAAGTTCTTATGTATTTTCAGTGGATTATTACAAAAAAGAAAAATCAGTTTAGTCACTCAGTTATGTCTGATTCTTTGCAACCCCATGGACTGTAGCATGCCAGACATTCCTATGCATCATTAATTCTTGGGGCTTGCTCAAACTCAAGTCCATCAAGTTGGTGATGCCATCCAACCATCTCATCCTCTATAGTCCCCTTCTCCTCCTGCCTTCAATCTTGCCCAGCATCAGGGTGTTTTCCAAGGAGTCAGTTCACATCAGGTGGCCAAAGTATAGGAGTTTCAGCTTCAGGATCAGTAGTTCCAAATAATTTTCAGGACTGATTTCCTTTAAAATTGACTGGTTTGATGTGCTTTCATTCCAAGGGACTCTCATGAATCTTCTCCAACACTACAGTTCAAAAGCACCAATTCTTGGTGCTCAGCATTCTTTATAGTCCAGCTCTCACATCCAAACACGACTACAGGAAAAACCATAGGTTTCATTAGAAGGACCTTTGTTGGCAAAGTAATAATTCTGCTTTGTAATATGCTGTCTAGATTGGTCATAGCTTTTCTTCCAAGGAGCAAACACCTTTTAATTTCATGCCTGTGGTCACCANCATTCTTTATAGTCCAGCTCTCACATCCAAACACGACTACAGGAAAAACCATAGGTTTCATTAGAAGGACCTTTGTTGGCAAAGTAATAATTCTGCTTTGTAATATGCTGTCTAGATTGGTCATAGCTTTTCTTCCAAGGAGCAAACACCTTTTAATTTCATGCCTGTGGTCACCATCTGTGGTCAGTGATTTTGGAGCCCAAGAAAATAAAGTCTGTCACTGTTTCCATTGTTTGCCCGTCTATTTGCCATGAAGTGATGGAACGGGCTGCCATGATCTTTGTTTTTGGAATGTTGAGTTTTTAAGGCAGCTTTTTCATTATCCTCTTTTACTTTCATCAAGAAGCTCTTTAGTTCTCCTTCACTTTCTGCCATAAGGGTGGCATCATCTGCATATATGAGGTTACTGATATTTCTCTCACAATCTTGATTCCAACTTGTGTTTCATCCAGCCCAGCAATTCACATGATGTACTCTGCATATAGGGAAAAGGCAATGGCACCCCACTCCAGTACTCTTGCCTGGAAAATCCCATGGATGGAGGAGCCTGGTAGGCTGCAGTCCATAGGATCACGAAGAGTTGGACACAACTGAGTGACTTCACTTTCACTTTTCACTTTCATACATTGGAGAAGGAAATGGCAACCCACTCCAGTGTTCTTGCCTGGAGAATCTCCGGGATGGGAGAGCCTGGTGGGCTGTCATCTATGGGGTCGCACAGAGTCTGATAAGACTGAAGCAACTTAGCAGCACTCTGTATATAAGTTAAATATGCTGGGTGACAACATACAACCTTGATATACTCCTTTCCTGATTTGTAAGTAGTCTGTTGGTCCATGTTCAGTTCTAACTGTTGCTTCTTGACTTTCACACTGATTTTTCAGGAGGCAAGTAAGGTGGTCTGGTATTCCCATCTCTTCAAGTTTCCACAGTTTGTTGTTATCTACACAGTCAAAGGGCTTTGGCATAATCAATAAAGCAGAAATAATTTTTTTCTGTATTCTTTGGTTTTTTGATGACTCATCAGATGTTGGCAATTTAATCTCTGGTTTCTCTGCCTTTTCTAAATCCAGTTTGAACATCTGGAATTTCATCAATCATGTACTATTGAAGCCTGGCTTAGAGAATTTTGAGCAGTACTTTGCTAGCATGTGAGATGAGTGCAAGTGTGTGGTGATTTGAAGTTTCTTTAGCATTGCCTTTCTTTGGGATTGGAATGAAAACTGACTTTTCCAGGCCTGTGGCCACTGCTGAGTTTTCCAAATTTGTTGGCCTATTGAGTGCAGCACTTTAATAGCATTGTCTTTTAGGATTTGAAATAGCTCAACTGGAATCCCATTGTTTCCACTAGCTTTGTTTGTAGTGATACTTCCTAAGGCCCACTGACTTTGCATTCCTGGATGTCTGGCTCTACGTGAGTACGATCACACCATCATGGTTATCTTGGTCTTTAAGATCTTTTTCTATAGTTCTTTAGTTTTTTCTTGCCACCTCTTCCTAAGATCTTCTGCTTTTATTGTCCATACCATTTCTGTCTTTTAATCTCCTCATACCTTTATTCTGTCATCTATTTATTATTTATTTAAAAAATCTAAAACTGTCATTGACATGTCAACTTTAGTAAAATGAAGATACCCTGGAGAAGGAAATGGCAACCCACTCTAGTATCCTTGCCTGGAAATTCTCATGGACAGAGGAGCTTGGTGGGCTGCAGTCCATAGGGTCGCAAAGAGTTGGACACGACTGAGCAACTAACACTTACTTAACACTTATGTTTCTATCAGCACTCCAACACCCTTCTCTCCTCTCCTTCCTGTAGGTATCAAAAATCATTATAAGGCAATATGGTGACAAGCATTAAGGCAGAATGGTAAAAATGAGATAAAATGTGAATGAAGAAAGATGACTCTTAAACAACAGGACGTAATCTAAATGACCTACTGACAGGCTTGTAAAGATATATCTCAAGAGATCCATAACTTTGCTGCTTTTAAATTTTTACCATAGGATCTATTTTGTTTTGTTAAATGGTGCCAGCACCCCAGATTTCTAGAAATAATAGGCTATAGCTACAGATTTTTGCCTCTATAGAATATGATAAAATTTAGTGACAATGTCCATAGAAAATATAAACTGTAGTCTTTTTTCAGCTGTACAGAAAAAAAATTGTAATTATTTTTCTCTATTTTGATGTATATTTCATTGTCCAGCAAAAAGTCAGTCTGTGGATTTTGCTATCAGTACTCTAAGCAGCAAGATGACAAGTGATAACAAGTTTTGCTTGTTATCTTGCTCTAAGCAGCAATATGACAAGTTTTAAATCATATGGAAATAGTAATTAATATAGTAAGAATTATAATAAATAAGTTACTATATGTCTACTACAAAAGCCATCTTTGTTTATCTTAATTATCTGGTATATCTGAAATCTGTGTAACTTAGAATGGATAACTAAGCTTTATCAATAAATTAGTAAAATAATATAGTTTGAGGTTGAAACAAAGAATGCAATATGACAAGTTTTAAATCATATGGAAATAGTAATTAATATAGTAAGAATTATAATAAATAAGTTACTATATGTCTACTACAAAAGCCATCTTTGTTTATCTTAATTATCTGGTATATCTGAAATCTGTGTAACTTAGAATGGATAACTAAGCTTTATCAATAAATTAGTAAAATAATATAGTTTGAGGTTGAAACAAAGAATGAATTGAAAGTCATAATGGTGTTGCTCATTCACAAGTATTGTTATCTATCTTTTCAATGATTACCATATAAAAGTTAAATGATATGAATATTTAATAAAGAACTTCATGAAACATATGTTAAAGTTAACTATTGGTATCTCATTTCAGGTCAGATATAATTTACCCCCTCCGCAATCATGATATAGCAGACCAATGGAGTGAATTGTAGATTTCTTTTGCAGGAATATGAGGAATAGCATAATTTTTGAAAGATAAAATTCTGAAATATTTATACATGTCACATCATAGTGATATGGAATATAAATGGAAGAGTTAAAGAGTAATTATAATTTTTATATATGTGCCCAAGAAATAATATACATGAAAACAGTTATATTGTCATTTTATTAGAACTAGAAATAATATTCACCAATTATAATGTTAATCTATGCACGATGAAAGTTATTCTCTGATTCTGATTTCAGAATACCTTATCCAGTATTACTTGACTACCTGGAAGTGTACCAGAAGGGCTCCAAAACATAAGTGAAATAAACTTATTAGGCATTATTAAATATATAAATTAAATATATACTATATTCTTCTTTCCCAAAAATATTTCAATTAACTTTTTTTTTTCACATTTTGATATTAAAGAGTGTTTTAGTACAAAAGGCTTCCCTGTTGGCTCAGACAGTAAAGAGTCCTCTTACAATGCAGGAGACCCAGGTTCGATCCCTAGGGCAGAAAGATTCCCTGGAGAAGGGAATGGCTACACACTCCAGTGTTATTGCCTGGAGAATTCCATGGACAGAGGGGCCTGGTGGGTTATAGTCCACAGGGTCACAAAGAGTCAGACATGACTGAGTGACTTTCACTTGGTCCAAAGGAATATAGATGGAATATTTGTGTATACATGCAAGAAATTCACTAAGATAAAACATTTCTTGGACAAATGGACTCAAATAAGGTGATTTTGCTTAGCTTAATTTAAGTTTTGGTGTATTGATCTCTATAATGTACAGATAGATATATAATAGATGGATGGATATAAAATATATCTTACCTGCTCCAGTACTCTTGCCTGGAAAATCCCATGGATGGAGGAACCTGGTAGGCTACAGTCCATGGGGTCGCTAGGAGTCGGACACGACTGAGCGACTTCACTTTCACTTTTCACTTTCATGCCTTGGAGAAGGAACTGGCAACCCACTTCAGTGTTCTTGCCTGGAGAATCCCAGGGATGGGAGACCCTTGTGGGCTGCCATCTATGGGGTCGCACAGGGTTGGACACGACTGAAGCGACTTAGCAGCAGCAGCAGCAAGCATATTAAGGGGGAAAAGCAATCAAAGAACAGAAAAGTACTTTAGGTTTCCTCATTGTTCAGATTATGTAGATATGTACTTATATTCACATTAAAAATTTGAAATAATACAAACAGACTGTTACATGTTACAGTGAAGATCTGGAAAGGAGGATTGGGAAAGAAGAGATTTAATTTTTATTTCTCATATGTTTGAATTATGTTGTGGCTATGCATAATTTTTATTATGGCAAATGAAAAGTCATAATGGTTGTTAAATTATTATTTCTAGGATAATTTCTCATTAATGTAAACTAAATGAAATTTATTCTAATTGTAGATAAATGCTTTTTTATCATTTTGGTCTATAGTAAAATCAAACAAAATGAAGATAAGAAACTCTGATTATTAACTAATTTTTTTATTGGTTTATCATTT
>SJYT01044566.1:21194-39791 GCA_006410635.1 Cephalophus harveyi | reverse complement strand
AAGAAAGCTGAGTGCCAAATAATTGATGCTTTTGAACTGTGGTGCTGAAGAAGACTCTTGAGAGTCCCTTGGACTGCAAGGAGATCCAACCAGTCCATCCTAAAGGAGATCAGTCCTGGGTGTTCATTGGTAGGACTGATGTTGAAGCTGAAACGCCAATACTTTGGCCACCTGATGCAAAGGGCTGACTCTTTTGAAAAGACTCTGATGCTGGGAAAGATTGAAGGCAGGAGGAGAAGGGGACTACAGAGGACGAAATGGTTGGTTAGCATCACCAACTCAATGGACATGGATTTGGGTGGACTCCAGGAGTTGGTGATGGACAGGGACGCCTGGTGTGATGTGGTTCATGGGGTCACAAAGAGTCAGACACGACTGAGTGACTGAACTGAACTGAACTGTTCTATCAGAAAGAAGCAACTGATTGTCTTCTAAATTTAAGGAGTAAAGGTATGATGATATTAAATGAAGCATGGACTGAATTTTATCAAACAAAAATCTTCTCAGTTTTATTAAATCTGAGTCAATTTTTGGTTCTTTCCTACTTCTAGGGAAAATTCCAGCCTCCCAGGTCTTTTTCTCCTCAGATCAGAGACTCTGAATTTTCACTTTATTTCTTTCTTATATTATATTATTCTAGAGGTATAGTTGACATACAATATACAGTTCTTCCTAATTCTCTACACCTTGTGTTCCTTTCAGTGTTTCAGATATATAAGCTATGTCTCCCACTCTTGAAAGACTGACCTTTGTAGGATGTGTCTTTCAGGGTCCAGTGACACAATGTCCACTGTTTACTGCAGCCAGGTGCTGCAGAGTTGTCCCCTGTGGGACTGAGAGTGCCCTCCTATTGTGGTTGGGCAATGATCACTGCCCACATGTTGATGGGTGGGGTTGGCTCCCAGGCCAGCTGCCTATGAGGTCCAGTTGTCACTGCAATGGATGCACTGGTGGGTAGGACTGATCCTCATTCCATCTGTCTTTGGGCCATGGTCATATCTGCTGTGCATGTGCTAGTCGACAAGGCTGGCCCCCAGTCTGGCCTTCTTCAAGGCCTGGCTGGGACTGCAGCACGTGTGCTGAGAGAGGGGGGCTGGGCTCCAGCCTGCTTGACTGAGAGGGCTGGCCATGACAACTGGGGGCTTCCTTAGTGCCATTGTTTGGGAGGCTCCACTAAGACTCTTGTAGACGCACTGGTGTACAGTGGTGGCCTCCTGGAGACGGAGCTGATATAAAGGGATACTGGAGCTGGCAAAGGTCGTCCTGGGTTGAGACAGGAGTGATGGTGCACAGTCCCACAGGGCTGGGCTGACCATGGGGTGGAGAGGCAGGTGAGCTGGTTTTTAAGGGTGCCAGTGCTGAAGAGGGTAACTCTCCAAGTAGGGCAGTGCAGGAGTTGCTTTGGAGAGACTGACTCCCTGAACTCATAGGTTGGGTGTGTTTGGTCTTCAGGGAAATGCCAGAGCTAGGCACGTGGTGTTAGCTAGGTTTATGGAGAATGACAGAAATGGTGCTCACTGGTGCTGAGCCAGCTAGATGGGACAGAAAAGAAAATTTTCATCCACTAGTCCTTCTGTCTCTGGAAAAAGTTCCACCAGATCCCTGCTCTTCCAGCATATGCCCTAAATTAGTCAGTCAAATTCCTCTAGTATGACCCAAGTGCTTTTCAAGCTGCTGCTGCTTCTTTGCTGGGACCTGGAGCAAGTAAATTTGTATGTGAGTTCTTCAAAAGCAGAGTCTAGTTTCCCTACAGTTCTCTAGCTTTCCCATCATATGCCCCACTGGTTCTCAAAGCCAGGTTTTAAAGGGACTTGTTTTCTCAACTCACGTTCCCCAGGCTGGGGTGTCCAACACAGGGCTCAGACCTCCTGCTCCTTAGGGTGGCCTTCTGTGATAGAGATATCCCCCTTCCTTGTGAGTCACTGCCCTGGGGGATTGAGTTCTGAGTGGGCTGCATAACTGCACCTCCTGCTCTCCTCAAAGAGTCCTTTCTTTTTATTCTTACTTGTAGAAAATCTGTTCTGCTAGACTACAGGTCATTCTCAGTGATAGTTGTTCTACTTGCGGCATAATTTGATATGTCTGTGAGAGGAGGTGAGCTTAGAATTTTTCTACACCACCACCTTCATCTGGAACTCTTTCACTATGTTTTTCAAAGGTTTCTGGCATAAAATTTTTAGCTCTTTGCTCCATACAATCCCATATTTTGGCAAACATCTTGTAGTGAACACTTAGCTATGTTTCTGAAACCCTGACATCTCCAATTATTTTCACTCAAGCTGAGGCAACCATGAAAGTTCTGATGATTTATTTTCATAGTAGAGGTATTTTGATGGAGGTCAAGCATGGATTCTAAGGCTCTAGCAGTCCCCAGGTTGTTTTTCCTCAGAGTCACTGTTTCACTTAGCACACTTTTTGTTGCAAAAGGACAAGATGAAACAACAGTAAACTAAATAATAGAGTATATATTTGCATCTGTGCTCAGTCACTCAGTCTTCTTCAACTCTGTAATCCATGGGCTGTATCTCACCAAGTTCCCCTATCCATGGGAGACTCCAAGCAAGGATGTATGGGCTTAGTGGCTCAGTCATGTCTGATTCTTTGTGACCCCATGGACTATAGCCAGCCAGGATCCTCTGTCCATGGAGATTCTCCAGGCAAGAATACTGGAATGTGTTGCCATGCCCTTCTCCAGGGGATCTTCCCAACCCAGGGATCGAACCCAGGTCTCCAGCACTGCAGGCAAATTCTTTACCATATGAGTTACCAGGGAAGCAAGAATATTAGAGCAGATTGTCATTTCCTATTCCATAAGATATGCAGAAAACACCACCATTATGGCAGAGAGCGAAGAAGAACTAAAGAGCCTCTTGATGAAAGTGAAAGAGGACAGTGAAAAAGTTGGCTTAAAGCTCAACATTCAGAAAACTAAGATCATGGCATCCAGTCCCATCACTTCATGGCAAATAGATGGAGAAACAGTGGAAAGAGTAGCAGACTTTATTTTGAGAGGCTCCAAAATCACTGCAGATGGTGATTGCAGCCATGAAATTAAAAGACGCTTACTACTTGGAAGGAAAGTTATGACCAAGCTTGACAGCATATTAAAAAGCAGAGACATTACTTTGTCAACAGAAGTCCCTCTAGTCAAGACTATGGTTGTTCCAGCAGTCATGTATGGGTGTAAGAGTTGGACTATTAAGAAAATCTGAACATCGAAGAATTGATGCTTTTGAACTGTGGTGTTGGAGAAGACTCTTGAGAGTCCCATGGACTGCAAGGAGATCCAACCAGTCCACCCTAAATGAAATCAATCCTGAATGTTCATTGGAAGGACTGATGTTGAAGTTGAAACTTCAACACTTTGGCCACCTGATTCGAAGAACTAACTCATTTGAAAAGACCCTGATGCTGGGAAAGATTGAAAGCAGGAGGAGAAGGGGATGACAGAGGATGAGATGGTTAGATGACATCACCAAGTCAATAGATATGAGTTTGAGTAAACTCTAGGAGTTGGTGATGGACAGGGAGGCCTGGCATGTTGTAGTCCATGAAGTCACAAAGAGTCGGACAGGACTGAGGGACAGAACTGACCTAAACTGAACTGAGTTCCATGAGATCTTCCTGACCCAAGGATAGAACTCACATCTCCTGCATTGGCAGGCAGATTCTTTATGACTGAGACACATGGTAAGAATATATATTTATTTTTACAGACAAAAAAAGAAATCATGAGGCAAAATGGTTCCAGAGTGAGTTAATTCATTGATCCAATAGTATAATATCATCAAGGACCTACAATTCTTTATTATTTTACTCTTCCATGCTGAAAATATAAATTTCTTTCTCATGTCATTATAGTTACTTCAAGTATTGTTTCTCTATATAATTGTATTCAAAGGCAAAAAGGAGTGAGAAAAAAATTTTAGCCTGACAGCAGGTCTCCCTTCATTTAATCTTAGTATGCAAATTGTATAATGTATCAATTAACCTTTGCTGCAATTTTAAAAAATTCCACAAATCTACTTGCTCATGAGTATGTGTGATGGCAATTTGTGCTGAACTAAAATTGCATGATTTGTGTCTAACTCATTTTGTTGTAAGCTGAGCTTGCATTTGAAGTCAGCTGATAGTTTATGGTTGTGTATGTGATGATCACTTGGCTCTCAGAAAGGCTGATGAGTCACTTATCTCCAGAATGATATTATGGGATTTCACATAAATGTGGTCACAGAGTTGTTTCAAAAAGAAAAGCAAAAATAACAAAAAATGATAAGCTACAACACCTAGGTATATTTTATGTGTCTGCTTGCATCATGAGGACTTTTGTACCATTTGGCAAAGCCCAGATTCAAGATTTTCAGAAATAGACACTTAAAGGAAAATGCTGCAAAGTCAAATTATTAAAAACAAACAAACAACAACAACAAAAAAACAAAGTGTGCATACTAGGATTGTAGCCATGTTTACAATCTACCAAATTTTAGTATGTCTATACTTAAGCCAATTATATCGAAAGTAATTAAATTATCACTAGAAAAATATTAATATGAGTCTAGTTCTAGAACAGAATTGGCATTTTATCCTAGGAAAAAGTCTGGGAACTGGCAAAAGACATGAGTTGGCAAAAATGTCTAACTCGATCCAGCCTTCCCTGAACTTGTAAGGGGCATGTAACCCAATAAGTCATTTAGAAATTATTTTTCAGAAATTTAATCTTAGGCATAGAAACAAGCATTAGAGTTGGATGTGAAAATTTTCTATGTTCTACTTCTGAAAATATTGTCAATACTTTCTTGCCACCATGAGCCCACTTCTTCCTGATATACTTCAAAGAACACTATAACTGTCAATAAGTATCAACAATCCAATGTTTGTTGCTTTTCTTAAGGAATTTTTCTGAGACATTTCTTAATTGAAATATTTTATTTCTATCAGTAGCTTACTGTTAAATCTTAGTGCTCACTCTCTTTTGATTGAACATTTATCAAAAATCAGAAATATTTACAAATTCCCTCCTTGAAGGAAGATGTAGATTGATGAATTTTACAGATATCCTAATTATTGAATATTTATTAGGGTTCCTTTGGTGTTAAAAAGAAATAAATATATTAAAGGGCATGTATGGACTGCAAATGTTAATCTGTTAAGTAACAAGAATTAAGATCAATTTAATTTTGTCCACCAAGGTCTGTAAGAGAAAGAAAAATGTAGTTTTTCTTTTTACCTATCTTCCATGATATTTGAAACAGTGGCTAGAGATTCAGCTAAATCATTTATATTGAAACCGTATGATCCTTATTTAGAGCTGCACTGTTTTATTTATGAAAGAGATCACTATTTCAAAAATCTTATTTCAGAATAGTTCAACCTAATCTAACTCTGACTAGATTATTATAATTTATATAATAATTAAAATTTTCAGATTACTTTTATTCTGATAGATTGTAATGAAGCTTTATGGGTAGCTATAATTAACCTTTACTGATATTAATTATGCACATTTAGGGATCTTGAAGTTGCTGAAGATGCAGTTCTCTCAAACCTGCATCAGGTGGCATGGCTTCAATACCATACACAGCAGGATGTGCAGACATGGTATATGAGGAGAGAAAAGAAATAAGTAATTGTTAGAAGTGACATTAAGAGGTCATTAATTTCATGTTTGTTGTAATTTATTTCATTTATTCCCTTCTTTGTTGTTGTTCAGTCACTCACTTGTGTCTGAGTCTTTGTGACCCCATGGACTGCAGCAAGCCATCCACCTCTGTCCTTCACTATCTCCCGGAACTTGCTCAAACTCATGGTTATTGAGTTGGTGATGCCATCCAATCATTCATCTTCTGTCCTCTCCTTCTTCTGCCTTCGTTGTATGTGTTGTCACACAATTTTCTCCAAACCAGCTCTGGTGCTCAGTGGCTCAATCTACCCAGCCAACCTGCACAAGGTGGATGACATCATCCTGTTTTCTCTCTATCGGCCACACTTTTTTCCCTTCCAAGGTTAACCAAAGAGATCCAGCAAGGCTCTGCTCTGAATGATAACATAATGGAGACTAAACCTTTATGCAGTGTCATAATGTTTAAAATATCAGAGCTGTGCACATCTGTCTCATAACTCTTTCATTAGTCCCTTTGTTACATCTGTTCCTAGAATGCTTTCTTTTTGGGGTTCCAATAAGCTTCTTGAGTTTGCATTCACTCACATCAAGGACAGAACCACAACAGGAGATATGGATGCATAGCTCAACATGAAACTGTTGCTTAAAATATAACAGCACTCTTATTTTAGGATTGATATAAGAGCCACAGTTACCCACTCACTTTTGAATATGAACACTAAAATCTTTTGCTTGTATTCCTTTCCTGTCCTCTTCCCTCACTACTTCTTCTACCTATTTCACTCATCTCATTCAACCACCATAGATAGGCTACAATCCACCACCAGGAGTGGCAAGGAAACATCTATAGAAGGTATGAGTAAACAAACTTCACTTTGAAAAATTCAATTCCATTCAAAGTATCTTCAACCTTAACACTAATCCATCTCAAGGAAATTTAAAATTTCATATATTTTTTTTCAAAACTGGCAATCACAATAGCCAGAACACATTAGTTAGCCAAATATTGGGGAGTTTCCTACTGTTATGGGTCAAAAATTCACATTTACTTATTTAATTGCTTTTTCCAGTAACCTCTGTTGCATTCTTTCTACATTTCAGGACATGTAGCTTTTTTTCTTTCCTCAGGCAGTGCTTGATACACTATTAAGCCTGAAATTATATAAAATCTTAGGAGTTATCCTGTTAATATAATAGCCTGCTGACATTTTATATGTGCATATATGCACACACATGTACATATACATGGATGCATCCATATACAAAAATATACACATTCATATATATGGATGAATATATATATAAACCTCTGTATATGTGTACATATATACACACATAATGGAGAAGGAAATGGCAACCCACTCCAGTGTTCTTGCCTGGAGAATCCCAGGGATGGCGGAGCCCGATGGGCTGCCGTCTGTGGGGTCGCACAGAGTCGGACACGACTGAAGCGACTTAGCAGCAGCAGCAGCATGTATATATATACACACATATATATACATACATATGTATAGAGAATATATGAGTGTATGTGTATCTGTTTATATATTTATCTATTATATCTATATCTATGTATATTAACAGAAATGCTATACTTTTGGATCAAAGAGCTGGCTTTTTATTTATTCACAGAACAATCTTTGCCACACTGATTCCTCATGCTCCAGTTATCTTAATGGCAGTGCACTGAGAGCAAAATGTCTCTTGATATTGCACTAGAGAAGAGAGATCCTGGATTTATCACACCTGGAGATTATGTAAGCTGTTGGTACATCTGACTATTCTCCCTTTGAGAATGGGGGGGGGGCATTATGTGTTAAGTCACTTCAGACATGTCTGACTCTTTGCGATCCCATGGACTGCAGCCCGCCATGCTCCTCTATCCGTTGGATTTTCCAGGCAAGAATACTGGAGTGGGTTGCTGTGCCCTCCTCCAGGGGATCTTCCCAAGCCAGAAATCAAACCCATGTTTCTTACATCTTCTGCATTGGCAGGCAGGTTCTTTACCACTAGTGCTACCTCGGAAGCACCTGGAAATATAGGGAGGTATTCTGGAATATAAATAAATTCCCTGGGCATGAGGAATGAGAAGAACTTCTCTAGCTCTTTTTCATTAGCCTGAAATGTAACAATTGACTCAGGATTCATTATCCCTAAAAGGTAAACAAAATGGATCAGGGTAGAAGATATTTTGCATTCCTTCAGGGCAATCTCTAACTTCAAAGACATATTTGTCCTTAAAATCTCCTTAAACCCAGGTACCTGTGCTCTGTGCTCTGAAATCTCTGGCTTTGCAGAAACAAAAAGATATTTATGGAGCATTTCTCCCCCAGCACAAACACAGAGTGCTTCTATTGTTATCTAGTAATATGGAATCTAAACTCCAAGACATCACTCCCTTATTCCAAACTGTGGCCCTTAAATTAACAGCATTCTCTCCCCCTCATATTATCCTAGCATAATTTTTTCAGTAATCTTATATGATTCAAAATGATAAAAGTCAACATCTCACAATAATTCAACATTGGGGACAATAAATATGGGGAAATAAAATTAACAGCTGAATAATTTGTGCCGCCATAGGTCTATTAATTTAACTGTGTCTAATCCAAGCTTCTCTTTTTATCCATTGTTTGTTATTACTTAGGAACATAATTTTTGCATCACACAATACACACAAGTTCTTTCATGGAAATTTGTGTTTGTCTAAGTCTTTAAACCTTATTCTGTCATTAGGCGGGAAACGTTTTTGAGCAAGATTCCATCCACAATATTAATGTATGATGATTATTTCAGTAACAGTTGGTTTGAAATATTAATGTAGAGAAACAGGGGACTGGGAAAATACAATAGAGAATAGTACAATAATCCAGGTATAATAAGATATATTCTTGAGTCAGAGTATCAATGAAGGTAATAAAAAGGGGGTATTTAAAGACTGAAGGCAGGAAGAAAAGGGGACAACAGAGGACAAGATGGTTGAATGTCATCACCAGCTCAATGGACATGAAACAGTGAAGGACAGGGAAGGCTGATATGCTGTAGTCCCTGGGTCTCAAAGAGTCAGACAAAACTGAAAGACTGAGCAACAATAAAGCAGGAGGCAGTGGAAGGGAAGAGTATATGACACAGTTTTCAAGTGTGGATACAATGAAAAATTGGAATTCCCAATACCTAAGTGGTGGTATTTCATTGTCTAACTCAATGACACTATGAGCCATGCCACGTAGGGCCTCCCAAGATGGATGTGTCATGGTGGAGAGTTCTAACAAAACGTGGTCCACTGGAGATGGGAATGGCAAACCACTTCAGTATTCTTGCCTTGAGGACACCATGGACAGTATGAAAAGGCAAAAAGATAGGACACTGAAAAATGAAATGCCCAGGTCAGTATGTGCCCAATATGCTACTGGAGATCAGTGGAGAAATACTCCAGAAAGAATGAATGGATAGACCAAAACATAAAAAAAAAGCCAGTTGTGGATGTGACTGGTGATGGAAGCAAGGTTCAGTGCTATAAAGAGTAATATTGCACAGGAACCTAGCATGTTAGGTTCATGAATCAAGGCACATTGGAAGTGTTCAAACAAGAGATGGCAAGAGTGAACATCGACATTTTAGGAATCAGTGAACTAAAATGGACTGGAATGGGTGAATTTAATTCAAAAATCAGATTGATTATATTCTTTGCAGCCAAAGATGGAGAAGCTCTATACAGTCAGCAAAAACAAGACGAGGAAATGACTGTGACTAAGATCATGAACTCTATGTTAACAAATTAAGACTGAAACTGAAGAAAGTAGGGAAAACCACTAGACCATTCAGGTATGACCTAAATCAAACCCCTTACAATTATAGAGTGGACGTGAGAAATAGATTTAAGGGACTAGATCTGATAGATAGAGTTCTGATGAAATATGGACAGAGGTTCGTGACATTGTACAGGAGACAGGGATCAAGACCACCCCTAAGAAATAGAAATGAAAAAAGGGAAAATGGCTGTCTGAGGAGGCCTTACAAACGGCTACAAAAAGAAGAGAAGTGAAAGGCAAAAGGAAAAAAGGAAAGATATACCCATTTGAATGCAGAGTTCCAGAGAATATCAAGGAGATATAAGAAAGCCTTCCTCAGTGATCAGTGCAAAGAAATTTAGATAAACAATAGCATATGAAAGACTAGAGATCTCTTCAAGAAAACTGGAACTAAGGAAACATTTTAAGGAAATATAGGCCCAATAAAGGACAGAAATGGTATGGATCTAAGAGAAGCAGAAGATATTAAGAAGAGATTGCAAGAAGACACAGAACTGTACAAAAATTATCTTCATAACCAAGTTAAGCATCATGGTGTGATCACTCACCTAGAGCCAGACATCCTGAAATGTGAAATCAAGTGGGCCTTAGGAAGCATCACTACGAACAAAGCTAGTGGAGGTGATGGAATTCCAGGTGATCTATTTCAAATCCTGAAATATGATACTGTGAAAGTGCTGCACTCAATATACCAGCAAATTTGGAAAACTCAACAGTGGCCACAGGACTGGAAAAGTCAGTTTTCATTCCAATCCGAAAGAAAGGCAATGTCAAAGAATGCTCAAACTACCACACAATTGCACTCACCTCACATGCTCAAAATTCTCCAAGACAGCCATCAACAATACGTAAACCATGAACTTCCAAATGTTCAAGTTGGTTGTAAAAAAGGCAGAGGAAACAGAGATCAAATTGCCAACATCCACTGGATCATCGAAAAAGCAAGAGAGTTCCAGAAAAACATCTATTTCTGTTTTAATGACTATGACAAAGCCTGACTATGTGGATTACAATAAACGTTGAAACATTCTTCACGAGATGGAAATACCAGACCATCTGACCTGCCTCTTGGTAAATCTGTATTTAGGTGAGGAAACAACAGTTAGAACTAGACACGGAACAACAGACTGGTTCCAAATCGCAAAGGAGTATGTCAAGACTGTATATTGTCACCCTTCTTATTTAACTTATATGCAGAGTACACCATGAGAAATGCTGGGCTAGAAGAAGCACAAGCTGGAGTCAAGATTGCTGGGAGAAATATCAATAAGCTTAGATATGCAGATGACACCACCCTTATGGCAGAAAGTGAAGGAGAACTAAAGAATCTCGTGATGAAAGTGAAAGAGAAGAGTGAAAAATTGCTTAAAACTCAACATTCAGAAAACTAAGATCATGTCATCTGTTCCCATCACTTCATAGCAAATAGATGGGGAAACAGTGGCAGACTTTATTTTTCTGGGCTCCAAAATCACTGCAGATGGTGATTGCAGCCATGAAATTACAAGATGCTTACTCCTTGGAAGGAAAGGTATGACCAACCTATACAGCTTATTAAAAAGCAGAGAAATTTCTTTGCCAACAAAGTCCATCTAGTCAAGGCTATGGTTTTTCCAGTAGTCATGTATGGATGTGAGAGTTGGACTATAAAGAAAGCTGAGTGCCGAAGAATTGATGCTTTTGAAGTGTGGTGTTAGAGAAGACTCTTGAGAGACCCTTGGACTGCAAGGAGATACAAACAGTTCATCCTAAAGGAGATCAGTCTTGAGTGTTCATTGGAAGGACTGATGTTGAAGCTGAAACTCCAATACTTTGGCCACCTGTGCGAAGAGCACTCTCTTTTGAAATGACTCTAATGTGGAGATGATTGAAGTTGGAAACAACAGAGGATGAGATGGTTGGATGGCATCACCAACTAAATGTATATGAGTTTGAGTGGACCCTGGGAGTTAGTGATGGACAGGGAGACCTGGTGTAGTTCATTGGTTTGAAGAGTCAGACATGACTGAGTGGCTGAACTGAACTGAACTGAAGTGGTGAGAATTTTTTTTTTAATCTTAAGTATAATTAAAGTCAAAGATAATGTTAGGTTAGGTGGGAATAGAAAACTCATTAGGAAACATTATGTCTGAAATGATTGAAAGATCAAGTAGAAAGCTATGATACTCTAGGGTGTCACTACCAGAACACTGAGCTGCATTTTTCATGGGTATGGCAAACACTTATCTTTATATTTTTTGTGTTTGAACAACTAGTTTATCCCTGCTCTTACTCACGTGATGATTCTATTTTTCTGGTGATAACTTTTTCTTATAGACAAATACACTTTTTTTTTATGAAGTCTTAATGAATTTCTAGCTATGTCATTATTTTCAGACACATTGTCTGTCATGGGTGACATCAACACTTCACAATCATTTGTTCTTTGAAATCTTTGCAATATGTTTTGAGTGTGTATTCCAGAGAATATCTCTGTCTTAAAAACTCAGTTCCACACAGTTCAACCTCATTCTATTAGGGATATTATATATGAGTAGTTGCTACTTTTGTTAATTAGTTGTATATTCAAGTCAAGTGAATCAGTACAATTGCACTTCTAATTAGGTCTCTTTTTCTGTGCAATTTTAATGCATTTTATGCATGAATGGAAAATGTGTTTCTAATATTACTTAATGACCAGTTATTCCTCTTAAGTGTTATTCCCCAAAATACTTTCAGTAATCATTTGTTGTTCTTTTTTTCTGTAGCACATGGTCATAATATATCAACACAGACTCTTAACAGTATTTACCTCCTTTTGGAGGTATTTCATGTGAATTATAGGGATTGAAACTTTTAAAAAGTTTTTAAAGTATCTAAGATTATACAGCTAATATTTTGTTATAATTCAAAAGCAAAATATCCTTAACCTTGAACTAATATAATTTTGTAATTTATTTTATAAAAAACAAAGAAATTAAGCTCATGTTAATACATAAGCCTATCATTTGAACTCTCTTGGAACACTGTGTTGTAAGATATGATACACAGTATATGTCATATCAGAAACTGGTAACAGTGCTTAGGAAAGCAAGCCCCTAATTTCTTGTTTAGTGGCTATACTTTGAACAGACAAATCTAACAGAAATGGACACATATGTAGCATGTAGTAAGTTTAGTTTATCATAGAAGTCACTACAATTGTTAAACAGGTAAAAGTGACATGCCATCCTACTTTCAAGCTATAGACCATATTTGATTTAGCCTGGGAGTGTGTTTATTCTGCCATAGAGAAAGGAGTGAACACAAGAACTTCATGTGTCTGGATAAAATCATTAATATAGCTCTGTGACTTTCTGTGACTTGTAGGTTTAAACATGCAGTTGGATAAAAATTTTCTTAGAATACACATTTTACCATGGCTTGTGTTGAGAAGTAACACTAAATCTCCCTGGCTCAAATTTTAAGTGACATTATTTTAAGGGAAGCTTGCTTTCCTGAGCAGTACCTTGGATGCTGGAAATTTGCAGACAGTGGAAACTGAATCATAATGATGAATACATTCGTAGTGGAATTGGTGCAAAGTCAAATCCTATCAGTCTATATCTTTGAGGTAGAAAAGTAGTTGAATTAAATTGAAGTGTATTTTGTAGGAATTTTCTACCTTTTGTTTCAATCGTGTGCCCTTTCATTACAAATAAATAAGCTGAATGAGCTCAGAGAGAATTAATTATCAATATGTTTGTAGGAATACTTCCTATTTTTGAAATGCTTTATTTGTAGAAATGGCTTTAGGGAGCACATATGAAGAATGCCATGGAAGCAACCTTACGATAAGTCATTTGTTTTTCTGTAATCTGCCTTATTGTTTATCTTGTTAAGAAACTTGTTGAGCAATTCTGCTGGATCTTCTGGCACCTAACAGGAGCATCATCAGTCATTGCACAGGCTTGGCCTACAAACTCTTTTAGGAGATTCAAGAGGGATATGGATTTAAATCTTAAACTAGTTTCTGTCAGTGTGACAAATGAATGCCAGAAAATTGTAGGACAATGGTAGAATGTTGAAATGCATGCCAAAAGTAATGGGCCTATCTTCAAGTAGAATCAACAAAAAATAACCTTAAAATATCTCCAAGTTACACCATTACTCTCATTCTATGTCTGAGGCATTATTGAAACTTAGAGCCCTGTATTATATTCAGAGGTAACATAACTGGTTACTCAAAATAAATAAACCCAGAGAGATTTTATTTTAATCCTTTTAATAAGGCACTGATTCTTAGCATTTTCTTCTGAAGAATTAAAATAAGAAAGAATAAGATAAGGGCATATCAAATTTTCTCCCAGTTTGTTTTTCTGGAATTCATTTTATTGGCAAATTGATTGTAGCTATATTCTTTAGTATTAACATAACTGGTTACTCAAAATAAATAAACCCAGAGAGATTTTATTTTAATCCTTTTAATAAGGCACTGATTCTTAGCATTTTCTTCTGAAGAATTAAAATAAGAAAGAATAAGATAAGGGCATATCAAATTTTCTCCCAGTTTGTTTTTCTGGAATTCATTTTATTGGCAAATTGATTGTAGCTATATTCTTTAGTATCTATATATAATGGTGAGATTCCAAAGTGTGTTATCTTATGCAGATTTTTAAAATATGTTTCTGCTAGAAAGAACTAGAAAAGAGTACTATACTTTGGCAAAGTGCATTTTAATAGACCTAGGGGCAAACAATGAAAATAATTAAAACAATGACTGGTTTGTTATCAAATGGAGCACCATGAGACCTGCCTCAGGATTTAAATTCCATACTATACAAATCAACTCTAGAAAAATTCTGGGCTTCAGACTCTTGCAATTTCTTATAGTTTTTCTTTGTTCCCTTGTAAAACTCCTTAGCTATCCTCTAGTAATGGAAACAACTGATAAGTGGTTGAATGGTGATATTTTGACTTGTAACTTCAAGATGCTGCTGGAATTATTTCACATGAAATTTTAATAAAGCATTCATTTTATAAAATTTCCAAATTAAATGCTTGTCCGAGTTACCATCACACAACTGTGAAGGAAATCTTAAGTGCAAATACCTATTTATATTAATAGTATATTTTATTACCTATTATATGTCATTTAAACATTAATATGATTGAAGACTTATTGAATATTTGCCTTCACCTGAACCTTAAGCGTCTTGTAAAAACATATTCTAATTGTTTTAAGCAAAACAAAGGAAAACAAATAAACTGAAATGCTATTTTTCCCTAAAATGTTGAGTTCAAGTAATTTTATCATTCATCTTTTGGCAAAATTGCATACATTTAAAAGTATTTAATATAGTTATAGAGTATAGTCAGGCTTCCCAGGCAATGCTAGTGGTAATAAACCTGTCTGCCAGTGCAGGAGGTATAAAAGGTGCAGGTTCAATCCCTGGGTGGGGAAGATCCCCTGGAGGAGGGCATGGCAACCCACTACAGTAGTCTTGCCTGGAGAATCCCCTGGGCAGAGGACCTGGCAGGCTACAGTGCATAGGGTAGATAGAGCCGGATACAACTGAAGAGACTTAGCATGCATGCATGCATAGAGTATAATTATGTATTGATAAAATACCATAAGAGCTAGAAAATATATGACTGGTCAATTTCATAAAATAATATGGATAATGGTGAAGAACCAAAGTGAACCCTATTTTAAAAACTGCACATACTACAGAAATCAATATTAGCAGAGTTTTGTGTTGAGAGTTGTTCAGTTGCTTTTATGCTCAAATCTTTTGTGACCCCATGAATGATAGCCCTCCAGGCTTCTTTGTCCATGGGATATTCCAGGCAAGAAGACTGAAGTGGGTTGTCGTTTCCTTCTCCGGGGGATCTTCCCCACCCAGGGACAGAACCCATGTCTCCTGCATTTGCAGGTAGTTTCTTTACCACTGAGTAACCAGGCAATATGTTGTTTAATTTTTCTTTAGAGTATACAAGCATATATAAAAGTGAAATATAAACACATGTAAAAATAAAGGGAAACAGTTTGGGCAATGAACAAAGTCAATATTAAGGACACTGGAATACAAAATAACAGATAATAATATTACATAAGCCTAAAATTTTTACCAGAAATATGGACTCAGGTGAAACAAACAAAGGTAATAGAATGAAATAAAATGTGCTTTATTTTTCCTTTAATAACTTGAAGTTCTGAGCAGAGTTATAGCACTTACTCTATAAATTGCTTAGCAAATATTCATTACAATGAAATATAATGATTGCAATTGTCGTAATTGAATAGAGTTGTTCTTTCGCAGCCCACTCCAGTACTCTTGCTTGGAGAATCCCATGGATGGAGGAGCCTGGTAAGC
Organism: Cephalophus harveyi; assembly: GCA_006410635.1. Classification (NCBI taxonomy): domain Eukaryota; kingdom Metazoa; phylum Chordata; class Mammalia; order Artiodactyla; family Bovidae; genus Cephalophus; species Cephalophus harveyi. The sequence continues at coordinate 24,024 of SJYT01044566.1, read as the reverse complement.
TGCAGTCCATGGGGTTGCGAAGAGTCGGACACGACTGAGTGACTTCACGTTCACTTTTCACTTTCATGCATTGGAGAAGGAAATGGCAACCCACTCCAATGTTCTTGCCTGGAGAATCCCAGGGACGGGGGAGCCTGGTGGGCTGCCGTCCATAGGGTCGCACAGAATCGCACACGACTGAAGCGACTTAGCAGCAGCAGCAGCGGCTCTTCTTTCTAAGTACTGTGGACTTATTTTGGAAAAGTCAGGATGTAAAGCCAGAGTTTCTCCAGGAAATCAAATTTTAAGTCAAAATCATCTTTGGAAATCTTCTGTTGAAAAGCCAATGTAGAAATATATCATAATCATGTGCATGTATATCCGCTGCTGCTGCTGCTAAGTTGCTCAGTCGTGTCCGACTCTGCGCAATCCCATAGACGGCAGCCCACCAGGCTCCCCCGTCCCTGGGATTCTCCAGGTATATATATTTACTCTTCCTCAACTCCCTCAGATCCACTAGGCTCTTGGAAGCAAAATGCATTAGATTTGCAAAGAAGGAGTAATTGGGATTCCTGACTCATTTTCCAGAGAACATGAAACTGGATTGTAATATAAATGAGAACTACATCTTTTGTTTTTCTTTTTTAATTTAATTTATTTATTTTAATTTGGTCTTTCTCCAGTTTTACTAATCAAGCCTTATTATGCCTTTTTAAAATTGACTAAAACTTATTTGACTCTATCCCATGACTTTCAAAATACACTAGTACTGTTATTTAGCTCTAAATAGGGTGTAATTTACATTGGGATTTATTCTCTAATAAGTGAGGTGTTTGTGATAGTATAGTTTTCAAATAAATTACCTAAAATATATATTATTTACCTAATATGGTCACCTTAGAAAACTTTCTATGTGTACTTGCAATTAATTTATATTTTGCCTTGCTAGGAGAGTTCTGGATTCTACTTGTTTGTCAGTCTGTGATACATTATGTAGTGGGAACAAGCAAAAATATCTTAGTGGTTTAATGCCACAGAAATTTTTATTATATGTATGTTCATATTACACAGGTCAAATGTTTTTCTGCTCCAAGTATCTTTGTTTTAGTCACCAGACTACAGAAGGAAATTCTGAGACATACCATTGCCACTCTTATGACAGAGAGAGAATAGCAATATTGGAGCTATATGAATGCTCTTAAATTTCATAGTTGGAAACTGTGTATTGTACTTGACTCACAATTATTTGAACAAAGCAAGTCACACGGCTAAATTAGATGCCAATGGATGTGGAAGAATTCACCTCTTACAAGAACGGGTAGTAAATATTTGAGAAAAATATATAATTGTTTAACATCACTCAAAGCTTATGTTTGCTATATCTAATCCATTTTTTGTTCCTTTGGCCTATAGATTTCTTAGAGATGTTTTACAGCATCCATTGTATTTCAGGATTTGACAATACAGTCTATCAATTCTGTCATTTTTTAGTTATTTTTCAAGGTTTTATTATTACCTTTATTACAGTTAATGATTGTTATATTTTCTAACTAGAATTTTTCATTTTATCAACACAGAATTACTATAAACTCTAGTGAAGCTTTTGGTCATAGTCTTGATATTATTGCCACTCAAGGTTTTTAAAATTTTAGTATTTACTTGGTATCTTAGTTCAGGCTGCAATAACAAAATTACCCCAGACTCAGTAGCTTAACAAATAATATTAATTCCTCATGGTTCTGGAGGTTTGGAAATCTGTTCAAGTTGCTGGCAGATCTCAAGTCTGCTGAGGACCACTTCTTGGTTTGCAGATGGTCATTTTCTCATTGTATCCTCACATGGCTCTTAGCTACACTGCTGCTTAGAGATCACTTGATTATTTGATGATATCTTAATAGGTCATTTTAATATCTTACATATATTGTGATTATTGACAATATTTGAGTTCTCTTTTCACTGTTTAAAAATTTTTATTATTTTTTTATTTGTTGAATTTGATTTTATTATTTCCTAATCTCTTTGCTGGAATCGGAGAAGGCAATGGCAACCCACTCCAGTACTCTTGCCTGAAAAATCCCATGGACGGTGGAGCCTGGTAGGCTGCAGTCCATGGGGTCGCTAAGAGTCGGGCATGACTGAGCGGCTTCGCTTTTACTTTTCACTTTCATGCATTGGAGAAGGAAATGGCAACCTCCTCCAGTATTCTTGCCTGGAGAATCCCAGGGAAGGGGGAGCCTGGTGAGCTGCCATCTATGGGGTCACAGAGAGTCGGACATGACTGAAGCGACTTAGCAGCAGCAATGTTGGAATGAATTTTCCTTTAAAGTCTTTTCATTCCTCTGATGGTCTGGATGCTTTAAACTATATAGACTAACTACATTTCTGAACGTTTTCTGATCATTCAACATTAAGCAAATACACACAGAATTTTTTTCTTAACAAAATATGAGCTATGCAGTATCTCTGTTATCCAGCTAAGTTAGAGAAACGTATTAACATGCTAAGATGTAAGGTTAATCAAATTCGTTGATTTTTAAAAATAAAACATCTTTGGTTGCATTGATTTTTTTCTATTTCTATATTATGGTTTGTAAAATTTGAGCCATTCTTATGCTAAAAGTTTTATTACTATCTCTTTTCTGCTTGTTTTGAGTTTATTTTGCACTCCCTTTTCTTGTGTCTTAAGATAGAAGATGAAGCAACTGGTTTGAGATTTTTCTTTTTTTCTAAAATAGACATTTATACTCTATTTTTTCCCTTTCTTCCTTTCATTGAATTAATCAGTTTGTTTGCCTTTTTTCTTTAAAATAAATAATTTAATCTTGTTCTCAAATTATTATATTTATTGTTT
>SJYT01044564.1:367623-381580 GCA_006410635.1 Cephalophus harveyi | reverse complement strand
TTTTATAGTTGCTGGTATATTTTAATAATTTTTTCTACACTTATTTTGTTCAGTTATTTGATTAGTGATGTTTTCTATTTCTTAGTCACTTGATATCTGTTGATATTATATTTTATTATCTACTATTTATTTTATATCTTCATATTAAAGGTTATCAGATTTAATTAACTTTGGCATGTCTTTCCCAGACACACACTTCATGTCACACCATGACAGTTTCTCCTGTTCAGGAAATAGAATATCTTTACTGGTATAAGAATAGGATGAGGAGGCAAGCCTAAGATGGCAGAGGAGTAGGACAAGGAGACCACTTTCTCCCTCACAAATTCATCAAAAGAACATTTCAATGCTGAGCAAATTCCACAAAACAACTTCTGAATGCTGGCAGAGGACATCAGGCACCCAGAAAAGCAGATCATTGTCTTCAAAAACAGGTAGGAAAAAATATAAAAGATGAAAAAAGAGACAAAGGAGGTAGGGAGGGAGTTCTGTCCTGGGAAGGAAGTCCCATCCCGGGAAGGGAATCTTAAGAAGAGAGGTTTCCAAACACCAGGAAACACTCTCACTGCCGAGTCTGTGGTGAGCCTTGGAAGCACAGAGGGCAACATAGCAGGAAGGAAAAATAAATAAATAATAAAAACCAACAGATTATGAGCCCAACAGTAACTCCCCCAGCGGAGAAGCAGCATAGAAGCCTGCATCCACCACTAGCATGTGGGGGCTGGGCAGGGGGTGTGCGGGAGGTGCAGGCTGCAGTGCTTTTTAAGAATTGGGCCGGAACACCCCGCGCGTAACCAGAGCAAACTAACTTGGGCTAGCAAACCAGACTGGGATAGCTACCATGCAAAAAGCTTAAACATAAGACACCACCAGGACTGTGCACAGAACGAAGGATGGAACAAAAATAGCCGGCTGCAGATCATCCCCCTCCAGTGACAGGCAGCCAGAGCCATAAGGGCTGGAAAGGGGCAATTGCAGCCCATGAGAGACATTACCTACCAAAATGCAAGTAGGCTTCTTTACTAACTAAGACTTCTGGGGGTTCTGGACAGTCACCATCCGCCTGACAAGGGGCGCCAGTGGTATACCCAGAAAACTGAGCAGCAGAGACGGGAAAGGCAATAAGTTGCAGTGACCATGCTCACCAAACACCTGAGTTACTTGGACCTGGGAGGCCCAACTGAATCTGCGCTTCTGAGGGCTACCTGAGTGCCAAGCCTAAGCGGCTTAGATGGGGGAGGTGCATGAAGCCTAGGGCCGGCCTCAGATGGTTCCTGGCAGAGCAATGTAGAGCCTAAGTGATGTGCGCCATGAGCAGGGGCTGGCCCAGCAGGGCTGAGACACTACGAGCACATGCCAGTGTTATTTGTTTGCAGCACCCCTCCCTCCCCACACCACGATTGAGCAAGTGGGCCTAAAAAAAAAAGTGTCCACCACCATCCCCCTGTGTCAGGGCGGAAATCAGACACTGAAGAGACCAGCAAACAGAAGAAGGTAAACAGAGGGAACCGCCTTGAAAGTGACCCCACACTGCCCACAACACCAGAGAAAGGGCTAGATATATCTTTACTATTTTTACTATCATTCCTTTTTTTTTGTTTGTTGATGTTGTTGTGTGATTGTTTTTTCTTCTTTTCTTTTTCTTCTTATTTTTAACTCTTTAAAAATTTTAAGTCCTCTATTTCTCCTTTAATTTTAATTTTTCTAACCTACTATTACTTTTCAAAAAAAAAAAAAGACCCTATTTTTAAAGCAAATGCCATATATAGTCTTTTTGTGGTTGTTGTTTTTTAATAATTCTTGTAGCTTTTTTTCTTCTTCTTCTTCTTCTTTTCTTTACTATTGTATTTTTGAAAATCCAACATCAACTCTAGATTTTTAATCTTTGCTTTTTGGTATTTGTTGTCAATTTTGTACATTTAAAAACACAATCTTCAGTACCCAATTTTACCTGAGAGCAAGATTACTGGCTTGACCACTCTCTCCTCCTTTTCTCTATTTCTCCTTTAATTTTAATTTTTATAACATACTATTACCTTTCAAAAAAAGAAAAGACCCTATTTTTAAAGCAAACACCGTATATATATATTTTTGTGGTTGTTGTTGTTGTTGTTTTTTAATAATTCTCTTGACTTTGTTTTTTCTTCTTCTTCTTTTCTTTAATATTGTATTTTTGAAAATCCAACTGCTACTCTAGATTTTTAATCTTTGCTTTTTGGTATTTGTTGTCAATTTTGTACATTTAAAAACCCAATCTTCAGTACCCAATTTTACCTGAGAGCAAGATTACTGGCTTGACCACTCTCTCCTCCTTTGGACTCTACTTTTTCTCCACCAGGTTGTCTCTGCCTCCCCTCCCCCTTCTCTTCTCTACCCAACTCTGTGAATTTCTGCATGTTCCAGGCGTTGGAGAACACTTAGGGAACTGGTCACTGGCTGGATCTGTCTCTCTCCTTTTCATTCCCCTCTTTTATCCTCCTGGCCACCTCTTTCTACTTCCTCCCTCTCCTCTTCCCTGTATAACTCCGTGAACATCTCTGAGTGGTCCAGACTGTGAGCACACATTAGGAAGTGATTACTGGCTAGCTTGCTCTCTCCTCTTTTTATCCCACCTCATCTCATTTCAGTTACCTCTAACTACCCCCTCCCTCTTCTCTTCTCCATGTAACTCAGTGAACCTCTCTGGGTGTCCCTCAATGTGGAGAAACTTTTCATCTTTAACCTAGATGTTTTATCATCAGTGCTGTATAGATGGAGAAGTCTTGAGGCTACTGTAAAAATAAAACTGAAAACCAGAAGCAGGAGGCTTAAGTCCAAATCCTGAGAACATCAGAGAACTCCTGAATCCAGGGAACATTAATTGATAGGAGCTCATCAAACACCTCCATACCTACACTGAAACCAAGCACCACCTAAGGGCCAGCAAATTCCAGAGCAAGACATACCATGCAAATTCTCCAGCAACACAGGAACACACCCCTGAGCTTCAATATACAGGCAGCTCAAAGTTACTCCCAAACCATAGACATCTCATAACTCATTACTGGACACTTCATTGCACTCCAGAGAGAAGAAATCCACCTTCACCAACCAGAACTCTGACACAAGCTTCCCTAACCAAGAAACCTTGACAAGCCACTGATACAACCCCACCCACAGCGAGGAAACTCCATAATAAAGAGAACTCCACAAATTCCCAGAATACAGAAAGGCCGCCTCAAATGCAGCAATATAACCAAGATGAAGAGACAGAGGAATACCCAGTAGGTAAAGGAAGAGGAGAAATGCCCACCAAACCAAACCAAAGAGGAAAAGATAGGGAATCTACCTGAGAAAGAATTCCAAATAATGATAGTGAAAATGATCCAAAATCTTGAAATCAAAATGGAATCACAGATAAATAGCCTGGAGACAAGGATTGAGAAGATGCAAGAAAGGTTTAACAAGGACTTAGAAGAAATAAAAAAGAGTCAATATACAATGAATAATGCAATAAAAGAGATCAGAAACACTCTGGAGGCAACAAATAGTAGAATATCAGAGGCAGAAGATAGGATTAGTGAAATAGAAGATAGAATGGTAGAAATAAATGAATCAGAGAGGAAAAAAGAAAAACGAATTAAAAGAAATGAGGACAATCTCAGAGACCTCCAGGACAATATGAAACGCTCCAACATTCGAATAATAGGAGTCCCAGAAGAAGAAGACAAAAAGAAAGACCATGAGAAAATACTTGAGGAGATAATAGTTGAAAACTTCCCTAAAATGGGGAAGGAAATAATCACCCAAGTCCAAGAAACCCAGAGAGTTCCAAACAGGATAAACCCAAGGCGAAACACCCCAAGACATATATTAATCAAATTAACAAAGACCAAACACAAAGAACAAATATTAAAAGCAGCAAGGGAAAAACAACAAATAACACACAAGGGGATTCCCATAAGGATAACTGCAGATCTTTCAATAGAAACTCTTCAGGCGAGGAGGGAATGGCAAGACATACTTAAAGTGATGAAAGAAAATAACCTACAGCCCAGATTACTGTACCCAGCAAGGATCTCATTCAAATATGAAGGAGAAATCAAAAGCTTTACAGATAAGCAAAAACTGAGAGAATTCAGCACCACCAAACCAGCTCTCCAACAAATGCTAAAGGATATTCTTTAGACAGGAAACATAAAAAGGGCATATAAACCCGAACCCAAAACAATAAAGTAAATGGCAACAGGATCATACTTATCAATAATTACCTTAAACGTAAATGGGTTGAATGCCCCAACCAAAAGGCAAATACTGGCTGAATGGATACAAAAACAAGACCCCTATATATGCTGCCTACAAAAGACCCACCTCAAAACAAGGGACACATACAGACTGAAAGTGAAGGGCTGGAAAAAGATATTCCACGCAAATAGAGACCAAAAGAAAGCAGGAGTAGCTATACTCATATCCGATAAAATAGACTTTAAAGTGAAGACTGTGAAAAGAGACAAAGAAGGCCACTACATAATGATCAAAGGATCAATCCAAGAAGAAGATATAACAATTATAAATATATATACACCCAACATAGGAGCACCGCAATATGTAAGACAAATGCTAACAAGTATGAAAGGGGAAATTAACAATAACACAGTAATAGTGGGAGACTTTAATACCCCACTCACATCTATGGACAGATCAACCAAACAGAAAATTAACAAAGAAACGCAAACTTTAAATGATACAATAGACCAATTAGACCTAACTGATATCTATAGGACATTTCACCCCAAAACAATGAATTTCACCTTTTTTCTCAAGTGCTCATGGAAGCTTCTCCAGGATAGATCACATCCTGGGCCATAAATCTAACCTTGATAAATTCAAAAAAATCGAAATCATTCCAAGTATCTTTTCTGACCATAATACATTAAGATTAGATCTCAATTACAAGAGAAAAACTATTAAAAATTCCAACATATGGAGGCTGAACAACACGCTTCTGAATAACCAATAAATCACAGAAGAAATCAAAAAAGAAATCAAAATATGCATAGAAACGAATGAAAATGAAAACACAACAACCCAAAACCTGTGGGACACTATCAAAGCAGTCTGAAGAGGAAAGTTCATATCAATACAGGCATACCTCAAGAAACAAGAAAAAAGTCAAATAAATAACCTAACTGTACACCTAAAGCAACTAGAAAAGGAAGAAATGGAGAACCCCAGAGTTCGTAGAAGGAAAGAAATCTTAAAAATTAGGGCAGAAATAAATGCAAAAGAAACGAAAGAGACCATAGCAAAAATCAAGAAAGCAAAAAGCTGGTTCTTTGAAAGGATAAATAAAATTGCCAAACCATTAGCCAGACTCATCAAGAAACAAAGAGAGAAAAATCAAATCAATAAAATTAGAAATGAAAATGGAGAGATCACAACAGACAACTCAGAAATACAAAGGATCATAAGAGACTACTATCAGCAATTATATGCCAATAAAATGGACAACGTGGAAGAAATGGACAAATTCTTAGAAAAGTACAACTTTCCAAAACTGAACCAAGAAGAAATAGAAAACCTTAACAGACCCATCAAAGCACGGAAATTGAAACTGTAATCAGAAATCTTCCAGCAAACAAAAGCCCAGGTCCAGACGGCTTCACAGCTGAATTCTACCAACAATTTCGAGAAGAGCTAACACCTATCCTACTGAGACTCTTCCAGAAAATTTCAGAGGAAGGTAAACTTCCAAACCCATTCTATGAGGCCACCATCACCCTAATACCAAAACCTGACAAAGATGTCACCAAAAAAGAAAACTACAGGCCAATACCACTGATGAACATAGATGCAAAAATCCTTAACAAAATTCTAGCAATCAGAATCCAACAACACATTAAAAAGATCATACACCATGACCAAGTGGGCTTTATCCCAGGGATGCAAGGATTCTTCAATATCCACAAATCAATCAATGTAATTCACCACATTAACAAACGGAAAAATAAAAGCCATATGATTATCTCAATATATGCAGAGAAGGCCTTTGTCAAAATTCAACATCCATTTATGATACAAACTCTCCAGAAAGTAGGAATACAAGGAACATACCTCAACATAATAAAAGCTATATTTGACAAACCCACAGCAAACATTATCCTCAATGGTGAAAAACTGAAAGCATTTCCCCTAAAGTCAGGAGCAAGACAAGGGTGCCCACTTTCACCGCTACTATTCAACATAGTTCTGGAAGTTTTGGCCACAGCAATCAGGGCAGAAAAAGAAATAAAAGGAATTCAAATTGGAAAAGAAGAAGTAAAACTCTCACTGTTTGCAGATGACATGATCCTCTACACAGAAAATCCTAAAGACTCCACCAGAAAATTACTAGAGCTAATCAATGAATATAGTAAAGTTGCAGGATATAAAATCAACAGACAGAAATCCCTTGCATTCCTATACACTAATAATGAGAAAGTAGAAAAAGAAATTAAGGAAACAATTCCATTCACCATTGCAACGAAAAGAATAAAATACTTAGGAATATATCTACCTAAAGAAACTAAAGACCTATATATGGAAAACTATAAAACACTGATGAAAGAAATCAAAGAGGACACTAATAGATGGAGAAATATACCGTGTTCATGGATCGGAAGAATCAATATAGTGAAAATGAGTATACTACGCAAAGCAATCTATAGATTCAATGCAATCCCTATCAAGCTACCAGCGGTATTTTTCACAGAACTAGAACAAATAATTTCAAGATTTGTATGGAAATACAAAAAAACCTCAAATAGCCAAAGCAATCTTGAGAAAGAAGAATGGAACTGGAGGAATCAACCTGCCTGGCTTCAAGCTCTACTACAAAGCCACAGTCATCAAGACAGTATGGTACTGGCACAAAGACAGAAATATAGATCAATGGAACAAAATAGAAAGCCCAGAGATAAATCCACACACCTATGGACACCTTATCTTCGACAAAGGAGGCAAGAATATACAATGGAGTAAAGACAATCTCTTTAACAAGTGGTGCTGGAAAAACTGATCAACCACTTGTAGAAGAATGAAACTAGATCACTCTCTAACACCACTCACAAAAATAAACTCAAAATGGATTAAAGATCTAAATGTAAGACCAGAAACTATAAAACTCCTAGAAGAGAATATAGGCAAAACACTTTCCGACATAAATCACAGCAGGATCCTCTATGATCCACCTCCCAGAATACTCGAAATAAAAGCAAAAATAAACAAATGGGATCTAATTAAAATTAAAAGCTTCTGCACAACAAAGGAAACTATAACCAAGGTAAAAAGACAGGCTTCTGAATGGGAGAAAATAATAGCAAACGAAGCAACTGACAAACAACTAATCTCAAAAATATACAAGCAACTCATGCAGCTCAATTCCAGAGAAATAAACGACCCAATCAAAAAATGGGCCAAAAACTAAACAGACATTTCTCCAGAGAAGACATCCGGATGGCTAACAAACACATGAAAAGATGCTCAACATCACTCATTATCAGAGAAATGCAAATAAAGACCACAATGAGATACCATTTCACACCAGTCAGAATGGCTGCGATCCACAAGTCTACAAGCAATAAATGCTGGAGAGGGTGTGGAGAAAAGGGAACCCTCTTACACTGCTGGTGGGAACGCAAACTATTACAGCCACTATGGAGAACAGTGTGGAGATTCCTTAAAAAACTGCAAATAGAACTGCCTTATGACCCAGCAATCCCACTGCTGGGCATACACACCAAGGATACCAGAATTGAAAGAGACACATGTACCCCAATGTTCATTGCAGCACTGTTTATAATAGCCAGGACATGGAAGCAACCTAGATGTCCATCAGCAGATGAATGGATAAGAAAGCTGTGGTACATATACACAATGGAGTATTACTCAGCCGTTAAAAAGAATACATTTGAATCAGTTCTAATGAGGTGGATGAAACTGGAACCTATTATACAGAGTGAAGTAAGCCAGAAAGAAAAACACCAATACAGTATACTAACGCATATATATGGAACTTAGAAAGATGGTAATGATAACCCTGTATGTGAGACAGCAAACACAGATGTTTGGAACAGACTTTTGGACTCTGAGGGAGAGGGAGAGGGTGGTATGATTTCAGAGAATGGCATTAAAACATGTATACTATCATGTAAGAAATGAACCACCAGTCTTTTTTCAATACAGGATATAGGATGCTTGGAGCTGGTGCATGGGGATGATCCAGAGAGATGATATAGGGTGGGAGGTGGGAGGGGGGTTCAGGATTGGGAACTCATGTACACCCATGGCTGATTCATGTCAATGTATGGCAAAACCAACACAGTATTGTAAAGCAAAATAAAGTAAAAATAAAAATTTAATTAAAAAAAAAAAAGAATCATTCACTTGCAATCTCACTCTTCTGTGCAATAGGAAGGGCCCAGTAGCAGAGTAGAGGCCCAGAGACGGAGTGGGGCAGCTTTCACGGAAAGGAAGACGACTCTGAAGGGCCATTCCCTTCTCCAGGGGATCTTCCTGGTCCAGAGACTGAACCCAGGTCTCCTGCATTGCAGGCGGATTCTTTACTGTATGAGCCACCAGGGAAGCCCAAAGAGCCACCTGCATCCCTTCCAAGTTGTGTGCGGACTTGGTGACACTCACGGACCCAGTGGCATTGCAGCGCCTCACTCTGTGGTGAAACAGGGGTAAAATCCCCTTTGCGCATGCGCAAATTTGCTTCTGTGATTCACTCTAAGTCCAAAGTCAGGGATTTGTTTTCCACGGAGGGCTGCTGACACATGGGAGGAAGATGGGTTACAGGGCTCGTGAAGATATAGACACTATCAAATCCAGACAGAAAAAGAGACCAGGCAGGCACAGGGATAGGACACAGAAACGGATATTCAGAAAAGGATGGACAACCCCGTCCTGTGGCCTCCTCCATAACACTCAGGAGCAACTTCTTTTTGCTGCAGCTTTGGCAGTTTTTGGCAGCAAGACCGTTCTCATTTGAAAATCTATCCTTTATTTGGTTTAACAGATTGCTTGCAGCTTAAATATTTTCAACATCCTAAAATACTGAAAAATCTCAAGTTCTGTCTGTGATTGCTGTTGCTTTAGGCAGCATTTATGATGTTAATTCTAAAGAAGCAGAGACATTTAAATCAGGGGAGTACTTTTCCTTTTGAAACGTTTTGCTAACAAGGACATTTTGGTCAATTCTGATGACTGCTCTTTAAAGAATACTAGTTATAAAAATATTTGACCTCAAAAGTGATTTTGTCAGTTTACTGTGAAAATGTTTAAAATACAGTCATTTACTGGAAAGGGATAACTTCTACAAAAAGATGATATTGGAGGTCCTAAATAAGCCTTGCTGATGAGCCACACTTGATGAATTGCTACTGTAAATGGTAGCATGTTAATTTTTAGTACAATATTGTGAGAGCAGGTAGAATTTAATGTTATAGATTAAAAAAAATCTGTTAATAAAATCTAAGTCCACTGTTTCTTGATCTAAGAAATTATGCACTATTTTGGATTTAATTTTGAATTATTTATGAATTTTATAGAATTAACTGGATTGCAAATGACAAGAAAACAACTGTTTAACAAAAGCATACATGATATTTAAACAGTGTTTCTATAGTGATGATAAAAAGGGGAGGCTCCTGACACGGTGGTAGAATATATCTGCAAAAAAGTACTAGACTTCTTTATTTTCTAAATCTTGAAATTTACACTGACTATTGACTTGGAAATGGTTCCACTGACTGTCATTTATTACTTGTGGTTCTAAGTTGTTCCCTTTATTCTTGCTTGTTATATCTACATTATATATCATGGTTAGAGAAAGAAGAAACTTTAAAAAAGGCAAGTATACTGCTGCTCATAACAAATACTGTAGATACTACTTTAAAATAATTAACACAACTACTATTTTTAAAATATATTATCAATAAACTATACTTTAATAAAAATTCTTAAAATATTTTGCTGCTTAAAAACAGTCTTCAAATATATTTCTACCTCATTATCTCCATATTATTGATCAGAACTAAATTTCTGAACTTTATATACTTTCCTTCCTTTAGACAAACATGTGATACAAAGAAATAGTAATTTGAGAATGCTAATTTCATGTTTGTTTTCTTCTTTAAGATGCCCTGGAAAAGGAGAAATAAGCCCAAGCACACCAGAAAAGGATCAACAGATTTCTCTTAGGAGTGGAAAACTTTCAAACACCAAACAGTACAGCTCACTCAGTCTGCATGTTCACATTCACAGATTCGACCAATCTCAAATTGAAAATAGCTATCCTTCAATAAAATAAATTTTAAAAAAGAAAATATATTAAACAAACAAAAAATTCCAGAAAGATTTTCAAAGCGAAATCTGAATTCTCTGTGTGCTGACAGATATTTACACAGCACTTACCTTGTATTAGGCATTATAAGCAACCTACAAATGATTTAACATACAGGCAGACCTCGGAAATATTGTGCATTTGGTTCCAGACCACCGCAATAAAGTGAGTACCTCATTAAAGGGAGTCACACAAGTGTTTTGGTTTCCAGGTGGATACAAAATTATGCTTACACTATACTGTAATCTATTCACTATGGCTCAATTGGTAAAGAATCTGTCTACAGTGCAGGAGACTTGGGTTCTATCCCTGACTTGGGAAGATACCCTGGAGAAGGAAATGACAGCTCACTCCAGTGTTCTTGCCTGGAAAATCCCATGGACAAAGGAGCCTGGTGGGCTACAGTCCATGGGGTCACAGAGAGTCGGACACAACTGAGTGACTAACCCATCACCATGTCTAAAAAAATGTACATACCTTAATTAAAGATACTTTATTGTTAAAAAATGCTAACCATCATCTGACATCCAAAGGTTGCCACAAACCTTCAATTTGAAAACAATGCAACATCTATGAAGCACAATCACAGCGTGGCTGTATATGGGAGGATAAATGTGGGTTGTATGCAACCACTGTACCACTGTGGAAAAGGAACTTGGGCATCTGAGGATTTTAGTGTCCTGGGGGTAGCGGTAGAACAAGGTGGCAGTGCTGGAATAAATTCCCTGCAGATACCAAGTGATGACTGTATTGTTACATTTAAATAGCATTCGTCGATCTTTATTAAATAACATTTAAGGTCCAAGTGAAATTATTAAAATGATTCTAATTAAGCCCATCTTGACTAATTTTCATAATATTAAAATAAATTTAGCTCCCAATTAAAATAGTAATTGAATTCTATAATGATTGCTATTCAAAACAATTTATTCAATTTTAGTAGTACTTTTGAGAAAGAGTAATGTGCTATACATAAAAAAAGGTTTTAAAATGGAAGAACAGTTACCATTTTTGAGAGGAGAAAGGAACACTTAGTGATCATGTACTTTTATCCTGAGGAAGAAATTTTCTATTACTTGATTTTTTTCAGAAATGATTTGTCTTGTCATTTTAATTGTAATATACAAAGGCTTAAGATAAATGGTAAAATGAAACAATTCCTTAAAAAAACTCCCTGCCTTTTCCTCCTTCCCACATAAAACAGTGTTCATCACTAAATTAAAATTCTCTTGTGTTCCCAAATCAGCCTCATCCTTTATTTCCTTCAATGAAGAATGGTTAACTCTTCCATCAGTCTCCATATTTGTTTGGAAAAAATTCTGCATAATAAACGAAAGCAATTTTATTATGTGTGCTCTATTCAGTAGAGGCAATACTTAAATAATGAAATTAGAGATGAGAAGAGTTATTTTCTGTAAACTCTTTATGGTGTCTTTCTCACCAAGAGTCTTAAATCGCAAACACTATCACAGTAGCAATTTGGATACAAACATCCATAGGTTTTAAGACAGTAGTATTTCCTTTAATAACCCTAAGATCTTAATCCAAGATCATTCTTCTACATATCTTAGACCTATGAGATGGTTGCACTTTACAAAGACTGTACTGGAAAAAAAAAGCTAAATTATAAAAATTAAAGTTAAAAGCAACATTCAGTATTTGTGAAAACAATGATGTCTTATTTAGTGTGTGACTATGACTGAAAGATTTGAGAAAAAGCTTAATACAGGATTAATTAGTACTTATTCAAGGCACTTTAGGAAATAAACAGATTATAAATATTTGGAGTGATATAGTTGATTATGAAAAAAAAGTAAATGGGGGATACCCCATTTGATTTTATTAAAATTTAGTTTTAATTGAATGAAGGGTTTTTAAATGCAGAGTTTACGATTCTTGTGAGTTACATTCAAAATAATGAATGATAATAATGATGATGTAAAGTTGCCAAACAGCAGAGACTTTCCACACTCCCCCGTTCCATTTTATAAGCTTCCTAAAGTAATAAAATGTATAAAACTCCATCAGATAACTAAGATGGACCAAAATACCCATGGCTGATTAAAGGCAAATTTGCTGTAATCATGGTTCTGCACTTATCCACATGAAGTCAGAACAACATTCAGTATATCCTGAGCAGAAAACAAACATGAAAAGCTTTACCACACACTGTGGCAAAAGATGTTTTCTGAGTGGTAATTCTGATATTTGATGTATATTCTTTATTCTTCCTAAGCAACTTTGATTCTGTTTGGCAAAGATACAGTGCTGAAGGGGAAAAAATAAAAAAGAAATGCTTCAATGCACGAAAACACTGAAAGAATCTCCAGTTTCAAGTAGAAAAGAAAATTGTGCCTACATGCCTTACAATGGCACCCCACCCCAGTACTCTTGCCTGGAAAATCCCATGGACAGAGGAGCCTGGTGGGCTGTAGTCCATGGGGTCGCTGAGAGTCGGACATGACTGAGCGACTTCACTTTCACTTTTCACTTTCATGCATTGGAGAAGGAAATGGCAGCCCACTCCAGTATTCTTGCCTGGAGAATCCCAGGGATGAGGGAGCCCGGTGGGCTGCCGTCTATGGGGTCGCACAGAGTCGGACACGACTGAAGCGACTTAGCAGCAGCAGCAGCAGCCTTACAATAGTTTTAATTTCAATTCCATGGAGAAGAGTCTCAGTCTCATTGAACTAGAAGGGCCCCATGTCATTAGCAGGGGCCCTTACAACACATGTAATCCTAACTGATAGCACTGGGTCCATCCTCAAAACAGATTTTATGTTCAAATAAAAATTAAATAAGCCAAGAAATATCATCTATCACAATTATGTTTTTCCCAAATGTATGCAGATTCAAAAAATCATGAATATTACCAGGAAAATACAGAAGATATTTATGAAAGATAAAGCAAATTATCTTCTGGTTTCTTCTAGAAACAGGAACCCTGAATATCTCTAATCAGCTCTATAAGGGATAGGATGCTCTAGAGAGAATTCAAGAAAAACAATAAATTTTTATTTCAATTTACTAGATGTTTCTGGAGAAGGAAATGGCAACCCATTCCAGTATTCTTGCCTGGAAAATCTTATGAACAGAGGATCCTGGTGGGCTACAGTCCATGGGGTTGCATAGAGTCAGACATGATTGAGCACACAGCAGATGTTTCAAGCAGACATGTCTGAGTCTGAATCTTTTGAAAATTATAGTTCCCACTTTATACTTCATCTGGTTTAGACATTCTTAAGTTGAGATAAAACTTCATGCTAGTAAAGTAATGCTCAAAATCCTCCAAGCCAGGCTTCAGCAATACATGAACCGTGAACTCCCTGATGTTCAAGCTGGTTTTAGAAAAGGCAGAGGAACCAGAGATCAAATTGCCAATATCTGCTGGATCATGGAAAAAGCAAGAGAGTTCCAGAAAAACATCTACTTCTGCTTTCTTGACTATGTCAAAGCCTTTGACTGCATGGATCACAATAAACTGTGGAAAATTCTGAAAGAGATGGGGATACCAGACCACCTAACCTGCCTCTTGAGAAATCTGTATACTGGTCAGGAAGCAACAGTTAGAACTGGACATGGAACAACAGACTG
>SJYT01044564.1:348971-367526 GCA_006410635.1 Cephalophus harveyi | reverse complement strand
GAGGATGAGATGGCTGGATGGCATCACGGACCCAATGGACGTGAGTCTGAGTGAACTCCGAGAGATGGTAATGAACAGGGAGGCCTGGCATGCTGCGATTCATGGGGTCGCAAAGAGTCAGACACCACTGAGCGACTGAACTGAACTGAACTGAACTGAGAGTTTTAAAACTTGAACTCTAGATACTGTATGCTTAAATCTGTATTATAATTTGGATCAATCATCTGACAAGTTTAGAGGACATGAATAGATAACACAGGATTGTGCTTTTGGTTGGAATTATTGCAAAAGTTTTCTTACATCTGCACTATACCCATAAAGATGTGACCACAGTTATGGGATCTGAACAGTGTTACTAACAATCCCTATAAGATAGCAGACCATATTATAAAGTTCCCCTAACATATATGTCCTCTCCATCTGCTTGTGTCTTTTGGCCATAGGGTCACTGTTACAATCACAGTAATGTGGAGGAGTTGGCCAAATACCATAATTCAGTGACACTATTCAGTTCAGTTCTGTTCAGTTCATGTCCAACTCTTTGCGACCCCATGAATTGCAGCACACCAGGCCTTCCTGTCCATAACCAACTCCCAGAGTTCACTCAAACTCACGTCCATCGAGTTGGTGATGCCTCCAGCCATCTCATCCTCTGTCATCCCCTTCTCCTACTGCCCCCAATCCCTCCCAGCATCAGAGTCTTTTCCAATGAGTCAACTCTTCACATGAGGTGTTCACAATTTCCATGTGGTTTAAGGCACAGCATAAGATCAAAGAACAACAACAACAACAACAAAAGCTGTTCTTGGAGGGAGTTGTAGCCTGCAAAGGAAAAAAGTGAAAAAGAACACAAATCTATTTGTAAACCGGATTCAACCTGCTTTTTCTATACTAGCTGTGGCCTGAGTTAGTCTTTCTGCCCAGCTACGGATGGTAACAAAAAGCCCACAGTGGGATGCTTTTCCTTGATGGGTAACGGAGAAAGAACAAGGCGAGAGTCCATGAAATGACTCAAATCCCATGTGGTGTGTTGCTGTGTGCTTAAAAGACACCTCAGGTACAAGCCCCAACTCCTCCTTGGCCGATGATGAAAGGAAAAGTAACAGTGGCTTCTAGTCAAATGACTGAGGATTTGTTTGGTTGTTGCTTGTTCCTGAAGGCAGCAATGGCAGGGGTTAGGCTGGGCACCTTCTAGGTCTTGAGCACTTTGGAGCTGCAATATTGAAATTTAATCCAAAGAAGATGAGAACAAAATAAATCCAGGTGCTTTTCTTGACACAGCAGTACCTGGAAAGCATTTGAACCTATATTAGCAAGCAACTTTGAATGCCGTTTTAAGCCTTATAAAATGTCAGTTGTGCTTGCCTCATCTTTCTTCCACCCTCATCTCACTCAACTACCATAAAAATAAGGGTAAGTTATTTTTTTAAATACCTTAAAATACACAAAGTGTCTTTTAGCACTTAAGTGCTCAAATAAACCTCACGTGTATGCCAATTCCTACCTCCCATCTCAACTGATTCTTGTTGATTAACGAAGCATTATTACTGATAAACATTCAAGGGCTTCCCAGGTGGCACAGAGGTAAAGAATCTACCTATGAATACAGGAAACACAGGTTCCATCCCTGAGTCAGGAAAATCCCCTAGAAAAGGAAATGGCAACCCACGCCAGTATACTTGCCTGGGAAATCCCATGGACAGAGGATCCTGTTGGGCTACAGTCCATAAGGTCAAAAGGGGTTGGACTTGACTGAGCAGAGCACAGCAATAAACGTTCAAATGCCACTAATTTTAGATAGACTCTATGATAAAAATAACCATTCATAGCTATCCACTCTCAAACAAATGGTGATATGAATTTTTGCTAATTCTTAGAATTTCTTTGTAAGGAAAACAAGAGGAAATGCACAAAGAACACTTTCAAGTGATTTATCATTCCAGGTGTCTACTTTCTAAAGAAGCAAAGTCAGCCAAAAAAAAAAAAAAAAAAGGCAGAGAAGAAGAAAGAAGGAAAAGTTACTTTTTGGTGCTACTAATACAGTGATGTGAGGAGACACTGCAAAATAATTTAGAATAAACAGTAGGTGTATTGATGTTTGGACAACGCCTGGATATAAGCCATTTCATAGTATGTTTCACATGTAATTGGGGCCTTTACATTGATTTCTTGAAATAACCACGTCTTTGTTGTAATCATCATTTAGCTGATAATTTAACAAACTTTAAAATTGCTTTGAAATGTACTTCTCTAACAGTCTAGAGTGTTGCTAAAGTGGGTCTAAAATAGTATTTACTATTGAATATTATTTTTTATGAAGAGAAGTGAAAAGCAGGGGAGAGAGGGAAAGGTACATCTAACCAAACACAGAGTTTCAAAAAAAAATGGCTAGAAGAGACAAGAAGGCCTTCTTCAATGAACAATACTTAATAATAGAGGAAAACACAAAAGAGACTAGAGAGCTCTTCAGGAAAACTGGAAACGCCAAGGGAGCATTTCATGCAAAGATGGGCACAATAAAAAAGGTAGAGACCTAGTAGATGTTAAAGAGATCAAGAAGAGATGGAAAGAATATATGGGAGAACTGTATTAAAAAGATCTTAATGAACCAGATTACTAGGATGGTGTCGTCAGTCACCCAGAATCAGATATTCTGGAGTGCAAAGTCAAGTGGGTCTTAAGAAACACTGCTGTTAATAAAGCTAGTGGATGCAATGAAATTCCAGCAGAACTATTCAAATCCCTACAGCATGATGCTATCAAGGTTTTCATTCTTTATGTCAGCAAATCTGGAAGATCCAGCAGTGATCACAGGACTGAAAAAGTTCAGCCCTCATCCCAATTCCTAGGAAGGGCAGTACCAAAGAATGTGCCACCCATTGGACAATCACACTCATCTCCCAGGCTAGTAAGGTCATGCTTAAAACCTCGCATGCTAGGCTTTAGCATTATGCAAACTAAAAACTGCCAGATGCCTAAACTGGGTTTAGGAAAGGAACTAGAGAGGAACTAGAGATCAAATTGCCAACATTCGCTGGATTATAGAAAAAGCAAAGGAAATTCAGTAAAATATCTATCTTTGTTTCATCACTATGCTAAAGACTTTGTATGGATCATGACAAAGTGTGGAAAACTCTTAGAGAGATGGGAATACCAGACCCATTTACCTGTCTCCTGAGAAACTTGTATCCAGGTCAAAAAGCAACAGTTAGAACCCTTTATGGAACAACTAATTAATTCAAGTTCGAGAAAGGAGTACGACAGGGCTGTTTGTTGTCATCCTGTTTGTTTGGTCGGAAGACAACATGACTCAATGGACATAATTTTGAGTAAACTCCAGGAGTTGGTGAAGGACAGGAAGGCCTGACGTGCTGTAGTCCATGGGGTCGCCAAGAGTCAGACATGACTGAGCAACTGAACTGAACTGAACAGTTTGTTTACCTACACGCTAAGCACATCATGAGAAATCCAGGCTGGATGAGTTATAAGCTAGACTCAAGGTAGGTGGAAGAAACATCAACAACCTCAGATACCACTCTAATGGCAGAAAGTGAAGAGGAACTAAAGAGCCTCTTGATGAGGATGAAGGAAGAGAGTGAAAGAGCCAGCTTAAGACTAAATGTTAAAAAAATAGTAATAATAAGATTATGGCAGTGCTGTGCTATGCCTCGTTGCTGAGTCATGTCCAACTCTTTGCAACCCATGGACTGTAGCCCTCCAGGCTCTTCTGTCCATGGGGATTCTCTAGGCAAGAATGCTGGAGTGGGTTGTGATGCCCTCCTTCACAGGATCTTCCCAACCCAGGGATTAAACCCAGGTTTCCCACATTCCAGGTGGATTCTTTACTGTCTGAGCCACCAGGGGAACCCTGTATCTAGCCCCATTGCTGCATGAAGATGGAAGGGGAAAAGGTGGAAGTAGTGACAGATTTCCTCTTCTTGGGCTCAAAAATCACTGCAGATGGTGACTGAAGCCACGAAATCAGCAGATGATTGCTTCTTGGCAGGAAAACGATGACAAACCTAGACAGTGTGTTGAAAAGCAGAGACATTACTCTGCCAACAGAGGTCCATATAGTCAAGGCTATGGTCTTCCCAGTGGTCATGTGTGGATATGAGGGCTGGACCGTAAAGAAGGCAGAACGTCAAAAAATTAATCCCTCTGAACTGTGGTGCTGGAGAAGACTCCTGAAAGTCCCTCAGATAGCAAGGAGATCAAACCAGTGAATATTAAGGGAGGTCAACCCTGAATATTCACTGGAAGGACTGATGTTGAAGCTGAAGCTCCAGTGTTTTGGTCATCTGATGTGAACAGACCACTCATTGGATAACTGGGAAAGATTGAGGGCAGGAGAAGTGGGCATCGGAGGATAAGATGGTTGGACAGCATCACCAATGCAATGAACATGAACTTGGGCAAACTCCAGGAGACAGTGAAGGACAGTGAGTCCATGGGGTGGCAAAGAGTCAGATATGACTGGGACACTGAGCAACAGCAACATTATGTTTAAAATCAAAAGAAAATCTTGTTTCTAATAAAAATTCCTATGACTTAGAATTTCAAAATCTAGTTTTAATTTATTGTTATTTAGCTCTTTTATTCTGCTATTTCTACCTATGAAGTTATTTTTTTTTCCTGATTTCACTTTTTTCATTGCTGTACTACCATTACTGACTGAACAGCTGTAACTAAAAACATTTTCTCCAATACATATCTGAGAATTTTCATCCTAAAATATAATATTCAGCAACAGAAGCTGTATGCCATCTTTCCCTGAAGGTGAATTTTTCAGAGGTTTGATACTGTCATTCCCACGGGATGAGACAGTGCATCTGGATTACAGAAGTTCTCATTAAATCTGGGTACAAAACCACGTGGAAATGAAAATAAACATAGCTCTATTGTTCCAGCATTTGAATCCTTCTTACCAATTATTTAGCAGGATTTATCAATGTTATAAACAACAAAATAATAGTTGTAATGTTTTGAATGATTCTTATATGTATTTTTAAGGACTATTGCTTTAGTTTTCAGAAATCGCATACCCTTTCTATGACATGTTTCATGGTCTCTACAAACAACAAACTTCAAATAGAATTCTTTAAATGAATTTCATGTACAGCCCTGTACGCTTGTCCTCAAGCCCAGTTTCTCAGTTGTGTCTGACTCTTTGTGACTCCAGGGACTGTAACCCGTCAGGCTCCCCTGTCCATGGGATTTCCCAGGCAATACTACTGGAGTGGGTTGCCATTTCCTTCTGCAGGGAATCTTCCTGACCCAGAGATCGAACCCATGTCTCCCGCATTGGCAGGTAGATTCTGAGACACAAGGGAAGCCCAAGTATAGCCTAAGGCACCTTTAAACAGTTTTAATACATGATACAGTAATCTAAATGTAAAAATACTTCATATAGAGTTCATTTTCACCAAACACTTATCTCTATGGCCTGAAGAGGTGGTGTGACTTCCAGGTAATAAGAGACAAGATTATTCTTCCTGACCTGCATGGTATTTTAACTTAACTATAGCATTTGCAAGATTACTCTGAATTTCGCAACTAAGGTAAAGGCATTTTATCCAAAAATTGCAGAGATTTATTCAGTCACATCAAAGTTATTTGTTTCCATACAGGTCACAATAATTCAATAGGACTCTGTTAATTTTAAATGGTATTTCTCAAAATTATGTTCAAAAGATTTTCTATGGCTGGGGTACACATTTAGAGAACTTAACTTTAGCATTCCTCTAAATCTTTTTAGAACCCAGGCCTACTAAGAATAGGACTTTCAGTTCTTTTGAAAATGTGAATCAGCCAACTTAGAAAAGAGAATGAAAAGAAAAATCTGAAATGAACAAAGCGTGTAATCTCCCGAATCTACTCTTGAAAGTGAAAGTAGCTCAGTCATATCCAACTCTCTGTGAAACCATGGACTATACAGTCCTTGGAATTCTCTAGGCCAGAATACTGGAGTGGGTAGCCTTTCCCTTCTCTAGGGGATCTTTCTAACCCAGGGGTCGAACCCAGGTCTCCTGCATTACAGACAGATTTTTTACCAGTTGAGCCACAAGGGAATCTACTCTTGCTTGGGCACAATCTGAAGTCTACTAACAATAGCTGTGTCCAAAAGACCCAAGTGCCAGACAATTTGATGGAAGAAGATCACAGCGGGTATCCAGAGTCCAAGTTTTCCTCAATCACCTTATTCTCTCTAGCCCCTCTCACTCACAGGGAGCCGGGTTGCACTGGACAGTGTTCTCACCTTCAGGAGGACCCCATGTGGGCCTAGAGAAGTGAGCACCACAGCAAGAAGACTCCAATGGCAGAATCAGACAGAATTTGGGGCATCTGGCCACAAAATGATTACTGGTGAAAATCCATCTTCACCAAGGTGATCTCTAGTTAAACTACAGCTTCTCCTGTTGACGAGGCTGTCCCCGTGGAAGGTAAATACTGTTTCCTACAATGCTGTCCTTGTGCAGTCCACTTTCCGAGGTCCTCTTTGGGAACTGGCTTCAAAGCCAACTTAGGAATCACACAAGCAAAATTGGTCTCATTAGTTTAAGGTCAAGTCTCACACAAAACAGCAAGCATAGCCTCTTAGGTCCTGAAACCTTAGAAAAGAAATGGGACCCCACAGCTTGGAATCTCTTTGCCCCTGTTTACACTGGTCAGAAATTAACATGTAAAACAACCATTAGCAGTCAGGTATACAAAAATCTTGTTGCTCAGCCCCTAGGTTGTGTCTGACTCTATGGCCCCATGAACAGACCCCACACCAGACTTCCCTATCCTTCATGAACTTCCCTTAACTGCTAAACTTCTTCTTACTATAAATTGATTCATGACATTTTAAAATTATGGATTTAGAGTTTATACTTGTATGCATAATTAAGGCATGGTTTTAAAATCTTCAGCGTTATTTCTAATTTTAAATAATATAAATAGGAATATCTCTATTCTATTCCGATGTGAAAATTAGCAATAATTATTTGCAACTCCAGAATCTCACCAAATGGTGGCACATGAAGCATGGTTTTTTTCAGGCTGATACTGAATTTCATTCCTAACAAGACTTATTTCAGCTGTGTGTGTGTTATAATATTCCCTTGCATTTATAAAGTCAAAGGAAGTGTAAAGAGGCATTGGTCTAATTCATAGAGATATTTGAATTTTTCAAAAATTTTCAGTACCAAATTTCATGTTTTGTTTTAATCAATGACTATATTTACTTGAATTTTATAACAATTCTTTAAACTTTTATACAACAGCATCTGTTCAAGAACCCAATAACAGCATTTGCAGAGCAATGAACTTGAGATATCAGTATTATTTCTATTGCAGTGGTATTATAAGTCTCTTAACTCAACATCCATTCACTCATTAAAAGTATACTGCTTCAGGCAGCATGCAAGGATTTGGGGATAAAATGGTAGCGCAAGACAGACAGCTCCTGCTGTACAGATTGAGGGAAAAACAGGCGGATATCTCATGTTAAGATTCATACATGCTAGCATCTGCAGAAGAAAAAAATAGGGAGACATATCCAAGTGGGCTTTCCTATAAAAATTGACTTCTACCTGTGACTTGGACTATGGCATCTGCCCTGTTATTTGACAAGTTTTCAGAAACATCCTAGTAATGTGATATTTCTTAAACATGAAGTTATTTACATTTCTCAGAAAGCAATGGCAACCCACTCCAGTACTCTTGCCTGGAAAATCCCATGGACGAAGGAGCCTGGTAGGCTGCAGTCCATGGGGTCACTAAGAGTCGGGCACGACTGAGTTACTTCACTTTCACTTTTCACTTTCCTGCATTGAAGAAAAAAATGGCAACCCACTCCAGTGTTCTTGTCTGGAGAATCCCAGGGACGGCGGAGCCTGGTGGGCTGCCGTCTATAGGGTGGCACAGAGTCGGACACGACTGAAGCAACTTAGCAGCAGCAGCAGCAGCAGCTTACTTTTGGGCTTCCCTGGTAGCTCAGATGGTAAAGAATCAGCCTACAATGAGGGGAACCCAGGTTTGATCCCTGGGTTTAGAAGATCCCATGGAGAAGGGAATGACTACACACTCCAGTATTCTTGCCTGGAGAATTCCATGGACAAAGAAGCCTGGCAGGCAGCCAGTCCATGGGGTCACCAAGAGTCAGATATGACTGAGCGACGGACACTTTCAGATTACTTTTGCTATTTCATTTTTGGCTCTATTAGAGATGTGATTATATAGCATACCAACTTCTCAAGGTCACTCCATCAATACACTAGGACAATCTGTTCTCACACTCAGACTCTTTCTATGATCATTACCTATTGTAAGATTTACCCCAGAACAAGGATTGTCTCTCCTACCCACTCAACTGATGAGAAAAAAAAAAAAATAATTCCATTCGCAGCAACAAGGATGGACACAGAGGTTATCATACTAAGTGAAGTCAGATAGAGAAATAAAAAGTATCATATGATATCACTTATATGTGGAATCTAAAAAAAATGGTGCCAATGAACTTATTTACAAAACAGAAATAGAGTCACAGATGCAGAAAACAATAGAGAGAAAGAGAAAAAGGCAGGGAGGAGTAAATTGGGAGATTGGAACTGACATGTACACACTGCTATATATAAAATAGTTAACTAATCTTCCCAACCTAGGGATTGAACCCGGGTCTCCCACATTGTAGGCAGATGCTTTACCGTCTGAGCCACAAGGGAAGTCAATAAGGACACAGGGAACCCTAATGGGAAAAGATTCTAAAAAGAGTGGATATACGTATACGTATAACTGATTCAGTTTGCTGAGACTAACACATTATAGATCAACTATACTCCAATAAAAAAGTTCAAAGTCATTTTGGAGCAAACCTTACTAGTTTATTATAAAGAACCACTGATGTGTCCCTTTAATTGTGTAGGCATGACGTAAATAGACATCCCACTTGAGAAAGAAGGGTTGAAGGGTAAGGGGGTTTTGTTGCCTTAGGCCACACCAGGAGCTCTGCTGTGCAGGGAAAAGAGGTTGCATCTGTGGTCTTACATCCTTTGCTCTGTGGAGCTTTTTCATTTGAATAAAGAAGGGACTGATGTTATATTGGTGGGAGTCAGACACTCTTCAGGGAGGAAAGGCCTTATAAACCAAAAATGCCTTCTCTTTGTATTCAAAATGTTGAAGTCTTATTTCATCCATTGGAAAGGTCTTCACAGAAGTCAACAGTTAGGAGAAGTCAGACAAAGTTTAGAACATTCTAATAAAGGAAGGGTTGCTGACCAGTGACCAAGAATCAACAAGCAAACAGGTGTGTCTGAAGATGGTGGGTTCTGGAGTCCTAGTAGCTGCCCTTACAAGTACCCGTGCCACCCAGCCCATCACAGAGACACAGACCTGAGTGCCTTTCTGTCAGAGCGCCTCCTGGAGGCCCTGATGCAGCATCTCGGGCCTGGGCAATGTGGTTAGGTGCCTGGTGCAGGGTGGTGAAGGGGGTGCTCTTAGCAGATCCACCCGAGTCTGTCTGTTTTCTTTCAAGTGACAGCAAGCAGAACTGACCCTTTGAACTGAAAGTTCAATTTTGGGATTTAGGTGGAAGTGAGAACCTTGGCGGAATAAGACTACTTTTCATGTGTAAAGAATCGGTGGGCTAAGTGTGATGACTATTTGGCTAGGACAAGAAAAAAAAATAGTATCTGTTGGCAATCATTTGTAAATACTTGCTTCCTCTCTATTAAGGCTGTGACCTGTTTATGTCCACTTCTACAACAGAAAATAGCTTATATTAGTTATTGATAGGAAATCATAAAATATTATAATACCTTGAATGTTTATAGCATATCAATAACTCTTACTACTAAACACAGGTGACAGGTTAACCCTGAAAAAACAAATCTTCACTAGGACACATATGAACATGTCATAATATGTATATCTTATATATATGTTGAGGTGAGGTGAGGTGAAGTCGCTCAGTCGTGTCCGACTCTTTGCGACCCCGTGGACTGTAACCTCCTAGGCTTCTCCGCCCATGGGATTCTCCAGGCAAGAATACTGGAGTGGATTGCCATTTCCTTCTCCAGGGGATCTTCCCGACCCAGGGATCGAACCCAGGTCTCCCGCATCAGAGGCAGACGCTTTAACCTCTGAGCCACCAGGGAAGCCCCAACATACATTTATTTCACAGAATACTGTGGCAAATACAAATCAGTGCATTTTAGACAATTTCTTTTTTACCATATATTCAAATAATCAGCAGAGACAAGGATTGTTCATCTTTTCAACTAAGTGTATTTCTAGGTCAAATGATTTGCCCTGGCATCCAGGAATTTGTAAAGCCACCAGGAAATTTAAATTATTTAAATTGTTTTTCTATTAAATCAGTGCATTGGGCTGGGGGAGACAATAAAGCACAGGGGCCACCAGAGGGACTAATCCTGAAAACAGTGACTAGTTTCCAGACAATCTGAGTTTGATGGTGCTTTTTCCAAGGCTGTCTACCTGTCTTCATAGCTGTTTTATGCCTTGACACTTTTCAGGTGCAAACACTACTTATTCAAGCAACCCTTTGGCCGTGGTGTTATGGGGAGGTGATGCTAATGGCAACCACTCCACATTTACCCTAATATTGGCAAAAAGCCTCATTTGGTTCAGTACTTCTTTCCACATTTTCAGTGGGTGTATCTTCTCTCTTCAGTAGTCACCAGCAGCCTTGGCTTACAAGATCCAAAAGCCCTTTAACAATGTGTCATTAAAAGGTGGCAGGAAGAATATGACACCCCACACAGATGAGAGTGTCCTTGAGTGAAGAGTGGGATTAAACTCTTCTAAGGAGGGGATGGGAAAGGATCCAGCGGAAGAGGGGCCAACACTGATTTCACACAACAGCTCTGTCTTAGTCTGCTCAGGCTGCTATCACAGACTCTCTGAAACTGGGTGGCTTATATAGAAAAATGTATACACTCTGGAGGCTGCAGCTCTGAAACAGTGTCAGCATGGTGTCAGACCCCTCTTTTGGGTTGTAAATGACCATTGTCTCGTTGTGTCCTCACCTGGCAGAGAGGAGATGAGAGAGCTCTCTGTGGTCCCTTTATAAGGCACTAATCTCATTCAGGAGGGCTTCACCCTTACTACCTCATCACCTCCCAGATGACTCCCTCCAAATGTCATCGCACCTGAGGTTAGGATTTCAACACATGAAGTCTGGAGGGATTCACCTTCAGCCTATTACAGGATTTTAGACAAGGTATTTCTCTGCAAGTGATGCAGAGTCAGCAAGCCCAAGAATTGCTGGACCAGAATATATACCCACCATGAACTCTGGGAGATGGTGATGGACAGGGAGGCCTGGAGTGCTGCGATTCATGGGGTTGCAAAGAGTTGGACACGACTGAGCAAATGAACTGAACTGATGTCCCTTTTTAATACCATATTAGCAATGTGCCATCATCTAACTCCTTTGTAGTATTTGCATATTCACTCTCTCATTCCCAAAATATGTTGCAATGCGTCTTTTAGTTCTCTCATTTTGCCTTTCACAAGCTAAATGTTGGTTTCTAGTTCATAATGTTAACCATCTTAGATTTTGGAATACATATATTTTTTATCATACTTGATTTAGATACTTTCATATCTGATTTATTTTTATTATTAATAAATAAGTTAAATAAAGCTGGGATAACTGCTGTTCTTTGCAAACACCATTGGGCAATTTTTATGTCATTAAAACAGTGTTTATTTTTTCCATAGGGACAGAGTACTCTGACACAGTTATTAACAGAGTACCTAAGATATTAAAATTCAGGAAAACTACACCAAAGCCTATAAAAATAAAGTATTTTCTGCTCCAACTTGAAAATGGCCAAGAAATATAGAATTTGAAGGCAGGCTTAGTTTTGTCTCTTGACAAATTTTGGTAAGCTCACAGTTAAGCCATGGAGAGCATTTTTCCTGAGAAGCTCTGTTGTGTCTGTTTCTTAATCATTTCGTATGTCAAGATAAGCTTATCTATATATCACAAAGCCTCTCTGAAATATAGCTTACTCAGGGGGAAAAATGCTATCTTAATGTATTATGCCATAATTAATCACACTCAGTCCAGAAGGATAAAGATTCTTTTGAAAAACAGGAAATAAAATAAAGGGGGTTAAGATCCAATAATAAATTGGTTCTCTGAATGAGTTTAGAGTCTTTTTTTTTCTGTTGCTTCTTAATCTAGAAGGTTGGAGGATACTGTCGTGAACACTGAAGGAACTTTATTCTTCTCCTCTTAGAGCTGTTTCTCCTTGGAAAAACAATTAGGCGATTAAAGGGGTTTACACAGGGCATCAACATGGCCTAAAAAGGATTTGTACTTGACATTACTAGTAAAAGAAATTCACAGGGGAAAATCTGACTCACATGGGCTTTCATGCAAAGGCAAGGCTATCAGTCAGTCAGTGTTGGAGGAGGGGCAAGAGGGAGACAAAGTCAGTAGTACCAGATGTTGAAAAGCCAAATCATTCAGCTGCTGGATTTCTTTTCTTTTCTTTTTTTTTTTTTGGTTTTTCTAGTGGTTGCTTGACAGATATGTGCTCAATTGTCCAAATAAAATGGACTTTCGTCTGCTTTCCAAAGACTATTGGAAAGCAGATGAAATTCCAAGAAAGAAAACAATCTCTGCAATAAAAAAAAAAAAAAAAAATCTGCAACTCAACAATTTGCAGGAAAAGAACCTAATGCTCATCATAACTGAGAGCTGATTAATACTTCCAGCCTTAAAATTTTGTGAGCATTAACTAATTCGACTTTTTCAAAAACTCACAGTTCCTTCCTTGTCATTGGTATCATGCTTTCCTTTACTGGAATAAAAAGGATATGCTCTGGCTAAGTGACAATAGGTCCACTTCCCCAAACTGTCACCTTTGTCTAACTCTTGAAAACTTGACCCTTAAATATCTTATCATGCTCCTATATTATGTATATTGCTTGTATATGTTGTACAAGAGTCATTTCCTCCTTTCTGTTTATACTGCAAAGCCCTTGAGGGATGAGCTTTTAGATACTAGACAGTAAGCATTAGCATCAGTGCTTTGATACCAGGCATTGTTGGATTGTTGAAAAAATGAATGCATGGACTGAAGACACTTCACCAGAAGAACCGAAACTGACTTCTCTATGAAAAAAGGAAGTTTGCACTTAGTTATCATCACTGTTAAACTGAAACCTGTCCCTTCATTCTTTATATACTGGCTCATTTCTAAAAGCCTCAGTTGTTAAGATTGCCATTTGTTGTGTACTTCCCAGAATATGAACTTATAGGTCATGTTCTAAACTGCAGACTTTTTCATTTGACTTTAATTTCCATAAGTGTAAGTGAAGTTGCTCAGTCGTGTCTGACTCTTTGCGACCCCATGGACTGTAGGCCACCAGGCTCCTCTATCCATGGGATTCTCCAGGCAAGAAGACTGGAGTGGGTTGCCATTATAGCTTATTACCCTGCATATCACGTGTGTTTGGGTTTTAGTTCAACTGGTAACCTAATGAGCTGATGTTAGACATGCTGCTGCTAAGTCACTTCAGTCATGTCCGACTCTGTGCGACCCCATAGACGGCAGCCCATGAGGCTCCCCTATCCCTGGGATTCTCCAGGCAAGAACACTGGAGTGGGTTGCCATTTCCTTCTCCAGATGTTAGACATAGTGGTTAATTTATTAATTGGTGTGTTGAAAAGTATTAATAAAGATGTCCCTAGTGCATTAACTAGTCACCAGGTAAAGGAGACTCCCAGCAGCTCTTCAATTAACTAATTGCTCCTGCCATAGTGACTGCACATCAAGGGCAGTAGAGTTTGACATGCAGAGCCCAGTAATGTCACATATGCTGCCCTTAGAAGTGCTAATATCTTCGGGGATATTACTCTAACTATGAAAACTTCTTAGAGCAGAAACCCAGCGCATGGGGTCCTGCATCGTAAGACTCTTTGTAAAGTGCCTCTGATCTCAGGACTGATCATGAAACACGTGGGTCAAGCCAGGAACAGGGGGCCATTCAAATGAGTCAGGTGGCATGTAGCACAGGTGTGAGTGTTGTTCTGCTACCTGTCTCCTGCAGAAGGCAGAGACCCCAGGCCCCACAGCATCAGTTAATGGCATCCCACATTGTGGGAAAGTCTGTCTCTAGGAGGGTGCCCCGTGGTGAAGTCAGTTAAATAAGACTAGCACTTGGGCTGCTGTCTATGGGGTCGCACAGAGTCGGGACTGAAGCGATTTAGCAGCAGCAGCACTTGGGAAACAGTAGAACCAGAGTACGAGGTGCTGAATCAGTTTCCTTGTTTAAAGAGGGATTTGCATTCTATCTGCTTTAATCACTGTATGGCCTTCAGCAAGTGACTTGGAACTGAGCCCTAGTTTTCTAAACTGAACAATGGAGAGAGTAACACATTCTACAAAATTCGTTATTGAACTTCAACGAAACAGAAACAAGTGTAAGTGCCTAGTTCACTGCCTGGTCCAGATACAAAAGATGTGTATCCATCACATTGCAGTAGCTGATTTAGAAATGCAGGAGCACCATTAATATTTCTCTACCTTTTGGAGAGCTGATCTCGGCCTGCATGCCATCTCAGAAGACAGAAAAGGGTGGGACAAATGGAGAGTGTAAATGGAAACCCATGCATTACCATATGTAAAACAGATGGCCAGTGGGCATTTGTTGTAGGATGCAGGGAGCTCAAAGCCAGTGCTCTGTGACGAGCTAGAGGGGTGTGGTGAAAAAGGAGGTGTGCAGGAGGGTCTAGAGGGAGTGGACAAATGTATACCCACGGCTGATTCATGTTGATGTACAGCAGAAACCAACTCAATATTGTAAAGCAATTATCCCCAGTAAAGATAAATTAAAAAGAAATGGGAGGAAAAGGCAAGGAAAGGGATCATACTTATAACGGCCAGATATCCAAAGAAAACGGACAGGACCTGGGGCAACTTAGAAGGAGACCAGGAATAGGGCAATTATGTGCGTATTGATCTTCTGTTGTGTTTAACCCCATGCTTTTGAAAAAGAAGCTAAAACAAGCCTATCTGAAGCTTTTTCTTTTTAAACAAAATATCCCATAAATTAGGTTTGGAGAAAAGTACAGACAAAAAAACTACAGTAATAAAACTTCATTTAAATGTGTGCTGTGTGCTCCGTCGCTCAGTCGTGTCTGACTCTTTGCGACCCCTGGGACTGCAGCCCACCAGACTCCTCTGTCCGTGGGATTCTCCAGGCAAGAATACTAGAGTGGGTTGTCATGCCCTCCTCCAGGGAATCTTCCCAACCCAGGGATCGAACTCAGGTCTCCCGCACTGCCATCCTTTGCTAAAGGTAGCCTCTAAAGAGAAATTGGAGAGGAAATGTCACCAAGAGATAGGAATGAACAACTACTTGAGCTTGCTTTTTATTTAGGCAAAGTGTAATTTAATTTTAAATAACTGAATTAAATATAATAATTCCTTCCTTGAAACTAAAGTCCGTAAAGAATGTGATGCTTTAACATTGTGATTTTGCTGAAGCTTAAGGAAGGTAGGTGGGACAGTTCATCAACTAATGCAGCCATTTCCTTACTGTTCTTATTTAGAAAAGGGGTTAACTTCAAAAGATCAAGAAAAGAGTCCATACCAAATGCCGTATTTTGCAGAAGTTCCATTTATAACCTGTTAAACTTTGAGAGAGACTCATTTAAAAGACGAGAGAATATCATGGATCTGCCTTAATAGTTCATTAAAACTCTGATACTGGCCTGGAGATCTATTCATATTACAGCCTCATAATATGAAGCAGTGGAAGGGAAAAAAATGCAATGACCTTGAAAAACCTCAAATAAATTGAGTCTATAAACTTCGCTGTCTCCTTCATGGGTATTGCAATGCATTTTCCTCTTTCTTTTTAATATATGGCCTGAGTTCGAAACAAAACAGAAAATGGCCATTTTATCACGTTTTTGAAAGGAGGGAGATTGAATCCTGCAGTGAAAAAAGTTCAGGATAATATAGACTGATATTAATTACAAATCTTATGCAAAATGGCATGCCAAATTAATTACTGATGAGCTATTTTGGTGGAAATATGCCAAGATTCAGATTGTGCTGGGCAGAGTGGCTCAGTAATAAATATTTAACATACTATGGGATATTTGGATTGCCCTGGTCAGCTGTTCATTTCCTTTGATCCCTGGAAACTAATTTTTGTTGCAGTCAACTGTAACTGATTGCAAACAGCTTTTTTCTTTTCTTCCCCTTAAACCAGGCACCTAATGCACATTTCCCATTTGCTTTTCATCTGATTGTACCTCTATCACAGAGAAAGCAAAGAGACATGCTACCTGGGTTTGTTGCTAGCTGCTATCTGCTCATCATTTAATTCTTTAGATTTTAATCTAATCCATCTGATATTTCTAAATCGATTTAAAATAAGGCATTTCTATAGTGAAAATCACTTTTGACTCTAGTTTAAAAGCAGCATGATTTTACTAACATTTTTTCCCATTAACAACTAAGCTGTCATTTAAGTACTGCATTTTATAAACCAATAGCACTATTGTTTACTTGAAGTCTTATCCTAAAGTGTCTTCTTGTTCCACTTCCCAATTTGATATTTCAAAATAATGAGTTAGATATGTTAGCATATATCAGAGTTATCAGTATAATATATAAATCATTCAACTTATGCATCTGTACCTCCTATTATTTTATCACGGTGATGATGGTGAGATTTTTAAATAGAATTCCTAAGTTACTGTAGCTTCTAAGACTAAACAGAAAATTATTTAGCATGTTTTTATTCTTTGATAAAATACCATGAATTAGAAAATTAAACCACATGATCTACTTCCAAGCACAAATATTAAGCTAATTTCAATAATGCTTGTAAACATGGATGCAAATTTTTGAATTCTTGTGCTGCATTAAAATGGATAACTTTCCCATATAGTTTTTCCAGAGTCATTTAGAACTGCATTAGCCAATGGTAGCCACTAGCTGTCTATGGCTACTTGGTTTTAAGTGTAAATTATTAAATTAAATCAATTATTAAATTTCTTAGTTGTTTTAGTCACATCCAAGGGCTCAACAGCAACATGCAGTTGGGGTTACTGAATTGCACAGACATTTTTACATAATGTTCTACTAGACAGCATTGTCTTAGAATGTTATTTTATTTTCCTAAATGGAGACTTTTAATATTCACTCGTCTCAGAAATGCCTCACCTAAACATAGGTGAAGGTGAAGTCGCTCAGTCGTGTCCGACTCTTTGCGACCCCGTGGACTGTAGCCTACCAGGCTCCTCCGTCCATGGGATTCTCCAGGCCAGAATACTGGAGTGGGTTGCCATTTCCTTCTCCAGGGGATCTTCCTGACCCAGGGATCGAACCCAGGTCTCCCTCATTGGAGGCAGACGCTTTAACCTCTGAGCCACCAGGGAAGCCCACCTAAACATAAGTTACCATGTATTAAGGACCTGTATGCCAGCAACATATTTGATGAAATGTAATAATATAAAACTAAAGTCACAACTAATTACACATCTGTTTGAAAGATGATGATAACAAGTGATTATATTTTGAGAAATATACTTTTCCTTTGATTACCTTTAAAAATAACTTATTTAAAAACAAAGTTTTCAATATTAAGGATTGAAATCTACTCAACCACAACAAGATTATGATTTTCCCTTTTTTTAATGTGTATTTAATCCAAATGCTAGTAAAATTTTCACAAACCTCAACTAGAGAAAAAAATAACTAAATTTGATTAATAGCAAAATAAGATGAAGTGAGTGAAATACCTTCCAGAGGTTAATTATAAACATGTAATATATTATATATTTGTGTGTGTATATATGTGTATTAGTTCATTCGCTTAGTCGTGTCTGACTCTTTGCGACCCCATGAATTGCAGCATGCCAGGCCTCCCTGTTTCCATCACCAATTCCTGGAGTTTACCCAAAATCATGTCCATCGAGTTGGTGATGCCATTCAGTCACCTCATCCTCTGTCATCCCCTCCTCCTCCTGCCCCTAATCCCTCCCAGCATCAGGGTCTTTTCTAATGAGTCAACTCTTTGCATGAGGTGGCCAAAGTATTGGAGTTTCAGCTTCAGCATCAGTCCTTCCAATGAACACCTAGGACTGATCTTTAGGATGGACTGGTTGGATCTCCTTGCAGTCCAAGGGACTCTCAAGAGTATTCTCCAACACCACAGTTCATAAGACAGAAATATAGATCAATGGAACAAAATAAAAAGCCCAGAGATAAATCCACACACCTATGAACACCTTATCTTTGACAAAGGAGGCAAGAATATACAATGGAGAAAAGACAATCTCTTTAACAAGTGGTGCTGGGAAAACTGGTCAACCACTTTCATTTGTAAAAGAATTTGTAAAAGAATGAAAGAATTCATTTGTAAAAGAATGAAACTAGAACACTTTCTAACACCATACACAAAAATAAACCCAAAATGGATTAAAGATCTAAATGTAAGACCAGAAACTATAAAACTCCTAGAGGAGAACATAGGCAAAACACTCTCCGACATAAATCACAGCAGGATCCTCTATGA
>SJYT01044564.1:333461-346420 GCA_006410635.1 Cephalophus harveyi | reverse complement strand
GGGACCAGATGCCATGATCTTAGTTTTCTGAATGTTGAGCTTTAAGCCAACTTTTTCACTCTCCTCTTTCACTTTCATCAAGAGGCTTTTTAGTTTCTCTTCACTTTCTGCCATAAGGATGGTATCATCTGCATATCTGAGGTTATTGATATTTCTCCTGGCAATCTTGATTCCAGCTTGTGTTTCTTCCAATCCAGCATTTCTCATGATATACTCTGCATATAAGTTAAATAAGCAGGGGGACAATAGATAGCCTTGACATACTCCTTTTCCTATTTGGAACCAGTCTGTTTTTCCATGTCCAATTCCAACTGGTGCTTCCTGCTCTGCATATAGGTTTCTCAAGAGGCAGGTCAAGTGGTCTGGTTTTCCCAACTTTTTCAGAATTTTCCACAGTTTATTGTGATCCACACAGTCAAAGGCTTTGGCATAGTCAATGAATAGAAATAGATGTTTTTCTGGAACTCTCTTGCTTTTCTCGTGATCCAGTGGATGTTGGCAATTTGATCTCTGGTTCCTCTGCCTTTTCTAAAACCAGCTTGAACATCAGGGAGTTCATGGTTCATGTATTGCTGAAGCCTGGCTTGGAGAATTTTGAGCATTACTTTACTAGCATGTGAGATGAGTGCAATTGTGCGGTAGTTGGAGCATTCTTTGGCATTGCCTTTGTTTGGGATTGGAATGAAAACTGACCTTTTCCAGTCCTGTGGCCACTGCTGAGTTGTCCAAATTTGCTGGCAGATTGAGTGCAGCACTTTCACAGCATCATCTTTCAGGATTTGAAATAGTTCCACTGGAATTCCATCACCTCCACTAGCTTTGCTCATAGTGATGCTTTCTAAGGCCCACTTGACTTCACATTCCAGGATGTCTGGCTCTAGGTGAGTGATCACACTATTGTGATTATCTGGGTCATGAAGCTCTTTTTTGTACAGTTCTTCTGTGTATTCCTGCCACCTCTTCTTAATATCTTCTTGTTCTGTTAGGTCCGCTCCATTTCTGTTATCAACCCCATCTCATATATGCTATATATATATGATTAGATAATTTACTATTATACCTCAGCTTATTATAAACCTTTACACACATAGATCTAGTTTTTTGTACCTGAGACCTATAGCATTAAAGTTTCTTTCCTCATATGTGTCTAAATCTTACAATAAAAATGTTAAATAGTTTTCTAAGGCCAAATTATAAATGGCACTAATTATCATCGATGTGTTATTCCTCAGAATGATATATTTATCTTTCAGTATTTTAAAAGTCTAATTAAAGTATCTTCAATTTTTATGAAACATTCCCTATTTTTAAATGCTTCTTTAAAGAATTTGCTTTGTTATATAAGGTTAAAAGAGCTTACTTGATCAGTGCTAACTCTATGTGTGAGTTGTCATTGTAAAGTTTATAGTCCCTGTGAAAGACCCTCCTTAAGGTGTGCAGTGCAAAACTATATCTCTGTGCTCAGCCACAGAAAGTATGTCATCTCGCCCTTTGATTTTATTTGAACACTTGGGAAGAATATTGCACATCCTTTACTAAGTCTCAAGAACAAAACACTCTCATTAATGAGATGACACCGGTCTTTGGATCTGAAGCTGAAAGACTTTGGCAGGTACAGTTCTATGCCTGGGATCCCACTACATCTAACTGAATATTCTGGAATACCTAACCTCATTTATTTATTCATTAATATACTCATTTTAAAAGTGTCTGAATACATATCATATACCAGCTGCTGGTCTAGGAATATAAAAATAGAACAGTCCTTGTCTAAAAGTTCTTAGAACACAGGAGAACAAAGATATGGGGAGAAATAATCAAAATGCATTATTTTAACTGCAGTCAAATGGACATGTATAGGCTATTAAGGAAATACAGTCAATGATTACCTAAGCCATTACTGTGGATCATTACCTAGGTGCCTATGAAAGCTTCTTAGGGAAATATTACCTTAGAGAACTACCAAAGTCTGAGCAGGAATTAGTCAGGTATAGTGGAACTAATTAGAAGCACCTTGGACAGATGTCTAAGCATAGACATAGAAGCAATGTTTCTCAAGGTTACTCTAGACCACCACAAATTATGATAATTATTAATAATTATGCCTATATGGCAGAAAGTTTTATGATTCCTTCAATACCCATTCTTCTCCTCCTTCCCTTAAAAATGGAATCCAGGATTATTGCTGAGCACCTGGCTGACCATCTAAAGACTACACTTCCCAGACTCCCCTACAACTATGCACAGGCATACAACCAAGTCTTGGCCAGAGGTGCATGCGCAGCAGAGCACTGTGTAATGTCCAAGCCATGCCCTTAAGGGGAAAAGCCATGACTTCTACCCCTTCTCTCTGCTTAGCAAAGCAGATTTGGGAGAGGGGGGTAGAGGGCATACCTAGATCAGCTTTGTCAGAGTCACTAGGTTAAAAATGTATGTGGAGCATGACTCAACTATGAGAGGCAAGGACCAGCTTCTCCATGTTGCAGAGGTACTATAGCAGGACCACACTCCCTCCACCTGGACCATCATATCAGAAAAAAAAAAAAAAAAGAAGAAAATCTCTGTCATGTGTAAGCCACTATCATTTTCAGATCTCTGCTAAAGTAGCCATCTTTGATTATTATCAGATTGCAAAATGCTAATTTTTAAAATTTCTTTAAACATTTTAAATAATACTCTACATTTATCTTCATATTATTCCTGTTATTGAATGAGAACTCCTGATGGATCTTGAACTAGAATCTCCATTGGCAGGCACGTTACTTTAGAATTTGTAAGGTGATCTTAAATAGTAGTTGATCCTGATCAGTCCTTACTCGCTCTCTGATACTCCATCCAGAGATTCTGGGGCATAAGGTAGTTAATTTCACAGATCTTTAAAAAAGTAACTTGACAGTCTAGATTCATTCAATGACATATTTCAGCTATATTTTTATTAGCTGTTTTTAACCTATTAGAACATATGATCCTGAAATACATGATGTCGATATTTCACACAGGCACAGTTTTCTTCCTCTTTTTACCTAAAAAATTTAAACACCCACTATTCTTTGAAAACAAAAAAAAAGAAAAAATATATATTGCAGATAAAGCATCTAATTGTACAACTAAAATCTGACTACAAAGTTAAACACTTATAATGTACTCTTACTTAGGAATGCAATGCATTTTAATGACATAAATATCCCATTTATCGTTTTAAATACAATTGCATCTGATTTATTACTAATTTGCCCGAAGAAATTAAGACAGCAAACTTCATGACAATGTATCAAAATTATGCAGAACAGTATAATACCAAGATAATGAAATCTAGACTATGAACAAATTAGAGTCCTTTGGCAGAGTCAGCCATTTCACTAGTGATGAGGCAAAAATGATTAAGCCATGTATATCAACAGATTTTTCTTAGAAATAATTTAATATTCTGATACTTCAATTTATTTAACCTCAATCACAGATACAAAATTAGGTATCATTTGATAAAATATCTGAAAACTGGAATAAGTGCAAGTGCGTGTTCAGTTGCTGTAGTCGTGTCCGACTCTTTGCGACCCCATGGACTATAGCCCACCTGGCTCCTCCGTCCATGGAATTCTCCAGGCAAGAATACTGGAGTGGGTGGATAGTTCCTCCTCCAAGGGACCGTTCTGACTCAGGGATCAAATCTGCATCTCCTGTATCTCCTGATTGCAGGCAGATTTTGAGATACTGCCTACTCTGGTGAGTCGGCCAGAGTTTAATGTTTGTGAGACATTACTTTCTAGATCAAACAGAAACTTTACATGATGAGAGTTTTATCTAAATTTGGCATTATAAATTGAAATGTTCTATCTCAATGACTCTGTGATGGAAGAAAGGTGAGGTGGGGACAGAGCTGAATAGGTCCCAGAAATCCTAATGTGGCAGCTGAAAGTCATCCTCTAAGTGAGAGCTAAACAAAGCTAAACTTGCTGTCTAAAAGAACTTTCCAGCCAAAAATGCAAAAGTCTGATCCCCTCCCCTCCCAGAGAGTTATCCTATTACCATCCTTCTCCCAAGGTTGAATAATATTCACAATACATTCAATACTTTCTCTTTTTATATCCGTCACTTGAAGAAATACTATTTGTCTCTTGTTGTGCCAACAACTGTAAATTCAGGACTTACCAACGACTTTCTGTGTAGCTTAATGGATTAAAAAGAAAAAAAAGAAAACAAGATCATATCTAAAGCAAATTCAACACTCAATGACAAGCCATAATGATCAACTCCTGCTCATAACAAATCCCCTCCACCAGCCCATAGGCTTTATGCACTCTGACAGAGAAGCTCTGCAAGCCATGTATTTGAACTAGAGAGGACAGTGTAATACCTAAGCAAGCATCTGGCTGAGCTGAGGGATGACTGTAAACAGAGCAGGCAGCAGAATGCTATAAAGCACACACTCAAATATGACATGGCAGAGCTATGGAGTGCTAGCAATCAACCATGGCAGTCAGCCTGCCGCTCTTACAGTGAGGGGTGGAAGGCTCCCAAACAGAGTCGCAAATGCTTATGGGGCCTGAAACTTTGGCTGCAGCAGTGATAAGTGTTAAGGGAGGAGTGGAAAGAACTGTCTTTTACATTAGATCAGCAAAACAGTGTTTCCAGAAACAGCACTTACAAATGGGAAGCAGGAAGAAAAAAGATACTTGATTTCATGAGTGAATGTTGAATTATCACTTTAACCTCAGCAAACTACTAGAATAACCAATGGGAATTACTGGCTACCACGTAGAAATACGATGCACTGACATTACTCTAATCTGAAATAAATTACACATTCACACCAGATCACATACGTCCTCAAGTCATCACAGAAAAGTACTCTTTTGTGGAAACTCCCCAGCATCTGTTTATAAAAGAAAAATAGAATGAAAATTACTTACACAGATAACTCTATAGTGAAAGGATATTAAATTCTTATGTAACTTCAGAGCATCAAATAATTTAGCAGTTAAAATTATTCAATAGAAAGGGAGTTACTGGTTTATGTATTTTAAGCAGATAAGATCCCTGGCTTAAGATTTTGTAAACTAAAGTAAGAAATGTCAGTTTAGCACCCTTAAAATAATTCAGCTCAGCAAATATTAAAACTCATATTTGTCAGGTGCTACACTAGGCAATGGAGGTGTGAAGATAATTTATACATTTGTTAGTATTTTTCCCAAACACCTTTCAGTCTGATAACAGCATATATTTTGTTTCAATGTATTTCCACAAATATTTTGAAATATTCAACAATTCAATTCAAAGCTAAATTATGTACATACACGTGTGCAGAGCCGTCTGTTCATATTCATAATTGTGTGTTTGTGTGTGTTGTACTCAAACCTGACTGTACTCACAATGTTTTCAGTATGTATGAACAAGTGTAAAGATCACCCTGTCATTTGAACCAAGACATTTTCCCTGCTCCATTTATTTTTACCAAGGTTTTCTATACTTAGATTTTTCAAGAATCATCAGAAGTGA
Source organism: Cephalophus harveyi (assembly GCA_006410635.1). Taxonomy (NCBI): domain Eukaryota; kingdom Metazoa; phylum Chordata; class Mammalia; order Artiodactyla; family Bovidae; genus Cephalophus; species Cephalophus harveyi. The sequence continues at coordinate 340,924 of SJYT01044564.1, read as the reverse complement.
TTCTTAGATCCCTAGTGTTAAAAACACGAAGGATTTTCTTAGTACTAGTTGTGAGATGAGGTGTTACAGACAGACCACTATGAGGAATAAACATGGGGGGGTAATAAAGAAATCAAGGGGGTATTCCAAGGCAAATTGATCCATCCAGGTCCTGCCTTCACCCCCCCACCATTTCTCCCCCCCTTCCCCCAGCCAGATCTTTTCCCTTCCCTATGCCCCTCTTCTCTCTGGCTTAACTGTTCTTATCTGGGGTCAGATGGATCAGAATTTGAACCCTGCACAATTCTTACTATTTGCACATTCTTAACAATGCATTTACTTAATCTTCCAAGTTTAAGTTGTCTTATCTTACAGTCTTTGATGCTTTCATTCATAGGGTCATTAAAACCCATACCACTTTCACTGCCATACATTTGGCTTGTTTTTGTATTCACTTATTCATTCATTTCCGACAAACTGGGATGGCACATTCTCTTTTACAAAATAAATAAATGAAATTAATTGAAATAGTGCTGAGATTCTAACATATTTCCTTCATAGATCAGCATAGGTCTTTCAAGAAACCAACAAGAAGGTTGGAACACTGCACAGACACATATCTTGGTACTATCAGCCCATCCTACAGCAAATGATGGAGTAACAAAATGAAAACGGTGACCCTGAAACAGCATAGAAGGCAAAATTTTGAAGTCAAAATATTGTAATCTTCTAGATGTCTCACAAAGACTAGCTCCTGGAAGAGCTGAACTATTCTTCCATTTGTATTTCTTACATTCAGAAAGTTAATGCCTCAGACATCTTATAACAGGCCCTTTGACTTTGGGTCTTTATGGCTTCCTATAATAGTTAAATAACAAGAATCTTTATTTAAGTACAACATTCTCTTGCAGTTATTTAATACAAATTAAAAAGTTTTCTTTACATATCATTGGAAGCATTATTATCACTCTACTCTAGAGCCAATTTTATCTCCCCAGGGTCAGAAATATATAATATATGGGGTTATATCACCTAGTAATGTACTAACATTACCTTCTTTTGTCTACCCATTGTTACACAAAGAAAAAACCTTAAAATTTCTAAGTCAAAGTGCAAAATAAGTTAAACATAAAAAATATAAAAGATATTGATTAATAACAATTGCTAGTAGAATTCACTTATAAATAAGAATATAAGAGTTTTAGTGTTTTGTAACTATTCATCTATGAACTTGCCATCTAAGAGGTAATGACTCCATTGAGGACAAGGGTTTGTCTTACTCATTTTTTTTATTCCCAATACTCAATTTGTAGCATAATTTTTAGAATGTATTTAAAGTATAAGTATATATGTATATATTTAATGTAAAGTATAACAAAATATATTTGCTATATAAATATACAAGTGAATTTTAATAACAATTGCTAGTAGAATTCACTTATAAATAAGAATATAAGAGTTTTAGTGTTTTGTAACTATTCGTCTATGAACTTGCCATCTAAGAGGTAATGACTCCATTGAGGACAAGGGTTTGTCTTACTCATTTTTTTTATTCCCAATACTCAATTTGTAGCATAATTTTTAGAATGTATTTAAAGTATAAGTATATATGTATATATTTAATGTAAAGTATAACAAAATATATTTGCTATATAAATATACAAGTGAATGAAAAATGACACATTTAATGATTAAAATAAATAAAACTTCCAGATACATGAATTTCCAGGGACATGTATAGACAATCTTTAGATGAGAATGAAGGTTGATTCTATGACAGGCATGCCTCCCACCTTTGATATAATCTCTCAATTGCCTACATTAAGCACACTGTGTTAAGACATTGAAGGTAAAATTTAAATGGGTATGTGTATGCCTAGTCACTTCATTTGTGTCTCTTTGTGACCCCATGGACTGTAGCCCATCAAGCTCCTCTGTCCAAGGGATTCTCCAGGCAAGAATAGTAAAATGGGCTGACATGCCCTCCTCCAGGGGATCTTCCCAACCCAGGGACTGAACAGGCATCTCCTGCATCTAATGCATTGCAGGCAGACTCTTTACTCATTGAGCCACCAGAGAAGGCCTCAGTTAAATGGGATCTGATGGTAAATTAGATTTGATGGTGGCAATACACAAAAATTATTAATGGTTAGAATTTTAATCCCATTAAGTAAATGAATTGATTTTAAAATGAACACATGGTCATGAAAGAATTTTTCCTGTAGCATTGTATCATTAATTATTTACATAGATTGTACTAATTCTGGAAAAATTGGCATTACTATAAATTTTGTTTCCCCCAATTCATACATTGAAGCCCTAACCCCAGGATGATGGTAGTTGGGAATGGGATCTTTGGGAAATAATTCGGTCTACAAGGCAGAGCCTTCATGATGGGATTAATCCTCTTATGAGAAGAGATATAAGACTTCTCTCTCTACCATATGAGAACCTAGCTCTGAGAGCTATCTATAAGCCAAGAAGAAAGCTTCACTGGAAATTAGACTGGCTGGAACCTTCTTTTTGGACTTCCCAGCTTCCAAAACTGTGAGAAAAAATATCTGTTGATTAAGTCATCAATCTATAGTATTTTGTTATAGTGGTCCAAGCAGACTAATACGGATATTTAGCAAACCCAGAGAATGATTAGCTTTACTTAGGATTCAATTAGTTAGGTGAGGCCTGGATCTTAGAAAAAGCTTAAAAGGAAAGGAATGGAGATTATCACAGTTGGTCCTGAGTGTTTCACAAAGAGTGAGACATGGAAAAAAATATATATAGGCACACACAAACACACACGTATAATGTATTCCTATCTCCTTGACTTCAGGAAGCAATCTATTACTTTAGGAAAGGAAAAACTATAGATCTAAAAACACATTTATGTGCACCATAAAACAAAGTATTCAGTTTATAAGATGGCAAAATAAATTTGGATTAATGTTTTAAATATATACAGATCTAAAACAAGAATGATAACCAATTTCACAGACCAAAGCATGATCTGGAAAACACACGGTTATAATTTAAGCATGAGACAGCTCCAAATAAGCACACTGTGTCTAATTCTTGGTTTTATAACTTGATGCTTTATAATTTACGTTTTTCCCATGCACAGTGAACATTTGTTATCCACAGAGATGTTGTAAAAATGCATTTATTTCAAGATGATAAATCCAGAGGTATTGAGGGTATTGAAAATTTAGAGAATTAGGATTTTACCCTTTTATCTACAGTTATTTATGTTGTTTTGAACCATGGGATCTCCTTTCAACTGTTGGTTTGAGAACACTGCCAACTTTTAAACTGGAAAGTAAAGTTTTCTATTTAGAATACTAGAGCTTACAGAGTTTTATACCGCTTCATGAGACAGAAAAGAGTACCTTCCAAGAGTGTTCTGTCACTTGGGGAGATGTTTGCCTTAAACTCAGGAAGAATGATCTAAGAATGGAGTCTAGATAACTGTGACCATTTCAAGTTGAGTAGATATTTTTCATCTTAAAAGTTAACACTGTCTACAGGAAAACAATAAAAGAAAATCAGATTTCCAAAGAAAGTCAATGAAAGGTAAGAGTCTAGAGGTCCCGTTACAGAAGAGTATTGTAAAATACTGAAATATCAAGTGGATTTTCTTCAACAAATGAAATACATGTAACTTTAACTTTATTTTCAAGAATAACTCAGGTGCAAATATAGGTAAAGTGAGTTGGAGGCAGATTTAGCATCTTAGGGAAATGTAATTTTCGCTTGGTTTGACTAATGTCTCTAGTCAAGCTAGAGAAGTGTTAATTTTAAACTATCACTACTAGACAGTCTGACAATGGGAAAATAACAGTTGTTCCCACAGTCTCTTTGGAAATGCTTTTCCAGTATAGAGGGCAAGTGTGAATTCCATCCAAAGACATTAAAGCTCAATGGACAATAGTAAAGTGCTATGTTTTGAATTTGATTAAAATAATGTATTTGGTCCTATGTAAGTAGATATATATTTTTTCAACAGGGGAATTGGAAAAAAAGGCTTTGCAAATAATTAGCACAGAATTTATTCCTCTAGATTCTATAACAGCAAAACTATCTTTGGGAAGGAATAAGCTGGAGAATACAGCAGTATTTCAGATAAAATTTGAACTATTTTATGAACACATACCTTATCACTGCCAAGGTAAAGTCTGTTCCCAAAATTTTCCATAGGTATGTAGACAAAATACTTATATGCAACTTTTAACTTTGTTGTGTTCATCGCAATTGTAAAGGAAGTTATGAGATCTTTACCTCGGTTTCTTCAGCAAATTCAATTTCTCCATTAGCATATGGGACTTCCCTGGCTCAATGGTAAAGAACCTACCTGCCAATGCAGAAAACTTGGGTTCAGTCCCTGAGTAGGGAAGATCCCCTGGAGAAGGAAATGGCTACCCATCCAATATTCTTGCCAAGGAAATCCCTTGGACAGAGAAGCCTGGAGGGCTTGGTCTATGAGGTTGCAAAAGTTGGACATGACTTAGTGGCTAAACCACCGTTAGTGTTACTTAATAGTTATTGCAAAATAAATGAATAAATTCTGAACTATTAACTAATCATTTACATAGATTTTTATATTAGAAATATTGATGAACATATGCTAGGTAATCCTGAGAAGCTCTTAAAAATATCTGACTTCTGATTCATACATCAGTCCCTTTGATTGCTCTCCAATACCAGAGAAAAATTCTAGACTCCTTCAAAGTACAATTCTGAACACTGTCTACCCAAACCCCTAATTTTGAACACTATCTATCCAAACTCCCAAACACGCTGGGCTCCTCTGTCCAAAGGATTTTTCAGGACTACCTGTCTCTTTCTCTGATGTAGTCCCATGTATTGAGCTGTGATACCTTGACTTACATCTCACCTCTTAGTCTGCTGCTGCTGCTGTTAAGTCGCTTCAGTCGTGTCCAACTCTGTGCGACCCCAGAGATGGCAACCCACCAGGCTCCCCCGGCCCTGTGATTCTCCAGGCAAGAACACGGGAGTGGGTTGCCATTGCCTTCTCCAATGCATGAAAGTGAAGAGTGAAAGTGACACGTCTTAGTCTAACCCTCTGTAAATATATCCAAGTAAGCACTACTGTTATTCTTTCTTTCATTAAGCCATTATTTAGTGATTCACAGAATACAAAGATACATGCAATGTGTCCCAGTCTTGAAGGAGCTGACAGCTGAGTGTATCCAACTTAGGTTACACAATACACAAGCAACAGTATTAAAGACTTTCAGCTTCATTCATTTGAAAAACTTGCAAAGGCATCATAGTAACTAAAAAACCCATTCTCTTTGCTGTGTTGTTCAAAATCATCTATCACCCATTCTTCAAAAATGGTCTCCTCCTGCATAAGCAACTTGAAGCTTTGGAGGGAAGTTATGATCATTTTATTCCAAACCTCTGAAATCATAGTTCTCTTGTCTGGATGCCCTTATCGTATCTCCAGGATTTCTTGAGATAGAAGCAATTTTCAAAACCCAGTTTTATACCCTTTAGTAATAAAATGTCTTTATTGACTTTTACAGTTACCAGTTACACTTTTTACTATCAATATATCAGTTTTTTTTGACCTGATGTTGGCAGCCCTTATACTGTGGCTGTGTATTTTATCGTAACTTTCAAATGTGCTTGTCTATCATCTCCTGAAGTTTTTACACAGTGTGATGTGCCATCTTCAGAAAATATTTGATGAATAAATTAATGAGTAGATGTATTTATCATATACATCTTTATTTATCATATACATCATATTTATCATATAATAAATTAATGAGTAGATGTATTTATCATATTTCTCAGTGGATATAAACTAACATCTTATCTTAGAAGCATAATGCCTCTCATATAATGCCTTATCTTAGAGGGAATTAAGACTCAAATATTAAGATGGGAAAATAAGTCCTTATTTGTTAATTTTAATGAATGCAGATATAAAATTGGATGATAGAACCAAAGCAAAATAAAGTCCCCCCAAAAAGGACTAGTTTGATAGGAATATTATTAGCCCCAAATCACTTTGAGTACAAACCTAACATTTACATAAAAGAGTAGGTGGACTGTTCAAGAGAAATTAAGACTGCAGGTGATTAACGGTTATCTCAGAGAATAAGGAATTGATTTAGAGATGGCATGACAGTAGGTACTAAGATGAAAATGCACTTTTGCGTCTACCTGTTGACTGTAGGTCTTTGGAAAATGTCTATCCAGGTGTTTTGTTCATTTGTAAATTAATTTAGGTTTTGTTTTTTTTTTGCTATTGAGCTATATGAGTTCTTTATATTTTGAATATTAATTCCTTATGGCTTATGAACACTTTCCCCAATTCTGTAGGCTGACTTTTTATTTTGTTGACTGTTTTCTTTGGTGTGTACAAACTCACTAGTTTCAAGAAGTCCCATCTGTTTATTTTTGCCTTTGTTGATTTATTTTTTGTGTAAGATCTAAAAAAAATCATTGTCAAGGCCAATGTTTAGAAGCTTATCTCCTATGTTTTCTTTTCGGATTTGTATGATTTCAAGTCCTATGTTCAAATCTTAAATCCTGTTCAGATTGATTTTTTGTGTCTTATGGCCTAATGTATGCTCTATTCTGGAGAATGTTTCCTGTGTTCGAGAAAAATGTGTATTTCACTGCTGTTGAGAGAATATTCTATAAAATTCTGTTAGCTTCATTTGGTATAAAGTATAGCTTAAGTCCAATGTTTCATAATTGATTTTCTGTCTGGGTGATCTAACCATTGCTGAAAGTGGGTTACTGAAGTATTTTATTATTATTATATTCTATTTTACTCTTACCGATCTGTTAAAATTTGCTTTGTATATTTAGGTGTTCCAAAGCTAAGTGCATATGTACTGTTATTTTGCCTTGATGAACTGGCTTCTTTATCATTATAGAATCACCTTGTCTTTTATTACAGCTTCTGCCTCAATCTATTTTCTCTGATTGAAGTATAGCTACTGCTGTTCTCTTTCGTTTCTATTTGCATAGAATATTGTTTCCTGTTCCTTCACTTTCAGCCACTTTCCTGTTCCTTTCACTTTAAAGCTTAAGCTAGTTTTTTTGTAGGCAGCATGCATGAGGTTACCATTGTTTCTTTAATCCATTCAGCCATTCTATATCTTGTAACTGGAAAATTTAGTTCATTTATATTTAAAGTATATATGGTAGGTAAGGCTGTACTACCACCATTTTGCTAACTGAACTGTTTGCTAGGCATTTTTTATATACTCTTTCTCCTTCTCTTGCTGTCTTTTTTGTAATGTACAGGGAAGCTGCAGTGGGTACAGAGGTTGTTGTAGATATGCTTAGTAGCCATCATGGTCAACAAAAGAGTCCGAAATGCAGTACTTGGATGCAATCTCAGAAACGACAGAATGATCTCTGTTCGTCTCCAAGGCAAACCATTCAATATCACAGTTATCCAAGTCTATGCCCCAACCAGTAATGCTGAAGAAGCTGAAGTTGAA
>SJYT01044564.1:250697-332155 GCA_006410635.1 Cephalophus harveyi | reverse complement strand
CCAACCAGTCCATTCTGAAGGAGATCAGCCCTGGGATTTCTTTGGAAGGAATGATGCTAAAGCTGAAGCTCCAGTACTTTGGCCACCTCATGCGAAGAGTTGACTCATTGGAAAAGACTCTGATGCTGGGAAGGATTGGGGGCAGGAGGAGAAGGGGACGACCGAGGATGAGATGGCTGGATGGCATCACTGACTCGATGGATGTGAGTCTGAGTGAACTCCGAGAGATGGTGATGAACAGGGAGGCCTGGCGCGCTGCGATTCATGGGGTCGCAAAGAGTCGTACACGACTGAGCGACTGAACTGAAATGCTATTGGGATTCAACATAGATAAGTTTGCTATTCTGCTCAGGTCTATGAGTGGTTACCTAGTGATAAAAGTTATGAGGGGTCCCCAGTGTTAATGAGGGCTACTGAGGGTCTCATAGGCAAAGGCTGCTGGGATTTTCTGCAGTACAGGCCACTGGGACACATGGTGACTCCTTCTGTGTGGAAAATACTGGTAGCCTTGATCTTTTCCTTGTGGCTTGGGCTTCCCTGATAGCTCAGTTGGTAAAGAATCCACCTGTAATACAGGAGACCCCTGTTTGAGTCCTGGGTGGGGAAGATCCCCTGGAGAAGGGATAGGTTACCCACTCCAGTATTCTTGGGCTTCCCTTGTGGCTCCGCAGGTAAAAATTCTGCCTGCTTCTTTTCCTTGTGACTTGGGCTTCCCTGATAGCTCAGTTGGTAAAGAATCCACCTGTAATACAGGAGACCCCTGTTTGAGTCCTGGGTGGGGAAGATCCCCTGGAGAAGGGATAGGTTACCCACTCCAGTATTCTTGGGCTTCCCTTGTGGCTCCGCAGGTAAAAATTCTGCCTGCAATGTGGGAGACCTGGGTTCAAACCCTGGGTTGGGAAGATCCCCTGGAGAAGGTAAACGCTACCCACTCCAGTATTCTGGCCTGCAGAATTCTATGAACTGTATAGTCCATGGGGTTGCAAAGAGTCGGACACAATAGAGCAACATTCACTTTCAGCATCTCAAGAAGTCTCAGCTGTGATAGTCTCTGGCTATAATGAAACTGAAGTTCCTTCTTGCAGTGCCCTGGGAGGTGGGGGAATCTGGTCATCTGCCCTGCTCTCCTGTTCTAAGGGAGGGATGCTCAGTCTGGGAAGTGTCGGCCTGGTGCTGAGCAATATCTGCCTGAGGGATGAGATGAGGAAGGCAAAACAAAACTGTTCTTCCAACTGCTTTTATGCAATTACTGTCAGTGTTTTGCTCCTCCATATGGTGGAAGTTTCTTAGGTGGATTCAGCTTTCTATCTTTATTCATGTATAGCTGTCTTTGAGTTTTATGTTGGGGGACAGAGCCTGGTGTTTCCCACAATGCCATTTTATTCACATCCCAGAGCACAACAAAATACAGTATCAGGGAGGCATTAAAAAAAAACCAAAACTTGTTTTTTAAATTCTCAATTGGGCTGGATACTGACTGATGTTAAAGAACGAGGTGAAGAAGTCAGTACAAAATTCAAAAAGGCTAGAAACCTCATCAGAAAAGATTTCATTTTAAATTCTCTTCCAAGTTCTTTCTTGGTAAAATGCTATGCTTTATTAAAGTACAAAGTATAATCTCTCTGTCTCCATGTTTTGCATTTCAAACTGCCACTTGAGGTCACTACATAGGATTTGCATAAACTGGCTCTCTAATAAAGGGCAGGCAACTAGTAAAATGCTATCTTCCTTCAGGCTAGAGGTTTGTTTGGAAATACTCTTTTAGAAGTGAGACTGTTTGTATCTGCCAAGATCATTGGAACATTGGCTCTTGATTTCTCCACTGGAGGGCTAAGTTTGAGGGGGGAAAAAAGGAGATACATTTACATGGGGGACTATCAATCAGGAACATTTAGGGAACATAAATGGGTTAGAAACATCTTTCACGTCCTACCTCCCAGTTCTTTTCAGTCATCTTATATTCCCATTTTGAACTGTGTGTCATTTTAATGCGATCTCATTGTGCCCTAGAAAAACCCTGCCTCATAATTTCCTTCTTTCTTTTACAACAGTGTGCCTGAAGACAGGAAAGGTTTCTTTTCAAAATGATATTTAATGACATTAGTTCTCAACCTCACTGTTTCAGAAAAAAATGGTAATGTAATGCCTTTTCAATAATGAAATAAAAGGGATAACTGCAACAGTAAAAAAGATGTTTCCTGGGTAATATACTAGTGAAAATGAAGATCAAATTTTAAAACCTCATGCACTAAAAAAGAAATAAATAGGCAAGGCACAACAAGCAGATCCAGCAAATGTTGAATGAAGCAAGTTGTTTTCCTTAGGTCTATGCAGTGACTAGCCAAGTTTCAAGAAGGAAAAGTGAACCCTAACCCTACACTAACTTTTTTTTTTAGAGAACAGGCTGCACTTCCCTCCTCTTGTAGCTATTTCAGGTAGGAAGTTAATGTATTGCCAATACTTTTAAGACAACCAGCTAGTTAGCACATTTCCCTCTACGCACAGTCGTGCATGAATCAATGAACAGCTATGACATTCAGGTATACAACACCCTCCAGAATGCTTCACCTTCCTGGGTCAGGAATTGTCCAATTGAGTATCAAGCTCAAGAGATTTTGGTTGGATCCCAGAAGATCAGAACTTAAAGACTCAACTATCCTAACAGCTAACATTTACTGAGCACTTACTATGTGCCAGGTAGTAAGCATTCTAAGTACGTACATGTGATTACACCATTTAATCCTATAGCAACTTCATGATAAATGTACTACTTTTTAGCCACTTTACAGATGATGAAACTGGGGCAAGAAATTGAAGATTTCGGTGAGGAGACAATGCAGAGCAAAGCTGCAAACTCAGGCAGTCTGTCTCCAGGGTCCTTGTCTTCCTCATTCGACTCTACTTTGCTCACTGGACCAAAGCTCCCTTTTCTAAGATAAAGCTTTCTCCTTTGCCTGTGGCAGGATGGGGTGCAGGCATTTTTAGCTGTCTTCTAAGTGGTTTCACACTGATTTTAATTGCTCTGTTGCCACTTGTTAGCGTGGGTTATGGAGTAGGAAAGTAACGGCTAGGATGAGTGGGGAACCATGACTCTCATTATTTAATAACTTAACCAAGATTATTCCTGCCAATCATAACTAGCTCCCTTCCCCACCCCCCGCAATTCAAGATGTATATATTTTTAATTTGGCCAAGGGGGGAAAAGGGGCAGCTTTTTCTTATCTTTGTTTCTTAATTGGCAAATTCATCTAAAATGTGCATACACATGTACACAACTATTTTACTGTGCTTTTGTTTCCCCTTTAAAATTAGATAGAACTGAAAGTACAATTTGAGGAAGAGACAAATTGGTATGTTCTGTAATTGCAAATAGTTTGTTTCTAAATGTGAAAACTGGTTGTGCTTATCAGCTTATTTGCTAATACCCACTGAATGCTTTTCTAGGTAATTTTGCATGTATATTTATCAACTTTTTTGGTATCTATTTATTTTTGAACAGAGGGAGCATTCAGTGAGGAAGGGGAAAAAAGATTTCATTTTACTGTTAATGGTCTAAATACTAGCTAGTTGTTTATTTTGCATGTGCTCACCACATGTATCTTGCTATACATGTAGGAAAGAAAATATTTAAGAGCAAATAAAACAGCTCGATTCAGGCATAGTTATATTGTCAAGATAGTTCCAATAGCAATTAAATTACACTACTCTGAAAATAATATTTTATATACAGGCATGATGGAATCGGCTGTTATGACAGTCACTGGAATTTTAACAAGAAAGATCTGATTTTTTTTTTTTTTTTTAATCTGATTCTTCTGTCATGGCACTTGTTTAGCTAAGTACATCAATTAGATTTATAACTACAGTGATTTATAGGGCATACCTTGATATCATTCCCACACTATTTAATTTTGCTGCTTCTTTTTACTTTGATTCTATATTAAACAACTAAATTAAGAACATTTTCCAAAAAAGATTAAAAAATTTTATAAGATGGCTCTTTCAGCAAACCTATGATGATGATATTAATGATGATAGCTGTTGCTGCTGCTAAGTCGCTTCAGTCGTGTCCGACTCTGTGCGACCCCACAGACGGCAGCCCACCAGGCTCCCCCGTCTCTGGGATTCTCCAGGCAAGAACACTGGAGTGGGTTGCCATTTCCTTCTCCAATGCATGAAAGTGAAAAGTGAAAGTGAAGTCACTCAGTCGTGTCTGACTCTTAGTGACCCCATGGACTGCAGCCCACCAGGCTTCTACCATGATGACAGCAGCCACCATTTATTGAGTTTTGCTAAATATATAACTATACAGAAAATACTTCAATCTTCCTAAAAAACATTATTACCCCTTCACACAGAAGAAAGTGAAATTAGAGGGATTAAGTAAATTACCAAAGGTAGACCAGTAAAGCGGCTCAGCCAGGGTTTAAATCCAGGTCTTTACAACCAGAAAGACCTCACGCTTCACTATTACAAACTACCATCCATACTTTTCAATTCATGATGTTAATCACTCCAAAATAAAGTTTTTTTTACAAAATCATGGCAAAAAGGCTGTCATGGAAAACAGGCTACCATATATTCAAATCAGGAAATAGATATCTCACTATTTAGTTTCACTGAATTCAGCAACATGTGATCTAATTCTAAATAAAGTTTATGAAGTATAATTTTAAAAAACTTGTTTACAAGCTTCCTGGGATATTTCCTACTGAATCTAGCAGACCAAATATTGTACCCAAACTATGGAATAGTCCATAGTATTTAAGGAAGATTGAAGTATTTTCTGTATAGTTTTATATTTAGCAAAATTCTATCCTTTTATATATAAAGCAGGACCTTTAAAACTTCACATATTAAAATTCTGTACACAATTTGAATATCTTCTGATACGTGAGGTATTATAACTGCAGAACAAACCCTGGAGGAATGTCACTACTATTTTTCTAGGTTTTTTGCTCTGGATACTCATAGCTAATGTATGAATCAATCATCTAATTAAGATTTTATATTGTTCATTAAAAAAATAATTTGCATTGCTCACAGACAATATATTTCTTGCAACATAATTTTTCTTTTCAACAAATATCAGTTCAGTTCAGTTCTCCCTCAGTCATGTCAGACTTTGAAACCCCATGGACTGCAGCATGCCAGGTTCAACAAATACAGTAGGATACAAAAATAAAATTTTTTGTTATTTGGCTGCTCCAAAAGCACTCCTGCTATCCTCTACTGTACACAGCTGCTGGTTTGGCCAAAGGTTTTTCAGAGCCTGGGATGAAGCTGATTTCACTCTTAGACTTCACTCAAGCTTACTCTATGTTTTAGTCACTGGCACTGAACCATATGCATCTTTGCAATTCATTCAATTCTCCCCCTCCCCAAGGCACATAGAGACAAAATATTCTAATAAATCCAAGAACTATGGAAAAAGAGGGCAATGTTAGGTTAAACAGGGCCATGTCAATTTCAGCATACAAAATATCCATAGTTAATGTAAAAAGAGAAAAGAATTGAAAAAAAAAAAAAAAAACACTGTGCATCGGTTTTAACTGTCAGGGGCAGCTGGGGCTTTATTTTCAATGAATAGTGTTTTATCAAGAATTTTCTTGATGAAAATAAACAGTAATAGAATAGAAATTTCAGTAATCATGCAAAGTGGTAATTTTGACTAGAGACTTCTATTCCTAAAATTATTTGCTTGAATAAATCTCCATCAATATTCATGAAGAAGAGAGTTTAAAATTTAAAGGAATAATTATTGTACAAATGAACTATTTCAGTGGAATATATATTATGATAAAAAGAAACAAAAGGAGATTCATTTTGCTTTCAATCCTTAACTTTTATTGAATTCTAGAAAGGAAATGAAGACCCTGACTTCTGAGTTATTTTTGAATTCCACAACCAACAATAAACAATGACTTGAGTTGTTTTTATGAAAACAAAATTTGTTTTCCATGCTATTTAACAAAAAGAGTTATGAAGGCTTACAGCAAGTACACAACAAGCTAAAAACAGGTAAGACAAGATGAAACAAACAGTAAATAGTCACAAAGTAAGAAATCACAAATGTGATTAACACATAAAATATGGAATATATAAAATGTGACTGGTACTGAAAACTCCAATCTCCATTGCAATAATCTCTCCAGAATCATTTCCCATATTTGGTGACACAGTCAAATACTTCCCCACCCCTCAAAAAAAAGAACAAAGTGAAATAAGCTTCACATCAGAAATTGATCAGATGCTTTTTCCTAATTTCTGGTTGGTTGTTAGCATCACAGGGCCACTCGACACCTGAATCATGCTGCTCTGATGGTCTTTTTAAATACAGCTGTAAGCATGGCACATTTTCTTTAAAATATTTCAAAGTATTTCCAATCTCAGGAGTAAGGCTTTTCATTAAACCAACCAACCGTGACATGGGAGAAACTTTATGATTTCACTTGCTTGTCAACTATGTCACATCTCCTGCTTACCCTGACTCCCACAAATTGTTTTTTTTTTTTTTTTTTTTTCACTTTTTTGATAGGGCTAACGTTTTCTACTTTTATGCATACTTTATTTTGTTCCCATCATCTATTTCTGTGCCCTTATATCTATTTCCCCTTTGTGTACCTGTTAAATCCCCAATCAGTATTTAAGAGCAAATACTACCTCTCCTGAAAATCCTTCTTTGGTATCCCAGGCTCTGGAGGTCCAGAATCACTTATCTTCCATTCTATGTAACACAGAGATCTAATTATTTCTTTATGTGACCCCTAGAATGTACCAAATTCCATTCTTGTAAGAATATCCAACACTAAGGCTAATGACTGTCTCACTGTAGGTTTTTTATAAATGATTACGGAGTAAAATAGGTAGGGAGGAAATCAAAGTGAACCTCCATAAAATAACTGCCAACTAAAGAGGAAGAGGTATCTATGCTTATACAGGATGGGGAGTTTGCCTGGATCAATAAATGGTTACAATATACCTATATTTCAGGTATTTCAACTACATATACAACTCACTTCCATAAAACACATGAAAGGTTGTCCATGAAACTTCCCTCAGCTTTATTAAAGCGGAGATTTTATGTCTCAAAATTTATTTTGAAGAAAGTCATCTCTCTACCCTGAAGACTTAAGTCATACAACACAAAATATGGCTATAATTGCCTTGAAAGGGTGCCACTGCTCTTCTTTCCTGGTAACTAGCCTGCTTTAATAATGCCTTTCCAGACAATCTGATCAAAGCAGGAGTATAAAGGAAATAGAAAAAAATTCCCACGAAATTAGAAATGACAAATGGGAGGGCCATAGCCTCACCTTTGGAACAATGTAGTTAATAACATCATTTCATTGGTCCTGCAAAATCAGCTTCTCAACTCTATCACTTGCAATTTCAGATTTTTGTGTGTGAGTATACTCATGTGAAGAGCTGACTCATTGGAAAAGACCCTGATTCTGGGAGGGATTAGGGGCAGGTGGAGGAGGGGATGACAGAGGATGAGATGGCTGGATGGCATCACCGACTCGATGGACATGTGTTTGAGTGAACTATGGGAGTTGGTGATGGACAGAGAGGCCTGGCGTGCTGCGATTCATGGGGTCGCAGAGTCGGACACGACTGAGCAACTGATACTCATACATGGGGCTTCCCAGGTGGGTGCTAGTGGTAAGGAAAGCACCTGTCAAGGCAGGAGACATAAGAAATGCAGGTTCAATATCTGGGAAGATCCCATGGAGGAGGAAATGGCGACACACTCTAGTACTATTGCCTGGAGAATCCCATGGACAGCGGAGCCTGGTGGGCTACAGTCCATAGGGTCACAAAGTGTTGGACACGACTGAAGCGACATAGCACACATGAACACATACTAATACAATGAGCAAAATCCATGTTTAATGCTGCAGTACAATAAACATTAAGGGGTACGTCAAGGCTGTATATTGCCACCCTGCTTATTTAACTTATATGCAGAGTATATCATGAGAAACTGGAAAAAACACAAGCTGGAATCAAGATTGCCAGGAGAAATATCATATAACCTCAGATATGCAGATGATACCACCCTAATGGCAGAAAGTGAAGAGGAACTCAAAAGCCTCTTGATGAAAGTGAAAGAGGAGAGCAAAAAAGTTGGCTTAAAGCTCAACATTCAGAAAACAAAGATCATGGCATCCGGTCCCATCACTTCATGGGAAATAGATGGGGAAACAGTGGAAACAGTGTCAGACTTTATTTTTTGGGGCTCCAGAATCACTGCAGATGGTGACTGCAGCCATGAAATTAAAATATGCTTACTCCTTGGAAGAAAAGTTTTGACCAACCTAGATAGCATATTCAAAAGCAGAGACATTACTTTGCTGACTAAGGTCCGTCTAGTCAAGGCTATGGTTTTTTCTGTGGTCGTGTATGGATGTGAGAGTTGGACTGTGAAGAAGGCTGAGCACCGAAGAATTGATGCTTTTGAACTGTGGTGTTGGAGAAGACTCTTGAGAGTCCCTTGGACTGCAAGGAGATCCAACCAGTTCATTCTGAAGGAGATCAGTCCTGGGATTTCTTTGGAAGGAATGATGCTAAAGCTGAAACTCCAGTACTTTGGCCACCTCATGAGAAGAGCTGACTCATTGGAAAAGACTCTGATGCTGGGAAGGATTGGGGGCAGGAGGAGAATGGGACGACAGAGGATGAGATGGCTGGATGGTGTCACGGACTCGATGAACGTGAGTCTGAGTGAACTCCGGGAGATGGTGATGGACAGGGAGGCCTGGTGTGCTGCAATTCATGGGGTTGCAAAGAGTCGTGCATGACTGAGTGACTTAACTGAACTGAACTGACGATAAACATTAAAATGTGACAACATCCTCTATTTTTCATATCAGCCTTAATTTCCTATCTTTAGGCCTGGAAAGAAATGATTCATATCCTTACTCCAGGAGTTGGCCAAGACCCAGTGTTCATCTTTTTCATAATTTTAAAATAATTTATTTATTTTAATTGGAGGATAATTACTTTACAATATTGTGATGGTTTTTGGCATACATTAACATGAATCAGCCATGGGTACACATTTATCCCCCCATCCTGAAACCCCCTCCCACCTCCCTCCTCACCCCATCCCTCTGGGTTGTCCCAGTGCACCAGCTTTGAGTGCCCTGCCTCATGCATCGAGCTGGCACTGGTCAGCTATTTTACATTTGGTAATATACATGTTTCAATGCTATTCTCTCAAATCATCCAACCCTCACCTTCTCCCACATAGTCCCAAAGTCTGTTCTTTACATCTATGTGGTCTCTTGCATATTGAGTCTTCATTACTGTCTTTCTAAATTCCATATATATGCATTAATATACTGTATTGGTTTACTGTACTCCAGTTTCATCCACCTCATTAGAACTGACTCAAATGTGTTCTTTTTTTATGGCTGAGTAATATTCCATTTTGTGTATTTACCACAACTTCCTTATCCATTCATCTGCCAATGGACATCTAGAATGCTTCCATGCCCTGGCTATTGTAAACAGTGCTGCGATGAACACTGGGGTACATGTGTCTCTTTCAGTTCTGGTTTCCTCAGTGTGTATGCCCAGCAGTGGGATTGCTGGGTCATATGGCTGTTCTATTTCCAGTTTTTTAAGGAATTTCCACACTGTTCCCCACAGTGGCTGTACAAGTTTGCATTCCCACCAACAGTGTAAGAGGGTTCCCTTTTCTCCACACCCTCTCCAGCATTTATTGTTTGTAGAATTTTTGATGGTAGCCTTTCTGACCGGCATGAGATGGTACCTCATCGTGGTTTTGATTTGTGTTTCTCTGATAATGAGTGATGTTGAGCATCTTTTCATGTGTTTGCTAGCCAACTGCATGTCTTCTTTGGAGAAATGTCTGTTTAGTTCTTTGGCCCACTTTTTGATTGGTTATTTATTTTTCTAGTTTTGAGCTTCATGTTCTGCTCGTATATTTTTGGAGATTTATCCTTTGTTGGTTGTTTTGTTTGCTATTATTTTCTCCGATTCTGAAGTCTGCCTTTTCACCTCGCTTATAGTTTCCTTCCTTGTGTAAAAGCTTCTAAGCTTAAATAGGTTCCATTTGTTTATTTTGTTTTTATTGCCATTACCCTGGGAGGTGGGTCATAGAGGATCTTATTGTGATTTATATCAGAAAGTGTTCTGCCTATGTTTTCCTCTAAGAGTTTTATAGTTTCTGGTCTTACATTTAGATCTTTAATCCATTTTGAGTTTATTTTTGTGTATGGTGTTAGAAAGTGTTCTAGTTTCATTCTTTTACAAGTGGTTGACCAGTTTTCCCAGCACAACTTGTTAAAGAGACTGTCTTTTCTCTATTGTATATTTTTGCCTACTTTGTCAAAGATAACGTGTCCACAGGTGTGTGGATTTATCTCTGAAGATCCAGTGTTTTTATCTATATTTCTGTCCCCAGTGGCCCCATGCATAGACAGAGATGCCATATTAAAAAATACATTCAGGTTGGTTACTGATCATAACACCTCATGGTTTATTTTGAGAACAAATCTACACCTGGTTAAACAAGACAGATATAATTTGATCCTTGAATAGCATGAGAAAATGAGATTTTTCTGAAGTCTCTCAGAACTATGACTACAAAATCTGAAAAATTAAACAATATGCTCAAATTTAACAAAAAAGTTTCTTGCGACTTAAATTGATTACCAGTAGTGCCCAGGTTCAGTTTGTGTCTCAATTCCTTGCCTGCCAGTTAATGGAGGTATGGCCCAGAATTGGCAAGAAGCATTTTTAACATGTCCCCAGAAACACACTTAAGTTAGGACAACACAATGTTTCTCTCAGATTGGAATAAGAAATTTTATTTCTGTCCCACGAGTACGTTTGATACATCAGTTTGTCTCTGATGGCATATTCTTGCCAAAATCATGTACCGACTATAATTCTTTGGATAATAATAATAAAGCTAGTTGATCATAACACATTGATCCCTTAAGTGGAGTTAATCGCAGTAGGCTGAAGCTGTAACTCACACCATAAGTTACACAGCAATTGAGCTATGAATAAGACACCATCAATATGCTGATGAAAACAGGTGACTTTTCATGCAGAAATAAACTAGGACTTCAATACTGAAAAACTGCTTTCTGTACTACTGTGTATTCTGGGGGGGAAAAAAAAAAAGATCTGACTGTTTAGTTTTCTCAGGTAAAACTCTCAGTGAATTCATTGAGAAGTTTTCCTAAGTAAATAGTGCAGAAATAGCTCATTTAATTTTTCCTGAGGTATTTTATGAAGTAGAATATACATGCCCAATAAAATTTGCTATGAGTCAGCTAAGGGATTTGTACTTAATTTTTTTACTGTGTACAAATACTTGAGGTATAGAGCTTAATTCCCTTATTATTTATTGTTATTTCCTATCTTGACATAAGAACTATTCTACAAGGGATCTGATAAATATAGCAAAACTGAAGAATCATTCTGTCTACTCCACTAAATTTACATCTGTGTTCCCCATGATGACTCTGCATTTTATTCTCTTTCATATTTCAGAGTGAGTATATCACATCTGAAATATGAAAGAGAATTACACTATGAAGCAAAGCCTTAACACACAGAAGTGCCAAGCTGATGAAAACAACAAATTGAAAAGAAATGAAGCAAGCTCTAATGAACAGGCAGACATGACTCTTTTAGCACAGAAAAATCAATGAGGTGAAACAGTTTCCTCATCAAATGAAGAAGGTGAAAATCAACCTATCATTAAACCTTATAATTTCTCACTTCATACCAACAATACACATGGTACCACCATTTCAAAATGTCTGATTTCCACCACTGAAAGTTCAGTAAAGTATGTTTCTTTATCAACTCCCACTTATTTGTTAACCCTTCTCATTTTGATTTTTTGGAGTGTTTCAGCAGTCAGCCATGACCTTCTAGTTATCCAAACCAAGTACTTTCTTTAAGTCTACACTACTTATAACAGCTATAGTATTTGAAACTCTTCTATCTTGGTTTCGATGAGACTACATTCTTCTTATCCTCTTTTCAACTGCTTAACAGCTTCTTTAAAATATCCTGTGGTGTTCACTGTAGACTGAATGTTTGTTCCCCTACCTGTAAATTCATATGTTGAAACTCTAACCTCCTAAATGATGGGGGTGTGGGGCCTTTGGGAGGAAACTGGGTCACGAGGGCTCCACACTCATGCATGGAATTAATGCCCTAGAAGAAGAGACGCAAGAACTGGTTCTTTCTCTGCTCTACACCCTGTGAGGATACAACGAGAACACAGCCATCTGCAAACCAGAAGAACCCTCAGCAGACATCAACTCTGCTGGTGCCTTGATCTCTGACTTCCAGTCTCCACAACTGAGAGAAATAAACTCATGTTGATAAGTCTATGGTATTACTCTACAGAGAGAGGAGAAGTCTGAACTGCTATGGGCTTCTCTGGTGGCTCAAAGGACAAAGCGTCTGCCTGCAATACGGGAGACCTGGGTTCGAACCCTGGGTCAGGAAGATTCCCTCGAGAAGGGAATGGCAACCCACTCCAGTACTCTTGCCTTTGGAAAATCCCATGGATGGAGAAGCCTGGTAGGCTACAGCCCATGGAGTTGCAAAGAGTCAGACTTCACTTTCACTTACATATACATATATATGTGTGTGTGTGTGAGTATATATATATGTGCGTGTGTGTTTTCCCTACCACTTTTATATCATTCATAAGAGATAGAAATGTTCAAAGGCCCTCCTCCTTTGGGACTAGGGCCTTTCCTCCCAAAGGCCCCACACCCCCATCATTTAGGAGGTTAGAGTTTCAACATATGAACTTACAGGTAGGGGAACAAACATTCAGTCTTCCTGCTTTCTTCTCCCTACTTCTCACCTAACACTTTCATAATTTCAACTACTGTCCCTATGCAGTTGACTCCAGAATATTTATCTACAGTTCTATTTCCCTTCCAAGCCCCAGCCTTGAACTTCAGCTTCCAGTAAGCTATCTATGTAAACATCCTATGGGCATGAACTGCCTGGCCTCACGCTGCCCTTGTGATCATTTGTTCATCCAGTCCACAAACAGTTAACTTGCTATGATACAGACACTTCATTCACCACCCAGGATACAAGGGTGAGTAGGACGCAGCCGTGGTCCTTGTGCTACTCACAATGGACACACACAAATAGATGCATATAATAAAACATGACATCAGTACCATTGACCAAAGATCTGTAAGGACACACAGCAGGTTCTTTTTATAATTTGCTCTCCTAGTTGTATCACATTTACCAGCCTTCTAAACCCCAAATCTCAGATTTATTCTTGACTCCTTCAGCTGACCATTCCTTTTACATCTAAATCTGGTTTGTAGAAGCCTCTTGCTTTCAACTCCTTTGTTCTGGAGTGCATCCCCTACTGTACGACTCTAATAATCTCAGTTCCTTTTGTCTCTGGTTTCCTTAACACACAGTAGGGACTCTCTACAATTCAGTATCAACATATTTTCTCTTCCTTTTTAATACATGCCAACACTCGCAATTAAGTTAGGCAATATACATTTCCAAAACAAGTCTTTTGGCTGTTTTTTTTTTTTTCCCCCCTCCTAATGAATTACTGTTGCCCCTGGCTCAGAAAATTAAACTTCAATATATTATGTAAGTTTATGTCAAATCTCAGTTGCATGATAAAATTTGCTAATCCTTCTACCAAAAAAAAAAAAAAAAGGCTTTCCAGGTGGCTCAGTGCTAACGAATCTGCTTGCCAATGCAGGAAATGTAGGAGATGCCGTTTCAATCCCTGGGTCAGGAAGATCCTCTGGAGGAGGAAATGACAATCCACTCCAGCATTCTTGCTTGTAAAATCCCATGACAGAGCCCCTGGTGGAATATAGTCCATAGGGTCGCAAAGAGCCGGAAAGGTCGGAGCACGCATGCACTATCTAAACATCACTTTCTTCTCTGAATTACCAGGGACCTCTGTTTGCACAGCTTTCCAACTTAGGATATTATAAGATGTGCTACAGTTCCACACATACCTATTCACACACAGTTATTCTCCTTATTAGACCAGGAGAGAGCGTACTAGAAAGAGCAAGTTTTCAGGATAAGATGGATCTGCCATTTACAAACTAATAGCTTGTTCAAGTTACTTAACCTCTCTGAGTCTTCATTTTCTCATCCATAAAATTAAATGTGATAAATAATGTAAAGTACCTTGTAGGGTACATGGAATATTGCAGGTACTCAATATAAAGTCTAGCTATAATAATAATGAAGACTGTAAGTATAAGCTTATTGTAGAAGGGAACTATGCTCTTCTAGTCCATTATTCTTTTGACAGGATCTAACAGAGCCCTTTGCCTGTACTTGACCTTCAATGAATACAGTTCCTATGAATGAATATATAGATGTTATACAGCCTCACAATACAGTTCTCTTTCTCAGAACACGTCAGAGCTGCCCCAGGACATGGATTGTGCTCTTCAAAAAGCAACCTCTACACACTTTACCTACAAAACAGAAGTTTGGCACACAATTGCTTCATTGTATGCTTTCATTCATGCTTTTGAAGTAATTCGGGAAATGAAATATTTGTACAATTTAAAATGTGTACATTTTAAATGCTTACTTTTAAAATAAAGCATATGAATATAATACACATTTGTAATTTTTGTACAGTTTTGAAGCTATTAATATCATCTTGAAATGGTCAATCTCTTTTTCTATCAACAAATGTCTTATCAAATACTAAGTATTTTACATCATAAAGAATATTTTGAAGTAACCACTCAAAACATGGGGGTGGCTATTTTTTCAAATGCTCTGCAAATATATAATGATGTTTTATATTGCATTTTTAAATATTTTGGCAGGATAAATACTTTCCTATGTCCCCCTGCAGTTAAGGTAATACTTTTTCAAAAAAGGCAAAACTATTACTCTTACATGACTTTCAGAGGAAAAATAGTCCATTTTCCATTCAACTTGATTATTGATGGAACTAATAAGATGGGAAAATCAGCCCAAAGAGTATTTGAGAGACTAGAGATTTATGGGCAATATTAAGATTTCTGGGTTCGATATGAAACTTGGTGTCCAGCAGGGCCATGAACTGGAATCTTTGGGGTTGTTTCATTGAGAAACATCTGTATCTCTACTAGACAAAAATCTGTAAGTTAACTTCTATTTCTATAGAGCTGTAAAACAGCACTTATAAAAGGTTCAAACCAACACTGCTCAGAGAGAATACCCAGGGCTATCTCTTCCCTTTGTCTGTTTCAGATAATACTACCAACATAGCTACTTTTGATACTGAAGTAATATCAACCAAGATACATTTGCATGTACTGGCAAACGGGAAAGAAATATTTATTCCTTTCACTGGAATACTCTGTATCTTCATCTGTTGTGTTTGCTGTAATGAAATGAATGTCCCCACAACAAACTCCCCTAGAATGCTCTTGAGGAACTTCTAGAAAGTCTATAAAGAATGAAAAATATCTGAAGAGCTGAGAAAGAGAACACAATCAAATATACTTGTGGAAGTGAATTAAAATGAATCAAATGAAAAGAATTCTACACATAACCCACTGCTTCCTAATAATCCGTATTTCCTGGCAGGTCTAATCATTCATCTAAATCAATTAGTCAATTATCTATACATTTATAATTACTAATAACCCCAGATTTTTACCTTATAGGAAATATAGCATATGCATCAACAGCAGTACATTTTATCATAAAATGTGAATTAAAATAGCACAAATTAAAAAAACTGTCAAAGTAGTAAGAGGCCTATTTTTATGTACACTATTCTTACACTTATTCATTAAGGTGGAGTTTCCCTGGTGGCTCAGGCAGTTAAGAAAATACCTGTAATGCAGGAGACCACGGTTTGATCCCTGGGTTGGGAAGATCCCCTGGAGAAGGGAATTCCAACATTCTTGCCTGGAGAATTCATTAAGGTGTAGTGCAAAGAAATGCATGGTTCTATTTATAAACACACCATTGAGTCTTTCTGTCCCTGATTGACTTACTGTATTTCCAGTGGTACTGGTCTTGAATTAATGCTTTACTATATCCGTTCAGACATTTAATATGCGCTTCGAATATAACGTGTCTAAAACATTCCTGACCTTGCCATTCTCGTTTTCACTTATCTGTCTGAGAGGCACCCCCATCTAGCCAGTGGCTTACACCAAATAAATAGGCAGGCTCCTCTAGTCTTTTCCTTTTCCATGCTCAACACTGAGTCCATCACTACCTTATAATGACTTCTGAACCCAATATGAAAAAAAAAAAAAATGTTACCAAGAAAGACCTAGAGATCAGATCACATAGAACCTACTATGTAACTTCCTGAGCCCTCCTTGTACCACCTGGGCAACAGGTTTCTCACAAACACTTCTCACAGAAGGTAACTTCCTGCTGAGTTACCTTTTTTCCAGATTTTTCTGTAGCTAGTTTTCTGCATTACTCATATCATTCTCAGAGAGGTTTCTGGCTGCCTTCTCCAAAATGCATCCCCAATATTTTCTATATCTTAATCTACTTGCAGATATCTTATCTACTTTTCCTTGTGACACTATCTACTGGCTAAGTTTTATTGTTTACTCTTATGCTTACTTCTTATCTAACTTTTCCCATTACAATGAAAGTTTCATATAAGAAGAGTTTTTCATTTTTTGAAGTATCCCCAGTGCCCCAAGACAGTGCTTGGTACCTGGCAGGCATTGACTAAATATATGTTGAATGGATAAATTTAAAATAAGTGACTCAGATGATAACATGGAAAATAGTAACTTAAAAATTAATTATAATTTTTTCACTGATATGTATGATTAAAAATGCTGAAATGCAAACACTCTATAATTTTTCAGGAGTTTTATTGCCTATATTTATAGGAAACAACTGTCAATAGGACAGTTTTATCCTATTAATACAGAAGAAACCAATAGTCATAACTGAGACATCATACTTACTGAACAATGCTAATGACAAAGCAAATGATCTGATAAAATTTTAAGAAATACACAAAATGATTTATGTTCAAAATCATTAGAGTCTATATCATTTGTTAAAATGTAAAGCATTGATTATTTGACTTTTCCTTTAAGGTCCCATATTTCAAATCTGTATCCCCAAAATAACCAAATAGAAAATTTTAACACATATTTCAAATCTTTTAATGAGAGCTATTTAAAAAAAAAATGAAAGCATTCTAGAGGTTAGTAAAAAACCAGAATCCTAATTTTATAATTTGACAAATGGAACAAGTAATTATTCTAATGTAAAATCATTACACCTTACAATAATTAATACTATGCCTCATTTTGTTTTTGTTAATATGGATCTGCATTATATTCTTACTCTCAAAAGACTAAACAGAAATTAAAAATTCCATTAAGCACTTTGAGAAGTGTGATCAAAAACTAGCAAGTTTTCATTAGAACATCATGCCTCAGTGACAACTTTTCATTTTTGATGGATTTGTTTGACCTCAAGAATAGTCATAGACCTGGCTATGAGAAAAAGTTGAGCCAGAAAACATTTATTCCAAGACTCCTCCTGGGTAAGAGGGGCTTGACTACAGCTCTGACTCATCATCTTCTATAACAGAAGGCATCAATTGCCATTTTTAACATGATAACTAAACCATAACTCCGTCTCCAAGGGTAACAGAAATGACATGCAAGCCTGATGGTTTGAAGATTATGGTCTCCACCCTTTCCTTGGTTTTGCCTAAAACATATCTTGACAGCTAATAAGACCTTGTTACCTTAGTTTCCTGTAAGGCATGCCTTTACTTGAGTTACCTTCTAATATACATTCCTGCTCCAGTTTCTGAAATGTGGTATTTTAATCTTTTATAAATGCTATCCACTATTTCTTATATAAAGGCTAATGCAATTAAAAGTCTTTAAAACTTATTTTGGTGCATGGAGTCCTCTAACAAAAGAACTGACACATCCCTTCAAATAACTGATAAATAATCATGGAGCCCATTTTGTTTCAGATGCCAGGAAAGTCAGTTCTAAATGAAAAATACATATTTAGCCTATATTTGTTATTAAGTTTGAAATCTCCTCCATTGGCATGTGTTGAGGCTGTTTCAATTTTAATACTTTTTTGTATCAATTTAATTCAATCTATTCTCAGTTATCTCTAGTAATTTACTGTGGAGGCACAAAGGCTGTTAAAGTCAACAAATTTAGGAAAATATAGCATACAATAATCTTAAAATGATCAAATGAGATACTATGAAATACCTTCCAAACTGTGAATCTTATCTGAAAATCTTTTTTCTTATAATGAATAGCTTTTGTCAATTACTTATCTGTTTTATTCAGTGTTATACTTTGTGTGGTTTAGTTTCTCCCCTCCCGCCCCTTTTCATTTTCTTTGTTAAAAACAATTAGATGATCAATTCCATTTTACAAACAAGGAAACAGAGACTCATGGTGGATGAGCCAACTTGCTGAAGGTCATGTAATTGGAACTGAATGTAAGTCTGAGGTCACCTCTGTACTTTATCTACTTCACTTCTTCTCAGTGCTTCTAGAAAGAGACTGTTCAAAATGGGGCAATGGGTTTCAAAGGTAAAAAGCCCCATTATTTACTAATTCTGCTAAGTCTAGCAAGGTATAGAGTGGCTGACACCACAGATTTCACCTCTTCTTTTCCTAAGGTAGATATGGATGTTACAGCTGCCTCCTATTTGACTTGGTACCTGATATACTCTTTGAAAGTTTAATGCCTTAATCATTGGGAGGATGTTGAGCTGTTCTCTTGACATTTCTACCAGTAATAATAAATTTTTAGCAAAATAGTTAATGAATGCCTAGGATTTGCAAGCATTAACCAAGGACTTGGGGGTGTATTAGAAAAGACTAGCTGGGGGTGATGAACCAAATTTAATAAACACAATAAATAGTAAGTTATGTGGCATGTAGGATGTATTATGATGAAAACAGAACAAAGTAAGGAGGATCAGTAATGGTGGGGGAAAATAGCAAATTGAAATTTAGATAGGATTTGCTAAGGAGGACTTTGTTAAGAAAGCCATTTGATCAAAGCTGGAAGGAAGATGGGGGTTAATTACATGAATGCAATAGAGAAGAGTTTTCTAGGCAGAAGGAAGATCCAGAACAATGTCTTTAAGCCCAGCACACTTACAGCAAAATAAATAAGAACTGATTGCCAACATCCACTGAATCTTAGAAAATGCAAGAGAATTCCAGAAAAACATCTACCTCTGCTTTATTGACTACACCAAAGCCATTGACTGTGGATCACAACAAACTGTGGAAAATACTTAAAGAGATGGTGATACCAGACCACCTTACCTGCCTCCTGAGAAATCTGTATATAGGTAAAGAAGCAACAGACAGAACCAAACATGGAACAATGAGCTGGTTCAAAATTGGGAAAGAAGTACATCAAGGCTGTATATTGTTATTTAATTCATATGCAGAGTACATCATGAGAAATGCTGGTTGGATGAAGCACAATCAAGATTGCCAAGAGAAATATCAATAACCTCAGATATGCAGATGATATCACCCTAATGGCAGAAAGTGAAGAGGAACTAAAGAGCCTCTTGATGAAATTGAAAGAGGACAGTGAAAATGCCGGCTTAAAGCTCAATATTCAAAAAACAAAAATCATGGCATCCCGTCCCATCACTTCATGGGAAATAGATGGGGAAACAGTGGAAACAGTGACAGACTTTATTTTCTTGGGCTCCAACACCACTGTAGATGGTGACTGCAGCCATGAAATTAAAAGACACTTGCTCCTTGGAAGAAAAGCTGTGATAAACCTAGACAGAATATTAAAAAGCAGAAACATTATTTGCCAGCAAAGTTCCATACAGTCAAAGCTATGGTTTTTCCAGTAGTAGTCATGCATGGATGTGAAAATTGGACTATAATTGGATTATAAATTATGCCAAAGAATTGATGCTTTTGAACTCTGGTGTTGGAGGAGGCTCTTGAGAGTCCCTTGGACTGCAACGAGATCCAACCAGTTAATCCTAACCAAATCAGTCCTGAATTGATGCTGAAGCTGAAACTCCAATACTTTGGCCACCTGATGCAAAGAACTGACTCATTAGAAAATACCCTGATACTCGGAAAGACCGAAGGCAGGAGAAGAAAGGGATGACAGAGGATGAGATGGTTGGATGGCATCACTGACTCGATGGACATGAGTTTGAGTAAGCTCTGGGAGTTGGTGATGAACAGGGAAGTCTGGAGTGCTGCAGTCCATGGGGTCACAAAGAGTCAGACATGACTGATCAACTGAACTGAACTGAGATGGGGGTGAGGTCTGGCCAATTATGAGGGATCTCATCTTTCCTTATGAGGACTTCGTCTTTTAGTTTAATGGAAATAGGAGCCAACAGGAGTGCAGAAATGACATGGTTTAATCATGCCATGGTCTAATCATTTTATAGCAATCACTCTGACTGCTGTATTGAAAATGGATTTTAGAGGAACAAAGACAGTTTATCACACAGACAAGTCAGAGACTCTTGCGTCATTCCTGGTGAGAGATGATGATGCTCTGTCTAGGATAGCACAAGGTGATGTTTGGATTCTGGTTTTGGTTTTTAACTCACAGCCAGTTGGACTCCCTACCCAGCTGATAGGAAAATCTACAGGAAGTTTAGGTGCAAGGCGAAAGCAAAGAAAACCAGGTCCAAATTTGGTTACATGGAGTCCCAGACACCTACTAAACATCACATCTCACCACTCTGCTGGATCTGCTGAAGCCATGAGTAATGACCAGGGCACCCTCTCCTTGAACCCAGGTATAGCCACAAAGTCTGTTCAATAGAGTCCTCCTGGTAGCCACTGACACAAGTTGACACTAGATGAGGGAGCTATTTGCCATCACATTGGGTTGCTGGTTAGCTGAAGCATTTTTAACATGTGCATAATGTAGATGTCCTTCTGCTCTCTGACAAATACTTAAAATGCTTTTATCTATGGTATGCATTTCAAATATAGGTTTTTTTAGGGTGATTTATTCAGATCATTTTGATAGTAGAATACGGTCACCTCAGAGTTATATTTACTCTGAAAGTAAAATGTTTCCTTTTTGACTTGGAATCATTAAGAGCTTGAGATAATCTGCCATTTTATAAGCTATAAATTTAAAATCAACATAGTAGTATTTCTGCATGGCTTGTTTAGCAAAAAACAAACTCAAAGGTGACTTATTTTTGTTTCCCTTTATATATTGTGCAACATTTCAGATAAACTATAATTCTGGGTTAACCTGATTTATTTTAAAAGCATTTGAAGGTCAATACTAACAGGCTTTATTTTCTTTCAAAAAGAAAACTAGTTCATAGAAAGTATTCTAACATGATACATCTGTGTTAATAGGGGGAAGAAGTTAAGTGAACCAGCAAGCAGGTGATTTAGCAAATATGAATAACGTTCAAAGAGTAGAAGGTGAGAAAAGAAGAATTCATCAGTTTGTTGTTGCTATTGCTAGAACAACCAAATCTAGGACTATGCTTCTATTTATAAGAAAAAAACACAGAATATAAATAATACTAGTTAAGTGTCTCTAAGCACCATGACAATTAATGTTTTTGATAGAAATATTAGGACCCAAAAAGATATTGATAGATTGAGTGATGGGCAGAAACTAACAGAAAGATATTTAATAAGGAAATTAAATTCATAATTTAAGAACTTTATCTTATGAACATATAATCTTGTGAAAACATTCCAATATTTTAAGGATAGGGAAAATCTCCTATAATAGAGCAACAAACTGAGACCCTGGACACCTAGAATATTGCTTTATATTCTTAGAGCACTATAGATATGCACGGCAGGAGCCCTGCTTTCATCACTCTCATAATGATGGAGATTTGCCTTGATCTCAGAACACTTTCATTTTTCATCTAAAAATTTATGTAAGCCCAGATACTGACTAATATGTCAGTAAAATGTGGCTAAACACTTCCCCAGCTTTTAATCACCCTATAATATGCAAGGTAATACAATACATGTACCTCAATTAAGTTCACACTGCAGAAAATTTAACTTTTAATGCATCTGATTTCTGGGTCTCAGAAAATTTTCCCCTACACACTACAGAATCTAATTTCATGTGAAGGCAAACACGGGATTATATTCTTAGAAAACACTGCCTAATATTTGTTTAATAACCTTTTTGAAAATCCTACTGAAGATAGAAATTGTACAATGTCTGCTCTCAGACCGCAATGGAATTAAGATAACGATAATAGGAAAAATTTCAAAAATAAGTAGAGATTAAATAACATGTTTCTAAATAACACATGAGTCAAAGAAAGAACCTCAAGAGAAATTTAAGTATTTTGAACCAAATGAAAGTGAAAGCACAACTTATCAAAATTTTTGAGATACAGTGAAAGTGTGCTTAGAGGAAAATATGAAGTATTTAAGGCATATATTAGAAAATATGAAAGATCAAAGATTAATCAACTTCATTTAGACCTTAAGAAACTAGAAAAAGAGCCAACTCAATCAAACTTGAAACTTTCCCACTAGGATCAGGAAAAAGGCAGGGGTGTCCCCTCTCAGAACTCTTTGTCATCATTGTACTAGAAATCCATGTTAGTGCAATATGGCAGAGTAAAGAAATAAATGGTATACAGATTAGGAAGACATACAACTGTCACTGTTCACAGGGGACATGATCATCTATGTAGAAAATTTGAAAGAAAATTGACAAGAAAACTTCTTGGAATCAATAAGAAATTATAGCAAGACTATAGGGTACAACGTTGAACAAGTGGAATTTGAAATTAAAACATAATCCTTTGCATTAGCACTACTCAAAATGAGATACCTAGGTATAAATCTACCAAAATATGTACAAGACCTTTATGAGAAAACCACAAAAATCTGATGGTTGAAATGAAAGGATTAAATGAAAAGAGAGATATTCTAAGTGCATGGGTAGTGCTGGTTTAGTTGCTGAATCATGTCCAACCCTTTGAGATCCATTGGACTGTAGCCCGCCAGGCTCCTCTCTCTGTGGAACTCACCAGGCAAGAACACTGGAGTGGTTTGCCATTTCCTTCTCCAGGGGGTCTTCCCAACCCAAGGATTGAACCCAGGTCGCCTGCACTGCAGGAAGACTCTTTACCATCTGAGCCACCAGGGAAGCCCTGGGAGCTGAATACTATCCTAAAAATTTTTGAGAACAATGTGGCAAAAAAGTGTTCCTTTTATTCCAATAAATAACATTTCAACTGTGGAAACTAAACCCTCATTACATGAAAAAACATCAAAATTTCTGTGTGAAGCAAAGTTTAGATGCTTAAATATTACAGTTTTAGTCATCAAAATGACCAAGCAAACTTTTAAAATACTTTCAAAATACAGGATACTTCCACACCTACATGTGAAATTTTGTGGAAGTGTCATAAAATGTAGTACCATTATGATGAAATATTTAAAACTGATTTCCAAAAGAAAAATACATTTTCATTTTAGATATTATAATTGGATTAGTTTTAACGCGTTAGTTAAAATTCTTGGGAATAATTCCAAGAAGAGAGCCTCCAGCAGGAAAGAGCAAGCAGCTGGGGGACCCTCAGCTAAGAGCAAGCACTCTGCTGGAAAGCCACTGTCCTGACTCGCACTTGCTTCTGAGCTCTGTGACCTTGAACAAGGCATTGCACCTCTTTGAGTCTCAACTTTGGCAACTATAAGGTATAAAGAGAAAAGAAACAGAACAACAGCAACAGCAAAAGCTACAGGATGATCTCAGAAGAAACTTCCATTTCTTAGCTTCATGATTATACTACTTAAGAACCTCTTTCCTGCAAGAAGCTTGCAGTAGACGACAAGAATGCAAAAAAAAAAAAAAAAAGATTCCATTTTGCCTGAAGAAGTCCATGGACAGAGGAGCCTGGCAGGCTAAAGTTCATGGAGTTGCAAAGGGTTGGCCACAAATGAATGACTAACACACAGACACACACAGAACTTTGGGGTCTTTTTTTTTTTTTAATAATGAGCTTTTCTCCAGCAGTTGAAAGTAGGGATCTGAACTCGGTGGTGCATTAACCCTGTAAGTTTCTGAAGAATATTGTCTACTCTGCCTTTCCAATGTGCATCCATTTCTGATGGACTTATATCCTGGATACAGTATGACAGATCAGAAGCAGGATATACCTAATTTTGGCTTTCACGGTGGCTCAAAGAGTAAAGAATCTGCCTGCAATGGTGGAGACTTGAGTTCAATCCCAGGGTCAAAAAGATTCCCTGGAGGAGGAAATGGAAACCCATTGCAGTATATTTGCCTGGAGAATCCCATGAACAGAGGAGCCTGGCAGGCTACAGTCCATGGCGTTGCAGTCAGATTCAACATTTTCATACTGAATTTATACTTTACGTCAAAATTTTTACTTAAAATACTTTTCTTGACACAAGTCAATCTCCATTTCAAGATGCTTTCCAAATTTAGCAATGAAGATGATCAAAACTTTTTTTTTTCCAAGCAAAATTTGAGAAATAATGACAGTTAGCTAGAATTTATGACAAACTTGCCTTTTTGAACATGTGCACAAACCCAGCAGATTCTGTGGACATGTCAAATTGGTGATGTGAAATGAATCAATTTTAAAAAGAAGCCTGACAGGATCAAATCAAATGATTTACCCTGGGTTTCCATCTCCAAAACATTTCTTGAGGAAATGATAGTTTGGAAATTGTTGCTTTTCATTTCTTTTTCCTCAGATTTCTGTGTTCCCACCTAGAGTCAAATAAACATTACCACTTTGTTCTACATGTTGGCAATCATCTGAGTCAAGCCTGCCACTTTTGAGAAACAGAAGAAAACGGTAGCTATACCCACAGACTAGAGTCAAGACTCTAGTTAGACCTTTACAAATGTATATATGATGCAGTCTCTGACACCCAAGGAGAAAGCCATGGCAACCCACTCCAGTATTCTTGCCTGGAAAATCCCAGAGACAGAGGAGCCTGGTAGGCTATAGTCCATGGGATCACGAAGAGTCAGAAATGACTGAGCGACTTCACTTTCACTTTTCACTTTCATGCATTGGAGAAGGAAATGGCAACCCACTCCAGTATTCTTGCCTGGAGAATCCCAGGGACGGCGCAGTCTGATGGGCTGCCATCCATGGGATTGTACAGAGTTAGACACGACTGTCGCGACGGCGGCAGCAGCGGTAGCAGCAGTAGCTGACACCCAAAGTTTCCAAACATACAATTAATATCACGTCCTGATGTCAGTATATGCCACTACAAAGTTCAGTAATAATATATTCAGTATGATTAAAGTGATATGACTACAAAGTGAATAAAGTGAATAAAACCCCTTTAAATTCTGCCTTCCCTGGGGTTGCAAAGACTTGGGTATGGCTTAGCAACTGAACAACAACAAATTCTGACTTGATCTTGGTACTTATTTAAGTTGCCAAAGCGTAGAAAACTCAATTCAAAATGGTCTTCTGTCAGATATCCATCAAGTCATTCCAACTTTCCGTAAGTATGTGAAAGTTGCTCAGTTGTGTCTGACTCTTTGCGACCCCATGGGCTGTATAGGGGGGCCAGAATTCTCCAGGCCAGAATACTGGAGCGGGTAGCCTTTTATTTCTCCAGGAGATCTTCCCAACCCAGCGATCCAACCCAGGTCTGCCACATTGCAGGTGGATTCTTAAATACTGGAGTGGGTAGCCTATCCTTTTTCTAGCAGATCTTCCCGACCAGGCATTGAACCTGGGTCTCCTGCACTGCAGGCGGATTCTTTATCAACTGAGCTACCAGGTAAGTCCGTCCTATCAGTTTGCAACCTCACAAAAGTATTCTCCCAGCATTTACTAGGAGACTAGGTCTTGCTCTCCATGGACTTTAAACACTGCAGGACACCATTGGTTGGAAAATATTGGTGAAGATTCTGATTTCATATTTGGACTTTTCTATACTCAAAACTTTTCACTGTGTTTTTTACTATCTTCCCAAGGTCAGGACTCTTCTGTTGGACAGTCTCAATATAATAATTGAAGTCATCTAGACTATTACAGCTGGTCAACTTTTATCCTTTGCTCCTAATTACTTCCAGATGCAATCTAATTAAACCCACCAGGTGTCTCCCCTCCGGTTAGAGTACCTCATAGATTTCTTGCTATGAATAAAATATAGAAAAACAGAATGCCAAGCATGTAATGAACCCTTCATGGAGAGTGTGATAGGTAGGGTTTAAAAGAATTTTTTTTGGATGATTATAATAAAAGGAGAATAAATTAACTAAAAAATGTGTAGGCAGTGATGTACAAGATTATTCTGTCATTCTATTGCTCATAAACATTATTATTGCAAAGTTATTTTTCTTAATTTAACTGAAAAATGGTATTCACTCATCATGTTAAATATAACAATAAAGCTAAAAAGTACTATGTGGGATTATTCAAATAGAACATACTATTTACATTAACTTTCTCAAGGATAGGTACATAATAAAATAAGCACTATGATGAAATTAGAATAGTTTTTTAAATATAACCTATTGCTTTTGAAACAACATAAGGTGATATTCTGATGCAATATTCTAAGAAGGAAGCAATTAAAAAAAATTCTCAAACTATTCAATAGTCTAGTATTTAAAAAGAGATATTGCTGCCACTAAATATTTTTCAATCTCAGAAAGTAATTTTAAAGTATTTTTCTTCTAACTCCAGTGTGTCTTGTGGCATCTATGTGCAGTTTAATTTAAATAAATTACATATATATATATAGTCTATATTTAGACAAAATTTACATATAAATTTAAGCAAATTACATAAATGTGAATACATAATATGCTGTCTCTTATACACATCTCAAAAAACAAACTCAAAGGTGACTTATTTTTGTTTCCCTTTATATATTGTGCAACATTTCAGATAAACTATAATTCTGGGTTAACCTGATTTATTTTAAAAGCATTTGAAGGTCAATACTAACAGGCTTTATTTTCTTTCAAAAAGAAAACTAGTTCATAGAAAGTATTCTAACATGATACATCTGTGTTAATAGGGGGAAGAAGTTAAGTGAACCAGCAAGCAGGTGATTTAGCAAATATGTAGGAAACAGTGTAAAACACTGAGCAAAAATAGAGAGCAAATAGAAAATTCACTTTGCCATTCATTTATTTTTCTATCCATAATTATGTGTTCAATGAACGCATTTTTATGTTATATTGATATTAAATAACGGAAAATTCTGAATCTGCTTCCTTCCATCAGTTAAAAAAAAAATGATGTAACTTATGGTTGAGATTACACTGATCTTTAAACCCCACTTATTACTATTTAGAATTTGGTTTTTATTCAAATGTGATGACTGAATGCTTACTTATACTCTATGCTGTTATTAAGGCATTTTATAACAACATTTTTCTTAGACTTAACTATACATATACTCACATTTTTATAAAGTAAAGAAAATTTATAATCGGCAACCCCCAATACAGTCTGGAAGACTGGTCCTAATGTTAACAGCTATATTTTATTTAAAATTTCAATCTATATAATTATCACTTTACTGGCATATCTTCAACTAATTTTTCAAAAGCTCAATTATGGAAGGCAACTTTACACAATGGTAAACTCTAATTATTTTCTTACATTAGATAATACCTGTTCTTGAATAAAAAGCCAACATACTCAAAAAATAAACAAATGAGAAATATCCTGGAGTCTTTTTCTTTGCTATTCCTAGAAATTCTTAATGATCAGGGTAGGTTGTGCTTTTGATATTTCTTCTCTGGACTTGCTCACATACACTTCAAGGCTGCAATAACTAGATTAAAGTAATAACACACCAAGTGTAGCTCCAGGCTACAGTTTTAGCTGACACAAATCATCTTTCACTGGACACACTATATAGTCTGTAACACAAGATGACTTTGCTGGAAAAGCTAGTGTTTGCCAAGCTAGGGCTACATTTATATACTGTCTTCAATTTGCAGCTAGGCACCATGAGTTTTTGAGTGTCTGTGATAAAATGGGGCTGATGTAGTTAAGATGTCTTAATTATATTTCTAAATCACATCAGCTTTAACCAGTATATCATATGATTAAATGCCATCTCATCTTGTTTCCTATAAGTTCCTGAGAATTTTTGGCTGCTCATCAATTTAGGCTCATTTGTTCATTTAAAATAGCACATTTGTCTCCAGTTTGTAAAAAATCAAACTGGTAGTTTAAACGCAAAAATAAACAATTTGTATATCTGGCAGGGATATAAAAGCTTGTAACAAAATGTACTCACATCATAAAAATGTCTATCCTAATGGAACAGAAAATGAAATTTTGGTGTTTAATTCTTACTGATTGGCTTTTCAAAATCTCTACTTACAAATATGTTAACAAACAAGATTGAAACATTGATTGTTTATCTATTTAAAAGTCAGGTATGAAGGATTTATGATTTAGTTGGTAAGGTTGAGTCCAGGAAGAAATATAAAATATATGCTTCGAGAAGTATCAGATTGTGTGAGAGATTTTTCTATAGGTATTTCTACTTTATATAACTTAAACACTTACTTCTCTGATTACAAAGAATGAAACATAGGTGATTAAAGAGTTATAATTAAGGGAAACATACTACTGATAATATGATAAACATACTACTGACTTCCCTGGTGGCTCAGACAGTAAGGCGTCTGCCTACAATGCGGGAGACCCGGTTTCAGTCCCTGGGTGGGGAAGATGCCCTGGAGAAGGAAATGGCAACCCAATCGAGTATTCTTGCCTGGAAAATCCCATGTACGGAGGAGCCTGGTAGGCTACAGTCCATGGGGTCGCAAAGAGTCGGACACGACTGAGCGACTTCACTTTCACTTTCACTACTGATAATACAGTTATAATATTACCTGTATTTATATATTAAATATTGTCTATTTTCTAAAGAAAACAGGAAATTAATTAATTAATTCTGTACAACTACAGAAGGAAATGGTTTTGTCAGAATATCCCGATTACAACATTTTCCCCGCCTCTCGTTCCTGAAGTTATTACCACATGCTTTTTAAAATACAGAAGAATAATATTTGTCAGACTTTAAAGCACATATAGACTTTAAAGCATATTGAAATATTTTGGAATGTGTGTTATGATATATTACCCAAAACACATTATTCCATATATTATTTCTCTTCCTTTAATCACTTTGATTCCCCAAAAAAAATAACTTGGTATTTTGAGGTAAATCTATCTATAAAAAGAAACATTTGTACAAAAATAACAATAAATGTATACATAAAAGCATATGTATTCAAAGGTATTAGTTTGATGCCCATGTAGTTTCTAAGACTTTTTATGGTAATAAAATAGCGATGCGATTTCTTTGTCTTAAGAGATCACATGAGATTTCTCACAAGGAGCTAGGACTTAATAGGTCAATGACCCACATGTTTGGGGTTCATTTTCAGTGTTCATTTACATCTTCTTAATCCTTGGAGTAATGCCTACTAATTAGGTATAAATTATTTTCAAATTAGCCCTGGCATAGGCAGTAAGAATTATTTATGAAGTATTACTGAAGAACACTAGAAGCTACTTTGCAAAACGAAATAGCTATCTCTTAAATTGTTCTTAGAACAGGCAGCAATGTAGGTGATTAACAGATGTAATTCCTAATGGAATTGTGAGTTTTATGAAAATGATTTGAGCGAAAAATAAATATTTAAATC
Source organism: Cephalophus harveyi (assembly GCA_006410635.1). Lineage (NCBI taxonomy): Eukaryota > Metazoa > Chordata > Mammalia > Artiodactyla > Bovidae > Cephalophus > Cephalophus harveyi. The sequence continues at coordinate 302,458 of SJYT01044564.1, read as the reverse complement.
TAGAATAGGTTTTCTTGAGTTCTAGTCTCTTTGTTTCCAAAGTGGGCCTGGGCAAATTTTAAAACACAGTGCCAATAGAAAAAACCACATAGCTAGCAATGCTGTCTGTTCATAATGTTGCCTACCTGGAAAAACCGGCTAAAACCTAGGTGGAGATTAATCATCTCCTTTGGAGGCTGAAAGAAAATTAGGCTGTATTTCATAGAGAAATAAAATGGGCGAGTTTTTCAATTCTGTTCTTAAGTGGAATAAGAAAGGTTTTACTTAAGAACAGCCCCAATACTTATATATCAAGGAGAATAAATCAGTGGGGTGAAATCTTCTGTTACCATTTAGACCCAGAAAAGAAGTTAGAAAAGTTGGAGCCCGGGTACCTGTCTTCAGGATATTTAGCCACGTCTGATGCATTCAGACTTCATGTATCCATGATATGTGTATATGCATGAGCTATGTATTATCTCTGATGTAAGCCGCACACATATGCATGTATGTGTGGTACATGCATGCATGTCTGATGTATATGTACTGTGTATGCATCATGTATGTTATGGTTAATAAGATTTCAGTCTTATTTTCCTTTGTCTGAGGACAGGAATTTCCTTGGATTTGCCTTCTCTCTGCAATTGTGCAAGACAAAGACCCTAGATGATAGATAATGTACAAAATAATCTAAGTTGTTGTTGCAGTACTTAGGCACCAGCTTTGAGACAAATGTTCCACTTAAAATAGTCTGTTTTCATGTTATTAGGTTCTATGTTTCTTCCAATATGTTTCAGTCTCCTTAATTCACTTCTCCAGACCCCAGTTAAAATAAAATGACTTTTCTTTGCTTTCTCTGACATCAATCTTTCTTCATCCATCTCAGTTCTTCTTGTATTGCTTTTCTTTTTATGTCCTAGATTTCTGAGTTTTCCACTTAGCTCATGAGACATCTTTCCTTTCCTAAGAACATTTCTAATTTTCAGTACTACCTAAGATGAATCCATTATATTTGTTAACATTTGGAAACCTGTGATAGTAATAAAAAGGTAAATAAAACCATGGTAAAACATCATGCTCTGTAATTATTCACTGTCAATATCATTTGCTAATGTATAAAAAATGTGAATAAACACTGAAGTTTATAATATTCTCCTTAGGAAATCACACTAAGGCTACTGAAATAAATTGGAGATACATTGCTATAGTTCTAGAAAAGTTGTTTTCCTGTCAGTATAAATCATTAGTATACTGTGATTACACTTTCAGTTAGCAGGTATCAGATTTTACAAGTTTCTTTTATACTGGTGATTTATTACTGAATTATGACAATGTTAGCAATAAAACTATTTTTCCTTTTCTCCCCTAAACTATTTTTCTTTTAAAACTAGAACAGCGGTGAATTTTAAACAATCAGTGGCTGTAGATTTCGAGCAGTATTAGAAACTAAGAATTTTATGGTTATTAAAAAGCTGTCTTTATAATTACTGTTTGCTATGTGGACACAGAACAACTTAAAAGCAATAAAAAGTAGATTAACGGCATCCAAAAAAAAAAAAAAAATCAAAATAGCATTGCACCATAGCCTCTCTAAATTCCATCCCAAATTCTACCTAGCTGACTTGTTTTAAAATATATTCAAATATAACATTAATAAAGATATTTCAAAACAGATGGGCAATAATACTTTTAATGGTTTTAAAAATATCACTTTAAAAATCACCTACCCTTCTGCAGTCATGAGGATTGTTTCTTTCCCATTTTCCTCTGTTAAACTAAATTTGATCTTGCCTAAAGGTGCAAGTACACTTATATGTGCAGGGACTTCAATAATTCATAGTTTTGACACTCAGACTTTATATGACCCACTGAATATTCTTAATTAGCTGGAGAAGGAAGCATCTGTATGAATTCACAAATTATTTTAAACATGCTTTTAAATATTTTAAATTAGAGCTTCCAATTAAAATTGTACATGTCACATTGTCTCATTTAATTCCACTGTTCTTTTTAGGAGGCGCAGCCTCAGCTGAACAAGCCTCATTGATGTGAGCTGAGCTCAATTAGTTTGTGATGTTCTGCCAAATTGCCTCATTACCTGTCATGCGAACACCGCTGACACTTTGAGAGTTGAGTACTTTGCATCCATATTATTCTCTTTAGACCAAAAATAATTATTCTCATTAGAATAGTAAAAATAAGCAACCTGATAATAAACAATAAACCAATATGTTTGCAATACAAATAGGGAAAAAAGTGACGGGACTTATATAGATCAAGTTTGTTCACATGCACGCATGCGCGTGCACACACACATGCGTGCTTGCATAAGATTTTTAGGTTATTTAAACTAGGGTTCCTTCATGAAATCCTTAGAGGCTTGTTATGATTGCTTTGTCCATTGGATTTTCCAAATTGCTTACAACCTATTGATGATAAGAGAAACTAGGAGTTTTCCTTTCTGTATGTATTTGAATTTAAAATGTATTTCACTCTCGAATCATGAAAAATACATCTGAAGCACTGCATACCGGGCTTAAAATGGCTTAAAATACACTTATAGCACATTCTGGAAGAGACAGGATAAAAAACTACTTCAAAGAATCCTTATTTGTAAACCCTTCATTAATACCGTTGACCATTTATCAAAATATCGATCCACCAATAAAGATTTATGTGGTTTTAACCCTTGAATCTTGAGTCACCAGAATGTCCTCTTTCTCCACTGCCTTTTATTCCTTGTCTTTTGCATGTGGAAGGGGGAGTACAGATAGTTAGAATCTAATTAAGAGATAATGTTTTTCAAGGTTGGTCTATACAGATGACAAGTATTGAAGCAGAGACTTTTTTTTTTTTTTTTCCTGAATGGCTGGCAGATCATTAATAGGGCAAAAATCTTGCATTTCATTAACAGCTGCATGACTGTGTAAAATACTCTAAAGTTTTTGCTTGCCAATGACTTTCAACTTTAGCTGCCCATTATAATCACCTCAAGAGTTTTGAAGAAAATACTCATGTCCAGGTTCTAGTGAAGACCAATAGAGCCAACATCTTGGGGTATTTGCTAGTGCTGTATTTGTTTTATGAAAGCCCCCCAGTCTCCTCTCCTGTGCATCCAGGGTTGAGAACTGTGTTCGAAAGGCATCTGACCTTATAGATGAGAAATAACCATGGACACAAAGAGTAAGCACATGACTTTCTTTAGACTTTGTATTGACTCTGTTTCAAGTAAATTTCAAAGAACTCTAAAATTAACAAGAGCATAATTTTGCCTTCCTTTAACTATTATTGGATACATTTATACTTTATTGCTGGAGTTTGTACTGCCATATATTTATTAGTTCTATTTTGTAATGGAATTTGGGTAATATAACTAGGTATTTGCATAACTTAAAATATTAAACTTAAATATTAAACTTTTAATTTCCACTTGAGAATTGTAGGATTCTATTTTCTTTTATGATATGAGATTAAGTGGAAGAAATCTTGCTGTTGCCTTGGATACAAACCTGGGGTGATTATTAGGAACTTGGACCATCTGAATTTCTTTACCACTCAAGTTTTTACATTGATCTTATTAATACATGTGTTGCTATCAGCATTCTTGGAAGATCCAAATAACCCAGAGTCTGCAAACACTAAACAACAGGGCTTCCCAGGAAAGAAAATTTGGTCTTGCGCTATAGAGTTCATACCCTCAGCAAATACCACAAAACAGTTTGTTTTCAGCACCCGTTCACTTAGCAAGACAATCTGCGAACACGTAAAGAAATTATGAGAATAATACATCGGCTTGCCCAGCATGTAATGTTCTTACTCTCCATGCCGCTCTAATTCAGCAATTCTCAAGGTGCGCAGTTCATCAGAGCCTCTGGAAGGGGCTAGGAGGCACATGTAGCAATGTATAAACGAAGCAGTACTTTTTCCCCATTACTTTCCTTTGGTTGAGTCACAATATTTAAGTTAATTTTTAACTTAAAACCAATACTACAGGAAGGTGCAATATTTTAATTAAAGGGTCAAGGAATAAAATTGAAGATTACTGTTATAATACGTTTACAACTGGCTGCCATAAATAGATTCACCCAGTTTTCTTTTAGTCTCTTAGCTATACATTCAAAATTTATTAATTTTATAAGCTTCATGACAGCAAAACAGGGGATCAAGACTCCCATGTATTCAACTCAATCCAAACAGAGTTAATAGTTTCAGAAGATTTCTATAACTGTGGAGTGAAACCCATGTCATAAATATAAACTGAATGGTAAGGACTATTCTAGGTGGCCTTGACCTGGGATCATTTAGGTTTGTCATGGGATGGAGAGATGATGGAGAAGCCCTAATACTTTCTTTCCCCGACTTCTGTGGCAAAAAGCAGATAGCATTTATGAGACAGGTTGTTATAGCAAACTCATGGAGTGTCAGACTAATTTCCATCTAACTCAAGTTGAATGATCCAAGGAGTGAACAAATCCATGGCTCTGGGAGGCTAAGAATTTCATGCTATTCGACTAAGCAGCTGGTCCAGCCCAGAGTGTTCCTCCTTTGAAGGCTGTTCAACTTTGAGCATGTATTTGGCAGATACAGCATTAATTTGCTGTAGTTTTTGTTTAGTCACTAAGTCATGTCTATTTCTTTGCGACTCTACAGACTGCAGCCCGCCAATCTCCTCTGTCCATGGGATTTCTCAAGCAAGAACACTGGAGTGGGTTGCCATTTCCTCCTCCAGGGATCTTCTCACCCCAGAGATGGACCCTGTATTGGCAGGTGGATTCGTTACCACTAAGCCACCAAGGAATACTCAGCCTTTATTTGTAAATCATTTTTACATTTTAAATAGGTATGCTGCATGGCTTAGAGTGTTATTTCCTATTTTGAACCATGACCATAAATAAAAACCTCTCTGCATCTCTGATTCTCCTCTGCGTATGTATTGCTGCCTCCTTTCAGGACCATGAAAAATCCTTGGTGCACATTAAGTGTTCAGGCTGGTACAGTACAGTCGCCTTAATGTTCATGTGAATTACAATCATACGGGGGCTTTCAAGGACTTCCCTAGTGATGCAGTGATAAAGGATCTGCCTGCCAATGGAGGAGATTAAAGGGACACAAGTTCCATCTCTGGGATGGGAAGATCCCCTGGGGGAGGAAATGGCAACCCACTCCAATATTCTTGTCTGGAAAATTCCATGAACAAAGGAGCCTTGTGGGCTACAGTCCATGTGATTGAAAAGAGTTAGACATGACTGATCACACATGCATGCACTCATGGGGGCTTTAAAAAATTGCAGATACCTGACTCCTCTTCCCTGGCTAGATACAGATTCCTCAAACTCAGCAGCACTGGTTGGAGAAGAATGAACAAAGAAAGGGTTTGTTTTGAGATCATTGCTCCTGCTATTGCTGCTGCTGCTGCTGCTGCCGCCGCCACTAAGTCACTTCAGTGGTGTCCGACTCTGTGTGACCCCATAGACGGCAGCCCTCCAGGCTCCCCCGTCCCTGGGATTCTCCAGGCAAGAACACTGGAGTGGGTTGCCATTGCCTTCTCCAATGCATGAAAGTGAAAAGTCAAAGTGAAGTCATTCAGTCGTGTCCGACTCTTAGCGACCTTATGGACTGCACCCCACCAGGCTCCTCCGTCCATGGGATTTTCCAGGCAAGAGTACTGGAGTGGGGTGCCATTGCCTTCTCCATGAGATCATTGCAGGTGGCCCTAATCCCCTGCCCTGAAGACCACATTCAGAAAAACTACAGGGAAGAAACTGCACTGTGGGCCAGAAGACGGGTCAAGTTGTCTTTCCACCTCTGAGTCCCATGTGATGAGTCAATGACTTGTCAATTGCCCCATTTGTCCTGCGGAATTTAAGAGTTCCCTCATTTGAAGCAGCGCACAGGACAACTGATGTTGGAGAAGATTCTCCTAATTCAGAGTTTCTCAACCTTGGCACTGTTGACATTCTGGGGAGAATAATTCTCTCTCATGAGGGGTCCTCTTGTGGACTGTGGAAACTTTAGCAGCATCCAGGTCCTCTACCCACCCGATGCTATACCACCCTCTTAGTCATGATAAACTAAACTGTTTCTAGATGACACTGAATGTCCCCAGAGGGCAAAATTATACCCCACCTCTGGCTGAAAACCACTATTCTAATTTGAGTTTTGATATTTTATTCATCCATTTTATTACTGAAGAATACCATATGAGTAGATGTTCTCAATGTTATACTCAAATTATATTCCTGGTATTTCAGACAATGACTGACATTATGCCCTGAGTTTCAGACTGCCATGTATTTCCTCATCACAGAGGGAGCTTCAGTCATATACTGATCTATGAGTAGATCACTAACCATTATTTCTCCCACTCTTCGGTTTGTAATGAGACACTTATTTCAGTTCCCATCTTGTTATTTTTTCCTGTCTAATCAATATCATACTATGTAGTCAGACACTCTGAATGACCCAGATACAGTAAGAAAGTTAGATTACACATCACTGCTCTTTGTAGGGAACCTCAGATGATGCCACAGCAGTCATGAAAAATTTTCCATTTCCAAATCTGAGAATAATGATGATATCGGATGATTTTTGAAACTTACATGTTTCCAAATAGAGATATCTTTACTTTATACCTTAAGAGCCAGAGGTCTGGGTAATTTAAGTGACTTGTCAATGACCCTCAGAACAAGTCAGTGTTGCTGCTGCTGCTGCTAAGTTGCTTCAGTCATGTCCGACTCTGTGCAATCCCATAGACGGAAGCCCACCAGGCTCCCCCGTCCCTGGGATTCTCCAGGCAAGAACACTGGAGTGGGTTGCCATTTCCTTCTCCAATGCATGAAAGTAAAAAGTGAAAGTGAAGTCGCTCAGTCGTGTCCGACTCTTAGCGACCCCATGGACTGCAGCCCACCAGGCTCCTCCGTGCGTGGGATTTTCCAGGCAAGAGTACTGGAGTGTTAGAACCCAAATTAAACACTGCCACACCTTCTAACTCAGTCTTCTTTTCATTTTATTTCAGTTTGCCACCATCCCTAATGCTGTGAAAACCATATATATTACTACAGTGATTGCTAAACAAGAAAAATAAAGAAACAAACCCTGACAGCAAATCCCGAATCTGCAGTATCTTTTACTTATGCTAGGCAGTTAAGACATTTTCCATGATGTTTATGTCTGTCTCTGTTGGAACTTATACACAAAAATTAGCCTTGTGACTGGCTATTTATAGACAGAATTTTGCTTATAAGCTCAGGATATATTCAGATGGTTTAGCCAGATGGTAGAATACTTCAAACTCCTGCTCAATCTCTTATTAATAGTGTTCAAATTGAAAATTATTTTGCTTTTCTGATAAAGATGAATAATAAAGAAATCATGATAATGAAGCCATCTTTCCGAAAAGGCTTAACACTTTGGGTATTTTATAAGGGCCTTGCCATTTCCCCCCATGTTCATTTTAAATGCATAGCCAACCTTCAAAGTTAAAATCATTTATTAATTAACAGTGGGCCTCTTCATTTTTCATCCCTCTACCCTCTGTTGCCTGTCTTGGAATAATTTTACTACACCTAACTAAGCACAATTATTAGAGCCCAAACAGAGGGAGAGAGAAATAAAAATTCAGGAAAGTTCATTTTTCTGTTCCAAAGCAGGTCCTATACAATCTCATGGGATTTATGCTGCTTTGCTCTCCATCTGTGATTGCTGAGCCTCAGTCCCTTGATAGCAACCACAGTGCCACTTGGTTTTAAGCTAGTTTCAGCAAGATTCTGCTGAGCTTCTCTTACCTGGCAAGTGATCACCTCCCTGGGATTCCACCCCACCACCACCCCACCCCCCCTTTCTTTCCCTACTGTGCAGCTTCTCCATACACACACACACACACACACACACTAGGGGTTTTTTTCCTGCTTTTTTTAAAACTGTAAAATTAATTTTTTTTTTTTTTTACTATAAATCTTACTATCATTTTTAGGTATATTAGCACGAACCTTAACTGCAATCTAAGAAAAACCCTTGATCCAGGTCACATAATTTTCTGAAACTTACAAAATCAATTCAGGCTCATATGTGTGTTTGTAAGTGGACTGCGTAGTTCAGAACACATTTTCCCATTGAAATAAAATTGTGGCTATGCAGAGGCTTTGTTGAGGATAATAAATGTGCTTACTACATACATTATGAAACACAGGCCCAAGTGTGTTATCTTTAAAATAAGCTTCAAAATTCTGCTCTACACCTAGTAATTCACTGCAGTTCTTCGGTTGGTGACACCATATTGTGAATAACCCAGGTTAAAGGCTGTGAGTAGAGTGCATCACTCAGCTTATTTCTGAGTCTAGATGTCTTAAAAAATATAACCTCCTGGGCAGCCTGGAGCTTCCACCCTACAAATACACATAAAATAATATCACGTTGTAAAAATGAAACACGTTGGAAGAAAATACTCTGAATTAGCATGATTCGGGTCATGATAAATTCATAAAATAGCAACAGAGAGTGAGCGAGCTGCTAAGAAAAATCTTTTGATGGGTGGCACTCACTGCTGTCTGTGCTGAAACTACTCCGATTGCAGCTGTCATCAACCTACCACCTTGATCTCACAGAGTGTGGAGCTGGGAAGAGATGTGCGGAATCAGCTCTGGATGATTTGTTGGCGTCAAGTGGCATAGTCTACACAGATGATTTAGGAAGAATTAGTGCAAGCTGCTGCCTGGGGGCTCTGCCCTGGAAATAGATGATTAATGCAAATGCAACAGAGCAAGATGCTCCATAGCCCGAAAAGTCAAAATGTTCTCTGAGCACCTTTGGCCTGAATGTGTGTGCTCTCCCACCCCCTTAATTCCATTTGTATGTTGGGAGTGTAACTCCCTATGAGATGGTGTTAAGAGATGGAATTTCTTGGAGATAATTAGGTCATGAGGGTGGAGACCTCATGGATGGGATTAGTGCCTTTATAGAACAGACCCTAGAGAGTTATCCACCTCCTTCCACTGCACAAAGACAAAGCTAGAAGACAATTATCCGTGAACTGGGAAGGGGGTCCTCACCAGACAATGAATTGGTTGGGGTCTTGATCTTGGAGTTTCCAGTCTCCAAAAGTGTGGGAAATAGTGTAAGACTCATACCCAATGCAACATTCCTAGACTTTCTGCCACAGACCACCCAGTCCCATCCATCTCCCCATATTCAGCTTCAGAACGTCACCTGGCCACACAGCACAGAATCAGCTGCACCAGAGGAAATGTGCCCTTACCCTACTTTTCAGATGCCAATGTGTATATCTTTGGGTTAGTGAATCTGCCAAGTAGACAAATTTAGAGATGAAGGCTCAAATCTCTTAGATGAGAAACCTCCCCTTTACTTACGATGCCACATGGAAAGAAAAGGTTCTCATTTAATGATTTCCCCCTTTTGTGCAGTTTAATCACCAGCCAACATCTTTCTACACTTAGGGCAAGGTGTATAGAAATATCAAGCACAGCAGAAAGCTGACGTTAACCAGGCAGAATGGATGATTGTTTCCAGCAGGGGAACAGCAGTGACAGGGTCAGACAAACAAAGCACAGGAGAAATAAAGGGTCTGCCTGTCAGGAAGGAGAGGGTATGACCTCGTGGGTTAGGCAGGGGCACCCTTTCCTGTCTCCAAGGGCAGCTTGTGCCCTGAAACTTCAGAAAGCGAAGCACCCCTTCTCTTCTCTAACACCAGCTCCTTCACCTGCGCCCTCCTCCTGTTCCCTCAATATCTCCCACCAGGCATCACTTTCCATTATTCAGATCAACTCTGCCTTAGATCTCTCGTGTCTTGTTACTCCGTGAACCCTAGGGAGGCAAAGGCGATATGGTTGTAAGCATTTCATTGGCATTTAGACCACTGCTAAGTTTATCGCAGTCCTGACACTTACTAGATGGATGCTTTTGGGTAGGGTTTTTCTTTTTTATGTCTGAGCTTGGGCCCTCATTTCTAAAACTGTCCTGATAATTCAGAGCCAAAAGGATCCATGAGATCTTGAGCTTGTGCTCTCAGCTGTGCTAGTGGTCGGTGAGTGGCTAGAATATTAGCTCGTCTTATGCCTCTATCGTATTGCTTAGTACACGTAAAATGCTGGACCAAAACTGCTCCCTTGGACATCACCAAGCGTATGGGACTGGTCGTGTTCATTGCCCTTTTCCCTGACTACTGTCTGCCTGAAGCCTTTGATTATTTTGCTATACTTTCACGCAAGTAAGTTTCCTGTTTCATAGTTGTTATCACTGCTGATTATAATTTAGGTTTGCTACCTCTGACAGAGCATTTCGTTCCTTTCTAACAGCTATAATGAAAGCTACTCTTAAATCAGCATTTCAGCCTTTCTCAGATTGGGGAGATTCTCATAGGTAGCAGTTGCTCAGAGCCTCAAAAAGTACTGGGAAGATTATGAATAACAGTGTCAGACAAATTCTGGTTCTGCCACTTATAACCTGTAATGTTGGGTTAAGTTATTAAAATCCCTGAGCCTCAGCTTCCTTTGATGAAAATAACCTACGCAGAAGAAACTTCAAGTTTAGAAGATAAAAATTACGTGAAAATACTAAGCATAAGGTATGGTAGTTAATCAACACATAGAATTTTCCATTTTTCCTTTCCTGTTTCATAACTCATGCATTAATTGTTTCACTGTCTGAAGGGGAAAAAACATGGGTTCTACGAAGCTTATATTCTTAATTTTAGTTGTGTAATGAGGCCTTTAACCACTTATTTATGCCACATTTAACCATGAGTCATTGTTACTAATGACAAATATCTGACTTGTAGATTCATCATGTTTAACATCAGAAAACAAAATTTGTATTCCCAGCTACTATGTATTGCTTTTATAAATGTATTTTCCCTCTCCATTCAAATCCCATAATGTATTATGCTTTGTGAAAATGCATTTGATGATAACACGCCTTCTGAAAAGATCACATTTGGGGACAATACATAAAAATAGATATTCTTTGAAAGGAAACACTTCAACAAGATAATAGAAAATACCAAAATGCAAAATTATTTCATTTTCATCTTGAGTTGTGCAACGTACAAATTCCCTTCAAATCAGACCTACCAAATCAAAGAATAACCTTCAATTATTCTTTCTTAATTATGCAGAAATATTGTACTTCACTCAATGACAATGTCCACTTTCTTTTACTGATGTACTTACTTTGAAGTGCTCTATTAACAGAAACAGTATTATTATTATTATTTTGGTAAAAGCATCTAGTGTTTAGATGTGAAAGAAATCTCGGGCTTCAATTTCTTAACAATATCATTGTAAGCAAGCTGTTTTCATAGTTGTGTGCATCTGACCCTAAAACACTCATCTCCTTGGAACCACAGAAAGGCTTAGACTTGTAGAGTTGACTAGAAAGCTAGCACATGGTAAAGGATGGGTAAGCAGTTCTCTGCATTCACTGCTTTCCTGCCAGAGTCTGGGCTAAGTACTAGGAATATCAAAATGAGAACATACGTTCCCTGCCCTCAAGAAATCCATGTGTCACACAGCCCAAGGCCAAAAATCACAAAGCAAACACTTGCAACCTCAAAGAGAAGAATATGTCAATGACCTGGGATTGATGGGGATAAGGACTCAGTGTGTGATAACTTGGCCTCACACAGAAAACAATCTCTTCAGGTAACCAGTGTGTGTTGATGGCTGAGTAGTCAAGGGCACACCAAGGAAGGGTGACAAGAGGGTGTTTACTCTCATCTCCCTTTATGTTGGTAGATGGAGATAAAAGTGACCCTGGAATGTCATTGATGATGAGCAATTACTAAAAAATTAATCTGGAGACCTGATAGGAAGAGCTGACTCATTTGAAAAGACCCTGATGCTGGGAAAGATTGAAGGCGGGAGGAAAAGGGGATGACAGAGGATGAGATGGCTGGATGGCATCACCAACTCAATGGACATGAGTTCGGGTAAACTCCAGGAGTTGGTAATGGACAGGGAGGCCTGGCGTGCTGCTGTCCATGGGGTCGCAAAGAGTCAGACACGATTGAGCGGCTGAACTGAACTGAGCTGAATCTGGAGACAAACAGGAAGGCCAAACAAACTCATTATACCACACAGTGCATTCTTGTTTACCTGGAAGGACTCACAGAACAGAACTTCAAAATGCCACCTTCTCTCTGGCAGTCTCAGCGGAAATCATCATAGAAATCCAATGAAGTGAAAGAATGCACAATTATGCCTATGAAAGGCAATGTGTACATGTGGCAGCTGCCCATTAGAAGCAGCTTTTAGGTGGGAGAAGTGAAAATAACCTGTGTGGGTTTCTTTATTAAAAAGGTGTGATGTGAAATTAGATACTGGGAAGAAGGTTGTAACTGTTACACGCAAAATGAAGCAACATATTTTATGAGGTTAAAAAGTGAAGTCTAAATCAGCACTCTCCATGTTTTAAAATCCGATCATGGATCAATATGAATTAAAATGCCATCTGAGGATCAATCAGTGGTCAGTGTCCATTTGCAGGGTGAGGGGAGGAGACAATTAAGAAAATTTAAAAACCCAACTTACATTTGTGCCCTTATTAACACCACTCTGTCATAAAAGGGCAAATGTTGCAGCATGGAATGGCAGGAAGTATATAACCCTAAACTAAAGGTGCTTTTATGAGATTATTTAATTTTATACACATCTTCCAAGAGGCATTTTTATTTGCGACGGGTACTTACACAGGCCCCTGAGCTAGCTTTTACACACCTTTCACTGTCTTAGGTCTTCTACAACTGGGAATTGGAAGCCTCCTCAGTCAGCAGGCGGAAAACCACCCTGTTGAGGAATGTCTGCTTTCTGCCTCTGCGCCCGGCCAGCTACTACCTCAAGAGCAAAGACTACGCTTTGGTTCCCTTGTGAGGACGCTGCGGTGAGGCTGCTGGGGTCTGAAGTACTGCTTTTTCACTCACCCACAGCTGCTGCCTCAAATCCATTATAAAGTGACGTTCCCCCTCGTGAAGCAAAGCTGTATCATTTTAAGGGGAAACACTGCATGGGGAAGTGAGGTTGGTTAAAAGACACAGGAATGAAGGGCAGAGGAGCTGCTTTTCTCCTCACACCTCAGCAGTTATCATCTGGCTCCAAAAAAGCATTTCATCTATCTCTATTTAAAATGCTTCAGGTCCATGCAATAAGATACACTTGCGATTACCTTCACAAAAGGACTAAAACATTCACCTGCAGAAATACAAGGACTCTTTAAAAACACGTGCCTCACACGGCTTCAGCCAACTGCATCCTTGATGTGGTGCTTAAAATACTACTGTAGATACAGTGGGACATTTCTGGAAGCTTTTAAAGTCCCATGATGACTTCTTAGACTGAAGATTTCTGAATATGAGAGTTCTTCTTGTGCCGAGCAGCTTATGTCATCTGTGTCACTGATCCCTCTAAATACAGTTTTTGACATGAGATGGATGGCTAAACTTTTCAGAAAGCATCTAAGTAACCCTAAAAATCATTAAAATCACAAAAAACTGCTCAGTCCAAACAGACCAACAAGCATAAAACATGCATGTTTTACGTTGCTCTTGTCCACGATTGCCAGCCCCACTATCTAATGGCTCAATGCATGGAAACAGCTGTCAGCAACACACCCACTTTCCCTGCCGCTCAGATACAGTTTCCCATCAGAGTAAATTAAAACAGGGCCAGAGTGCAGGGCTGTGACTCGGATCCAGTTTGTTGTTTCACGCCTTCAGTGTCTGAGCCCTCATGTACACAAGGGGCTTTCACTCCAGACTTACTCACTAGTAGAGACTTATATTTCAAGGCACACAGCTGTGCGGGTAAATGTCACAGGAAGAGGCAAATCATATCCCTGATTCTCTGCAGAGAATCAGTTCTTTCCCTGGAATTTTTTCCAGGGAAAACCAGGAGCTCAAAATGCACAGCGTTGGCGCCAGTTACTCTCTTCTCCCTTAGGTTACCTGATAAATCTAATGGATGACTTTGCAACTCATGAATTTGATCAACTGGAAAATCCCATGGATGGAGGAGCCTGGTGGGCTGCAGTCCATGAGGCTGCTAAGAGTCGGATACAACTGAGCGACTTCACTTTCACTTTTCATTTCCATGCATTGGAGAAGGAAATGGCAACCCACTCCAGTGTTCTTGCCTGGAGAATCCCAGGGATGGGGGAGCCTGGTGGACTGCCGTCTCTGGGGTCTCACAAAGTCGGACACGACTGAAGCGACTTAGCAGCAGCAGCTAATTTTAAAATATTTCTTGGCTTCTTACTTAGAGCTATTAGGACAACCACATTTTAGGCACTAGAAACAAAATGGTTAATCTACGCAGACGAGAGGTGAGTGCTCAAGGAGCTGCTTTGTGCATCGGGCCAAGACAGTCAATGAACACATAAAAAAACAAATACAAGATGATTTCAGAGGTCTGTGACTGCTGAGAATAAAGCATACTGGGGGGCAGGCTAGACCAGAGAGGGCTGGTGCTAGAGAGAGAGGACAGGAAGAGCTTTCCCACTGAGTCAGAACTGAAACCTGAACCCAAAGAGAGATCTAAATGAACTAACAAATAGAAGCAACTGTGAAAAGTGTGAGGCAGGAAATGAAATCTTGGAGAAACTGAATCCAGACATTGTGGCTGGCTGGACTGAGGTCAAGAAGACAATAGCAAGAAATGAGACTGGAGAGGCAGCTAGAAGCAAGAGATGGGGTAGACATGTAAAAGGTACAAATTCTTATGGATAAAATAAGCTACAAAGATACACTGTACAACGCAGAACATAGCCAATAGTTTATAATAACTATGAGTGGAGTATAACCTTTGTAAATTGCATCACTACATTGTACATAGGCTTCCCATGTAGCACTAGTGGTAGAGAACCCGCTTGCCAATGCAGGAGACATAAGAGATGCAGGTTCAATCCTGGGCTGGGAAAATCCCCTGGAATAGTAAATGGCAACCCACTCCAGTATTCTTGCCTTTAGGACCCCATGGACTGAGAGCCTGGCAGGTCAGAGTTGGACCAACCTAGATGGCATTTTCAAAAGCAGAGACATTACTTTGCCGACTAAGGTCCGTCTAGTCAAGGCTATGGTTTTTCCTGTGGTCATGTATGGATGTGAGAGTTGGACTGTGAAGAAGGCTGAGCGCCGAAGAATTGATGCTTTTGAACTGTGGTGTTGGAGAAGACTCTTGAGAGTCCCTTGGACTGCAAGGAGATCCAACCAGTCCATTCTGAAGGAGATCAACCCTGGGATTTCTTTGGAAGGAATGATGCTGAAGCTGAAACTCCAGTACTTTGGCCACCTCATGTGAAGAGTTGATTCATTGGAAAAGACTCTGATGCTGGGAGGGATTGGGGGCAGGAGGAGAAGGGGACGACTGAGGATGAGATGGCTGGATGGCATCACGGACTCGATGGACGTGAGTCTGAGTGAACGCCGAGAGATGGTGATGGACAGGGAGGCCTGGCGTGCTGCGATTCATGGGGTAGCAAAGAGTTAGACACGACTGAGCGACTGAACTGAACTGAAGTGACTTAGCACACAAGCAACTTATATAACATAGTACATCAACTATATATCAATTAAAAACATATCCACTAGAATCTGCTTTAAACTGATGAACACTACGTTTCATCTCTTATAGGTGAACACTGCCTACATTTTGGATATGAAAATAAATTAAAGTGCCCAGAAGTCTATACCACATGGTTAACTGAAAGAGGAAATTCATTTCTCCTTTTTCCCCAACCTAAATATAAACAGTGATTGTCTGCTGTAACTTGGAATCTTTTAACACCACCATAAATATACATGTCTTTATTATCTCTATTTTTAAACACAAATTTGGCTTATAAAGATTTCATTTATATAGCTAATTTGTAAGAGAATGTAATTGTTTCTTCTTATTGTTATTCTGACTAATGGGAATTGTGGCATTTTTGTTCTGATATTTTTTCATGTAGCTTGTTTATTTACTTGGAAATCTTCAGTTCTGCTCTCAGATGCACCAAAATAGGTACTTGGGCATTTTCTGATAAGCAAATACTGCATTCACCCCATCCCTTCTCCCCTCTACCCTGCCATGCATTTTGAGAAAGACAACAGTAAAATTTTTAGCAAAAGTAAAAGTAGTCTATATTTAGCTCTGTATGCTCACAAATAATTTAGTACCAAAGACTAGTCAAAGATGTCAGCAAAGTTCAACCCATATTTTTTGTTAATAAAGGCACAGAACAGGAAAAAAAAAAAAAAAAAATATCGTACTAAGATTCTGTCGCATCTTTGAATTACTTGTTGGGGCAGTAGAGGATTATGATGCCTAAAATATTTGTTTTTAGTGCTCCTGTTTTGGAAAAATATTTAAAAAAATAAAAAAATAATTCAATGTTGCTTTATTTTGTAATAATCATACTGTATTACTTCTTGAATAACCAAAGATAAAAGCCTATATATGGATATAACTATATATGTGTATTATGTATATATATATAATATTTTGCTTAAAAACATTTTTGGTTGTTTATATTAAGTGCCTCTTTTCAAAATACAAGGGCTCAAAATGTTTCCAGTATTACCTGAGGGATTCCATCCTCAGATTGGGGAACATTCAAAATGACATTGAGCAAATCTCCTTGGCTATATCTGAAGCATACAAAATTCCATTTTATTTTTAATATGGCTCAGTGCATTCAAAATAAAACCTTTTACATTTCAAATGCATAAGTGATGGGAACACACTCCTTAGTATACTAAGTCCCAAACTCTGACTTCAATCAACATGGAAAAACTTGGATGGCCCAATATTTTAAATCCTCCAAAATGTTACCTTGGCCACCAGGCGTAAGTAGAATGGATTAAACTTATATTTAATAAACATATGACCTCTCTCTAACTAAGCAAAGTAGTATCTTAGAAAACATTTAGTTTTCAAAGGACAGAAAGAAGGTTTCTAAATGCATCCCATATTTTAAACTTAAGTATTTGTAATTTTTTGAGGATGTAAGAAAAGCATATGAGTTGAGTGTATCTCTGTATGTCTTTGATATTTGGCTTTTGTCAGGACTTTAGAATAATAGTTTTTAATATAATTATTAATAATTACTCAGCAAATCCCAATTTATATTATTGTTTTTTATTGGTACCCTGCTTATTTATTTAAATTTATTTATTTTAATTGGAGGCTAATTACTTTACAATATTGTATTGGTTCTGCCACACATCAACACGAATCTGCCATAGATGTACACGTGTTCCCCATCCTGAACCCCTCTCCCACCTCCCTCCCCAAACCATCCCTCCGGGTCATCCCAGTGCACCAGCCCCAAGCATCTGTCTCTTATACACATCTCAATGAATTGGTACCTAATTAACTTACTATAGCTATCCTGTTACTTGACATTTGAACAGCTAAATATTCTCTACAAGTTTAATGTTTTAATAAGAAACAAATTATCCATGCATTGCTCATGAATTTTTCTGTTAGTTTAATGGGATTTAAATCTATCTCCCAACTTGGATACATGTTTTTCCTAAAATCAACTAGTATTTTCCATTTCAGACTGATTTAAACTTGAAAGGCTGATTCCGTGAGAATAAAAAGCTATAGCAGTCAGAAGCACTTTTTCCATTTTGGCTCTGTCACTGACACCCTGTGTTGTCTGTGACATATTTTTCACTGCTTCTGATTTCCAGTTTTCTCATCTGCTCTGTGGTGTTAAGAATAGAAGTTATGATCACTATAAAAATAAAATTATATAAAATATATGAAAGCACTTAACTAAGCAAGACATCTTCTTAAAAGTTATGATTAAAAATTCTTGGGAAGGTTATGTAGTCATTATATTGACTGCATCTTCATATTGATATTTATGTAGAAATCTTTATCACCCTCTCCCTCTCCCACAGAGTCCAAAAGACTGTTCTATACATCTGTGTCTCTTTTGGTGTCTCACATACAGGGTTATCATTACCATCTTTCTAAATTCCATGTATATGTGTTAGTATACTGTATTGGTGTTTTACTTTCTGGCTTACTTCACTCTGTATAATAGGCTCCAGTTTCGTCCACCTTATTAGAACTGATTCAAATGTATTCTTTTTAATGGCTGAGTAATACTCCATTGTGTATATGTACCACAGCTTTCTTATCTACTCATCTGCTGATGGACATCTAGGTTGCTTCCATGTCCTGGCTATTATAAACAGTGCTGCAATGAACAATGGGGTACATGTGTCTCTTTCAATTTATACTATTAATTTAAGGTGTCTTAAAATGCAGCTGACCTTTTGGTTCAGATGGTCAAGAAGAAGGATGGCTCCCTAGTCCCCAGACATACTTCACTATGTAGAGAAGCATGGTTATGTTCTGCTTGTGTTTAAATCCTTTCAACCTCAACTCTCCAGAGACATAAGGAAAATATACTATGTGTCAACCCTTTTATAGAGAAATATTTTTCTAGAATGTTTTTGCATTTTCCTTTCAGAAAGAGACTGAACAATGTGTCTTATAATACATTATTTTGAACCTATTCATTTTAGATGACTCCTAACACTCCCTGAGTTGGGAAGATACCCTGGAGAAGGAATTGGCAACCCCCTCCATTATTATTGCCTAGGAAGTCCCAAAGACAGAAGAGCCTGGCAGGCTACGGTCCATGGGGTTGCAAAGAGTTGGATACAACTTAGCAAGTAAACAACACCACCACTAGACCATAAGCTCCAGGAAGAGGTGCCCAGTGAAGGTGTTGATCTGTGTGTAAACAGCAGCTGTCACAGCACTAGATACAGACCAGGAACTCCCTGCGCATCTCTCAAATACATTAACAGATCCTGAACACCAAACAAGCAATGCAAACCAGGCAATAGGAATGTACTGGTGTGTATTAAACCAGATTTTCCTAGGAGGTTAAGACAGCTTAACTATGTTAAGTCAGGACCCCCACTTTTCAAAGTGGTATGCACTCTAAAGGATACCACTTTAAAACGATTCCCTCCTCCTGGCTTCTCAGTCGTAAAACAGAAGGTTCTCTATTTCAGAGAGTCAGAGGAGGGCAGAAAGTGGAGGAGCGGTCAGTGAGTCATCACCAGGGGATCGCAGGGTCTCCTGACGCTACTTTCAAGGTTAACATATCTTTCCTGGTTTCATGATGCCTTAAGAAACAGCATCCCACCTTCACTTTTCTTTTTGGAATCGAGGCTAGATGAAAAAAAAGAAATTATTTGTGAGAAGTTCCCCAAACAATTAACCCTTTGTTCATACAGAATGCATATGTACTCCTTGAATACACTGACAGATAAATATTCACGCTGATCCTCTTCATCTCAGAACACACATGAGTAGAATTAAAATATTTTGCTGGCAGTTACTGTGAATGCTGAGCTCTTTGAAGCATAATCATTTACTGTACATCCTTTTCCCTCACTATGAAGGGAACTTCCAAACTATTCCTCAGCTTAACACATAACTCTCTTCAAAGCATAAACACTACTTCACCTTAATTGGTGTCTCTTTTCATAGCTGGAGCTATCACTGACTTCTTGACTCATGTAGATTCTATGAGAAGCACATATAAGGAGAAGGCTTTAAACCATGAGAGAGCAGGAGAGAGAGGTAGTAAGTCTAAAATGCAAACTTAATTAGAAAGTCATTTGGGAAGAGACTGTAACCTGCTAATTTTATTGCCATCTTCAGAGCAGATTGGGAGATGGCAAAATTCCCTTTGACCAGCAACATAAAATGGTCAAATATAAATTCCATTTTTTAGCAATAATTTTTTTTCACTTAAAATGGCCCTCATTTGGGGACTTCCCTGGTAGCATAATGGATAAAAAATCCATCTGCCAGTGCAGGGAACACGGGCTCAATCCCTGGTCTGGGAAGATCCCACATGCCACAGAGCAACTAAATCTATGCACAACTTATGAGCCTGCATGCTGCAACCACAAAGCCCTCATGCCTGCAGCCTGTGCTCAGCAACAAGAGAAGCCACCACAATGAGAAGCCTGTCCCCTCAATGAAGAGTAGCCCCACCTCACAGCAAGTAAAGAAAGCCCATGCGCAGCAATAAAGGCTCAGTGCAACCAAAAATACAATTAAAAATTAATCAAATTTAAAAAATTAAAAAAAATTAAAAAAATTTTTTTTACAAAATTTTTCACAATTTAAAAAAAATCAAAATATTAAGGAAAAAATGGCCCTCATTTTAACAGACAGGGACTTGCAGAAGAAACAGCTAGTAAACTTCTAACTGTGTGTTAATGCAGGAGATGTGGTCTGGATAACTCAAACGAATCAGCATAGATATTTACCTCTGATTAGGAATGATCAGCCTTAGCTCAGGAATCAATCTTGGCTTACTGGCACAAGGCAGGCACAGGCTGGCCTGCTCTGCAGCCACATTGCACCAACCAGGCCCTCTGGCCAGCTGACGTACTTCACTGCTTAAACAGAGTAAGTCAGTCACAGGATGTCCAAGATGAAAAGCACTGAAAAACTTTGGGGGACATATACAAAATCTTCCTTTACTATTATTCAAGAATTTTTATGATAAGTTTCTGAAAAAGCTTATCATTTGGATTGTGAGAGAAATGAATTTATTTTTATTTTTGCAGGACTAACCAACTTAGATAGTATATTCAAAAGCAGAGACATTACTTTGCCGACTAAGGTCTGTCTAGTCAAGGCTATGGGTTTTCCTGTAGTCATGTATGGATGTGAGAGGTGGACTGTGAAGAAGGCTGAGCGCCGAAGAATTGATGCTTTTGAACTGTGGTGTTGGAGACAACTCTTGAGAGTCCCTTGGACTGCAAGGAGATAACCCTGGGATTTCTTTGGAAGGAATGATGTTAAAGCTGAAACTCCAGTACTTTGGGCACCTCATGAGAAGAGTTGACTCATTGGAAAAGACTCTGATGCTGGGAGGGATTGGGGGCAGGAGGAGAAGGGGATGACAGAGGATGAGATGGCTGGATGGCATCACGGACTCGATGGACATGAGTCTGAGTGAACTCTGGGAGTTGGTGATGGACAGGGAGGCCGGGCATGCTGCTATTTATGGGGTCGCAAAGAGTCAGACACGACTGAGTGACTGAACTGAACTGAACTGAACAGCAATTGGAGTGGAAATCATTCTTCATTGCCAGAATCATAAATATTATATCATGTGAAATTATAAATGTCAAAAGATTTATCGTGAGGGCAGCTCTTTATAAACAAAAATCCAAACAAACAATCCATTATTTTAATGTATATTTGAATGTATGAGGAATATATATATATGCATACACACATCCTTTTATACATATTGGCAAGGATATTCTGGAAAATTTAGTGTCAGAAAACATTCATAAATTTCATGTTGGTTTCTTACAAATTTGGGGCTATTTCTCTTCACCCTACTTTCACCACTGTCAAACTTGAGCCTACACTCAAACCCTGAATGTTCTCCAAGAGTTACCTGAAGTTTTTTGTTTGCTATAGAGACTTCTGATTTATTTCACTTTAAGAAAAATTTCCTCTTGCTTTCAATTTTTCAGGAAATCTGTACCACAGCCTTATCAAAATATTTAATATTGATGCATTCTTCTTTCAGATTATTTCATTTTCAAAAATGTAATAGCAGTAAAATAAATAACCACATACTACTGATGCCTATGACCCTAGGCATTTATGTCAAACCCCCTAAATTAGGTTCACTGATGGCATGGCATTGTTTTCAATCACTAAATGAAGTATTAAACATTTTCCTACCTCTCTAGAGGATCCTTTCTCCTTGTTGGCCCCGAATATTCCTACTTACTTTTAAGAGCCCCCTGGAAGATATCCGCTGGTTGGGAGCCTTCCCAGATTTCATATGTGGAGCACTCCTGCAATTCTGGAGCAACCCCAGTTCTTTGTTTATCTTTACAAGACAGTGCTCCACATTTCAGAGTATATTGCTTTGTTCTCTTGTCTATACCTCAGTTCCTACCAAGTTCCTAGATAACAGGATCATGCATTCCTCTGAATTCTCGGTAGCTATCACAGAGTTTGCTCCATAATAGAGGCACACATCACAGGTGCCAACTAAAGAATGTCCCTCACCATTTGGCTCCATGGGATTAGGTTATTAGCCACCAGAGTTGCTGACCTCCAACACACCCCAAAAGGAGGTCAGGGCAGAGATCAGGAATGAGGCCCTGTGATCCAGGAGAAACTGGTAGAACAGACCCTTGCATAGATATTTTGAAAAGAATTGTATGAATCCAATTTTTTGCTTCGCCTCATACCCAAAGAACCACTAAAAATCATCAACGTAGACACCTGCTCCTCCTGATTTGCAGCAACCATCTACAGAATGTGATTGATGGCACACACCTCGTTCACCAAAACCATAGGCATTGTCACCTCTCTCCAACCTTCCTTAGAGTACAGGGGCTGTTTCCCAGGATACAGTCCTCAGTAACCCCAAATAAAGCTGAACTCACAGCTCTCATGATGTGTGACTCTGTAAGCGTATATGCATATGTGGGTCTTTCCTAGTCAACACATGTCGAAAGCTTAATAAGAATGCTGGTCAGAATGTAGACTCCTGTGTAATGCTTCACACACTTAGCTGTTTGCAAGGCAGGGATAAGTCAAAAGGATTACTAATCTCTTTGGCTTTTCATCAGTAAAAAAAAAAAAAAATGATATGTATTCAAGGCTAAAGTCAAAGGATTTATATTGTTAACTAGCGCTGGAGGGAAAACAAGGAAGGAAATGTAAAAAACATGCTCCAGAAATAGAAATTCAACTTAGAAATTCTTTAAATGGGGTCATGAAAAAATTTAACTAGTCTACTTTTGGTCTGTAAGTATGCACTATTTTCCCTGTATGGAGTACAATGGATAATTAATATCTCAAAAAACAATATAATGTTAACAATGAAGTTAACACAGAATTTATCCCCAACACACAAAAAACACAGGAGTGGGGATGGTAATCAATCACTTATATCTTTGAGAAGGAAGGCCACGAGATAGTAGTTTTTTTAAGCTGATGAAATGATGGATTTTATTATTCATTTATTTATTTTTTTGAAATGATGGATTTTAACACTATGAGAAATTTGCAGATTCTACTGGCTTACTATAATATTTAAAAAGTCCTTAAATGTAGCAGTGCTGTGGGAAATACATTCTTTACTTGGTTTGGGTTTTTGTGATACTTGTTTACATTATTCAAGCATTATTACAATCTTTATTTGAGGTAAATTCTAGAGAAATGGTTCTCAAAATGTTTTCCCCAGACCAGCAATACCATCACAGGGGAATTTAGAAATATTCTAAATTCTCAGGTCTCTCCAACACAAACAAAAGTAAAAGCTGATGGGGAGTAGGGGGCACAGGGAGATCACAACAGAAGCCTTTCCAAAATCTTCCAGATGATTCTCATGTATATTAAAGTCTGAGAACCACTGTGTTAATTTTCTTGAAATCTAAATATCTGTAAACATCTAATTGAAAATTCTGGAAATAAGAAACACAAGAGGAATGCTTTAGTCTCTGATGTAAATGTTGAATCATAGGATATTCTTATCTCTCTCTTCTCCTCGCACAGCTTTTCACTGCTTCATTTTCTACATTTGTCTGTGAGGTCCCGAAGGTGGGGGCTACTTCATACTTATTTCTGTACAGTTGGCATCTGAGTCACAGGATTATTATTTCAGGCAGAAAAAATTCTGTTGACAGTTATTTTGATTTTTGGAATCATCTGTCTTCCTTCACCAGATAACATTTCTTATTTTTTTTTTAAAGCTGACAGTGCTTTCCTAATTCTTGCCCCACTTCCTGGATATGAGGATGAGGAAAGTCTAAGCAGGCCCTCAATACCAACTTGACCTCAAAAGTATTAAGCTAAATGAAACAGATATAGGAAAACTGTAATGTATCATCTCAAACTGCTACCTATTGCTCAAGTTCCTTTATTTTTGAGTATGTGTTTGTTTGTATTCACTCAAGTTTGTCCCTTCATTATTTACAATTATCTCTGAAGATTTTGTAAATGAAATTTTATTTTTTAGTTTTATATAAGAAACCAAAGTTAAATACACAGTTACATATATACGACATATACATATGTATTATATATATGTATACATACACCTATTTATATGTATATACATATACTACTAAGCAATAAACCTTACTCCTACCTTTAAAAATGTAGGTCACAAGAAATTAAACTATTAATTTTGATTTCATTTTCTAAAAAGTTAAAAGGTTAATTTAAATGTCAGTATAATTTCTTTGCTTTTTCATTCCCTAAGCTTATAGGAATATTATATATATATATATGTATATATATAAGAAAAAAGTGAAAGGGTCAGTTGCTCAGTCATGTCTGATTCTTTGCAATCCCATGGACTAAAGCCCACCGGGCTCCTCTGTCTATGGAATTCTCCAAGCAAGAATACTGGAGTGGGTAGCCATTCCCTTTTCTAGTGGATCTTCCCAACCAGGGATCGAACCTAGGTCTCCTGCATTGCGGGCAGATTCTATGCCATCTGAGCCACCCATGGATATACAAACACACACACACATACATTACATAAATTTGGCAGGATTAGTAGAACAAATACATCCAAAGGATATAGGACTTTTATGCACACTATTTTTGGGAAGTTGTTTATAAGGTGCCTTTTTTAATCTTCAGTTCAGTTCAGTCACTCATTCATGTCAGACTCTCTGTGACTTTATGGACTGCAGCATGCCAGGCTTCCCTGTCCATCATCAATTGCCGGAGCTTGCTCAAACTCATGTCTATTGAGTTGATGATGCCATCCAATCTTCTCATCCTCTGTTCTCCCTTTCTCCACCTGCCTTGAATCTTTCCCAGCATCAGGGTCTTTTCTAAGGAGTAGTAAGTTCTTCCTATCAGTGGCCAAAGCACTGGAGTTTCAGCTTCAGGATCAGTCCTTCCAATGAATATTTAGGACTGATTTTCTTTAGGATTGATGGTTTGAACTCCTTGTTGTCCAAGGGACTCGCAAGAGTCTTCTCCAACACCACAGTTAAAAAGCATCATTTCTTCAGTGGTCAGCTTCTTCATGGTCCAAATCTCACATCCATACATGACTACTGGAAAAATCATAGCTTTGAACAGTCAGACCTTTTTCAGCAAAGTAATGTTCTACTTTTTAATATGTTGTCTAGGTTAGTCATAGCTTTTCTTCCAAGGAGCAAGCATCTTTTAATTTCATGGCTGCAGTAACCATCTGCAGTGATTTTAGAGCCCAAGAAAATAAAGTCTCTCTTTTTTAATCTTACAAATATCTTTTCTGATAAAATGAAAATAGAAGAAAGTGTTACAGTGTCAAGTATTCTGTCATTTCTTCTCTTCATAGATACTATAATAAAATGTCGATTTTAATTTTTGTTCATAAGAAAAATAAGGATAATAAAGATTATTATCTTGTGACACAGTCCAAGGTAAGTCACAAATTTAGAACAGAGAAGTTAAAAAAAAATTTTTAAGTTAAAATGCCAAGTGACTAGTCAATTTTAAAACTAGATTAATATATTAGACATATTTTGAATAGCAACACCATCGTACTTTTGTTTTATTCATGTATACTCTTAGCTGCAGCTCTGTTCAGCCTGTTTTGATTCACCCAAATAAGTCATTACTTTTCTAAGTTCTTCCCCTCTTTGACTCTCCCTGAGATGTTTACAGCACTTCATACACTTTTTATTACTAAATTCTGCATCTGTTCAGTTTACTGATTCATAGCAAAAGTCACTTTACACTGATGGAACTTGTCAGGGCAGAAGGGGTCTTAGCCACCTTTCCATGGAGACTTGTTTTAGAGATAAAGAAACTAAGACCAGGATATTAGCTACATCTAACACATAAAACATATCAGAAATACATAAATCATACAAAGAATGGAGCTTCCTTTATTGAGCAGGCAGTTTTTAGTAAACTGGTAGAGACCCAGACTTTGGTTTCACCCAGTTCCTGTATGGTACAGGGAATTATAGTCAGTAGCCTCTGAAAAACCACAATGGAAAAGAATATGAAAAAGATCTTATGGGTGTATACATAACTGAATCACTTTGCTATACTATACAAATAAACACAGCATTGTAAATCAACTATCCTTCAATAAAACAAATTTAAAAAAAAATTTGGACATGACTAATTTAAGTTCCTTTATCCTTTCTCAGATAAAGTTACAATTTCATTTTCCCCTAAAGACACTTTTCAGTGTCCTTTGGTTGGTTCAATTGATAAGCACATAAGTAGATTTCTACATGGGCCAAATTCCTGTCAGAAATGTGTTAACTTGCTTTCTATTAATCTACCATGGACTCTGGAATCTATGAATGCATTCAGTTCAGTTCAGTCACTCAGTTGTGTCCAACTCTTTGTGACCCGATGGACTGCAGCACACCAGGCCTCCTTGTCCATCATCAACTCCCAGAGTTTACTCAAACTCATGTCCATTGAGTCAGTGATGCCATCCAACCATCTCATCCTCTGTCGTCCCCTTCTCCTCCTGCCTTCAATCTTTCCCAGCCCTAGGTTCTTTTCAAATGAGTCAGCTCTTTGCATCAGGTAGACAAAATACTGGAGTTTCAGCTTCAGCATCAGTCCTTCCAGTGAATGTTCAGGACTGATTTCCTCTAGGATGGACTGGTTGGATCTCCTTGCAGTCCAAAGGACCCCAACACCGCAGAACAAAAGCATCAATTCTTTGGCACTCAGCTTTCTCTATAGTCCAACTCTCACATCCATTCATGACTACTGGGAAAACCATAGCTTTGACTAGATGGACATTTGGTGGCAAAGTAATGTTTCTGCTTTTTAATATGCTGTCTAGGTTGGTCATAACTTTTCTTCCAATGAACAAGCATCTTTCAATTTCATTGCTGCAGTCACCATCTGCACGACCCCAATAATCACTCACCTAGAGCCAGACGTCCTGGAATATGAAATCAAGTAGGCTTTTGAAGCATCACTACAAACAAAGCCAGTGGAGGTGATAGAATTCCAGTTGAGCTATTTCAAATCCTAAAAGATGATGCTATAAAAGAGCTGCACTCAATATGCCAGCAAATTTGGAAAACTCAGCAGTTGCCACAGGACTGGAAAAGGTCAGTTTTATTCCAATCCCAAAGAAAGGCAATGCCAAAGAATGCTCAAACTCCCACACAATTCCATTCATCTCACACACTAGTAAAGTAATACCCAACATTCTCCAACCCAGGCTTCAACAGTACGTGAACCGTGAACTTCCAGATGTTCAAGCTGGTTTTAGAAAAGGCAGAGGAACCAGAGTCAAATTGCCAACATCTGTTGGATCATTGAAAAAGCAAGAGAGTTCCAGAAAAACATCTGTTTCTGCTTTATTGACTATGCCAAAGCCTTTGACTGTGTGGATCACAATAAACTGTGGAAAATTCTGAAAGAGATGGGAATACCAGACCACCTCACCTGCCTCTTGAGAAATCTGTACGCAGGTCAGGAAGCAACAGTTAGAACTGGCCATGGAACAACAGACTGGTTCCAAATAGGAAAAGGAGTAAGTCCAGGCTGTATATTGTCACCCTGCTTATTTAACTTATATGCAGAGTACATCATGAGAAACACTGGGTTGGATGAAGCACAAATGGGAATCAAGATTGCCGGGAGAAATATCAATAATCTCTGATATGCAGATGACACCACCCTTATGGCAGAAAACAAAGAAGAACTAAAGCGCCTCTTGATGAAAGTGAAAGAGGAGAGTGAAAAAGTTGGCTTAAAGCTCAACATTCAGAAAACTAAGATCATGGCATCTGGTCCCTTCACTTCATGGGAAATAGATGGGGAAACAGTGGGAAGAGTGGTAGACTTCATTTTTGGGGGCTCCAAAATCACTGCAGATGATGACTGCAGCCATGAAATTAAAAGATGCTTGCTCCTTGGAAGAAAAGTTACGAATACATTACTTAAGAAGAAATTATTTGAAAAATACAAACATATCAAAAGGGTAACTGATACCTATATGCAAGACAGGATATATAAAACTTCCCCCTAAGTTATCATTGTTGTTGTACTAAGTCTCATTGTAAAAATAGTCTATTATGCTTGTTAATATAATGCCTTAAAATCACGTGATCCTAGAAAGTAAAATAAAAATATAAAAAAACTGATGAATGAGGGAATGCATTATAAAATGTTTAAGCAGAAATAAAAGAAATCTATATCTTAATTTCCTAATGATGAAAAATTCTTTTTAATAACCTTTTTTATAATCTATAAAAACTTCCTTTCTATATTAGCTGACAATTTTTGCAACAGTTTGGGTACCATTAAAAAATATGACTATGATAAAAAACTCCTTGCAAATGATCTGACATTTCTAAAATATAGATTTGAATAGAATGTTATTCACAAGTGAATTCTAATGCTGTGAATAACACAAATAGGCTTGTGTTTAAAATCATTCCAAGCTTCAGATTTTACCAAATACTTTGAAGTGATTTATTTTCAACCCAATGATGCCAACAATTTCCTAAAAAGTTTATGCTCAGAGTGAACTGTATACTGATCTCTCATTATTTATCTTAATTGGCTTCATCTCACAGTGGCACTGTGAAAGATCTGTTACCATAGAGATACATTCACGGTATCAGGAGGAGGGCAAGTGGGTTTAATATCTTTGCATTACTTTGGTAACATTTCAATGTCATTAGAAAATAATTAAATTAATTATTCCGGCCAAATAATACATAATAGTCTTGTATCTAAGGGGAAAAGTTAATCTCATGTTTTTGCTTATAAGTCTCACAGTAGTTCACAATGTTTGATATGATTTTTTTTCTCTATGTGAAAATAAAAAGAGACAGTTTTATTCTAAACATGGAGTTCTACAAAATCATTATTCTGAATATTAATCTTTTCTGAATTTATAATTCTTCATTGACCATATAATGTAAACTTTGTTATAAGACATATTTCACTTTCATTGACAAAGGCAGGTTTTTGCAAAAAGTATTGGGGTTATGACAAGATGGGAAAGGTAGCAGATATTTGACCCAGTTCAGACTGAGGAAGTTTGTTGAAAGAAGTGAACATCAATTTCCTGAATGAGGAAATTGTGTCTTCACAATATACTTAGCATAGATAATGGGTTCAGGGTGTGTTTATTCAATCAATGGAGAGATTGCTACATGAATGGATGATTGAACAAATACATCTGATCACTGTAGGGTGAGGAAGTAGCCATCTATAAGGCACCGTCCCCCAACTCTGACCCCATCAGCCACAGTCAGTCATGACCTCCTCTCTGTATTCAATTCAGTTCAGTTGCTCAGTCTTGCCCAACTCTTTGTGGCCCCATGGGCTGCAGCATGCCAGGACTCCCTGTCCATCATCATCTCCCAGAGTTTACTCAAACTCACGTCCATCAAGTCAGTGATGACATCCAACCACCTCATTCTCTGTCGTCCCCTCTCCTCCCACCTTCAATCTTTCCCAGCATCAGGGTCTTTTCAAATGAGTCAGTTATTTGCATCAGGTGACCAAAGTTTTAGAGTTTCAGCTTCAGCATAAGTCCTTCCAATGAATATTCAGGACTGATCTCCTTTAGGATGGACTGGTTGGATCTCCTTGCAGTCCAAGGGACTCTCAAGAGTCTTCTCCAACACCATAGTTCAAAAGCATCAGTTCTTCAGCGCTCAGCTTTCTTTCTAGTCTAACTCTCACATCCATACATGACTACTAGAAAAACCATAGCTTTGACTAGATGGACCATTGTTGGTAAAGTAATGTCTTTGCTTTTTAATATGCTGTCCAGGTTGGTCATAACTTTTCTTCCAAGGAGCAAGCATCTTTTAATTCATGGCTGCTGTGTATGACCTCTCTGTATTACTATGTTAGATAACCTGTCTCAGATCTCTGATCCTGACTGGAGCATCCTATCTTCCTGACATACACAAAGAAATTATTCAATTCAAAGATAGTGACAATTTGGTTATGATTTATATAGACAAAATTTCTACTTGGCATTCTTTGCTCTGAAGATTCATGCAGAAAATAGCAACACTTAATGAAACAAATATAAAGACAAAACAAATTATTATAAGTGACAGGGAAATCTTATCTTCTTTGTTTACAAATTATTGAGGTGGAGTAGAAAAGTTATCCCCCAAATCAACAAATCTGCTATACTCCGAATGGGCCATTTGTCATTCCATGATTCTTTGGTCACCCTTCCCAGTTTGTTTTATTTTCCTGGCTAGTTAGTCCTGTGTGACAATGCTTTCACTGAAACAGTATAAGCAACTTCTCTGAAGTGTGTAAAAAAAATAAACCCAGCTGGTGATGGAAGGCGAAGCATCTTTTCCTGAAATTACAGTGATAGAAACAGTGTGCTTGGTAACAATCAAGCTAGTACTCCGTTGCTTTCATTGCTAGAGCACAGTAATATCATTTAATGAGTGCATACTATGGGGTTAAGGCATTAAATGATAAGCTCTAAAACATGCATTGCCTGTCATTTATTTCTGCTATACATTGTGTTGCCTAGGGTTCCTTGTTTGATGCATGGGATGGTTTGATGGTTACTATTGATTCATTTGGTTCTAGCAGTAAAGTCATGAGACTGATGGGAGATAAGGTTTGAAAATTATGGGGTTTTGAGCTACATTTAAACTTCAAGCAGGAGGGTGTTCAAAGAAACACAGGAGCATATATAGATCTTTTTCTTATGTGTGCAGTGTGCTTTGAAGGGATTGTGTCTGAAGGTGGAGGTTTGAGGCAGGACTACTGGGGTCTTTGTTTCACAGGACAGGACAGGGGAGAAATCTGGAGAAGCAATTTCCTCACGCATGTCTTGAACAGTCTTCTAGTAGACTCTTTTAAAGTATTTTCAGTTTTTCCTAGTCACAAGGCACTAATTGAAAGTTTAAAAAGAAAGTGATGGAAAAGCCACCTGCTCTGGGCACAATAAGAAAAGGAGGAAGTGCTGGTGCTGCCTGAGGAGTGTGGTGTTGGAGGCAACAGCTCCTTTCTCTGACTAGAGGAGATCTCAGCCCTGGCAGAAGAACCCACCTGCCGGCTTCCCTGGAATTACTTATTTGCAAAAATTATGGAATTCCTACTCCAAAGTGGTTTTACTGTTGCTGGAATTTGAAGCCATGTAATAGTTATTGTTTGCACCATAGAAACAACTCCTAGACATTTTCAGTAACTTCACCTTCTCCACCACAATGGGGCCGTGCCGTGATATTCAGTCCCATTGTCCCAATTCTCTTAATATCTCTAATTTGGCCCAGAGACAAATGGATTACTTCTGCAGAATGGGAAAGATATCTATAGGTCAGCTCTCTGATTAGGGGTTAATATACAAAATATATAGAGAACTCATACAACTCAAGAGGAAAATCACTAATTCAAATAAAAATAGGCAAAGGAAATCAACAAAGATTTTTTTTTCCCCAAAGATGATATAAGAATGGCCAACAAATACATGAAAAGATAATCAGTAGCACTAGTCTTTAGAGAAATGCACATTAAAGCCACAATGATCTATCACCTTATGCCTGTTAGAATGGCTGCTTATCTCCCCACACCTGCTAGAATGGCTGTTAAAACAAGGCAGGAGATAACAAATGCTGGTGTGGATGTAGAGAAAGGGGGACCCGTGTGCACCGGTGGTGGGATTATAACTTGGTATAGCCATTATGAAAAATAGTATGGAGGAATCTCAAAAAATTAAAACCATAAGCACCACATGACCCAGCAACTCCACTTCTGAAAATATATCCAAAGGAAAAAAAAAAAACACTATACTAAGGAGACATCTAAACAGCCCCATGTTCAGGGAATTATTATCTACAATATCCCAAACATGGAAATTACCTAAGTGTCCATTGATGGGTGAATGGATAAAGAAGTTGTGATATATACAAAGGAGTATTATTCAATCATAAAAAGAAGGAAATCCTGCCAGTTGTAGCAACACAGTTGGACTTTTAGAGCACTATAATAAGTGAATTAAATCAGATAAAAATAAATACTGCATGATTTCACTGCTGTGATGACTCTTAAAAAAAAAAAAAACTCACAGAAAAAGAGATCAGATTTTGCTTGCCAGAAGCAGGAGATGTGGATTAGTAGAATAGAAGGAAATCATCAAAAGGTACAAACTTCCAATAATAATATAAATAAGTACTGAGGGTACTTAGGATATAATGAATGACATGATGGCTATAGCGATCAATAACATTGCTGAGGGGAAAAAGAAAAAATACTGATTAATCCTATTTTCTGAACTTGAAGCGTGTTGCATAGAATGGCCAGTCCTCCCAGGTCAGTCTAATTTCCTACATCATAACATTTAATACCCTATACCTGAGTTCTCCAGTCATAGTTTGCCCCCTGGCATTTAGTTACATGCCCTCTTACAGTACATATTTGTACCACTAACTATGGCTTCATATTCCATATGAAAAGGTCTAATCAATTACCACTTCCTGGCTACCCTAACTGCGCTTTCTCTAACTACTGAAGAATATCCTAATTTTTAGGTTTTTTTCTTTAGTTTTTCAGTTTTATGAAGATAAAACTGACATCAAATTGCAAACTGACATCAAAAGTACAGATTATGTGATTTGATATGCATATATATTGTGAAAGGATTTCTCCCATCTAGTTAAATAGCACACCCATCACTGAACATGTAAATTTCACTTTTTGCAAATTTCAATTATACAATACAGTGCTATCAACTACAGTCACCAAGATTTACATTAATCCCTCAAAATATTATTCATTTTTAAATTGTATCCTTTACTACTGAGTACCTAGAAAGAAACAATGCTCTCTCTTACAGCTTAAATACACACACACACACACATAAATATATACCTATAAACACACTTTTTTCAGTCAGGAAAATGCCATTTAAAGCACATGATTTGAATCACTACTGTATAAGATATATTTCAGTTATACATACAAGTTAGGACTTGGATTGCATCTAATCCAAGATGCAATGGATTAGAAGACAAATGAACAGTATCAAACATACACAGAACTGGGCAATGGCACAACTTGACATTGTAAAGTAGGCATGTTCTCATAAGCTCGTTTTGTAGAGAGGGATAACAAAAGAACTAGGGATTTTATCCGTTAGAATGAGAAATCTAAACAGAACAAGTTCAAATATTGTACTAAGGCCTTGGCTAGGTGAGATAAATCCTGGATACACTGGTTAATTGGCTACCTGTGGTGTTTGCAGACACAGGCTGCAGATCTTCTCGAATGTCCACTGGCTCCAGCTGAGACTGACCCCCACTCATTTTTCCTTTGCCCCCCATCCACCCCCATCATGCTGGAGGGCTTGCCTGAAACCACAAAATTGACTAAAACTTGCAGTTGTCTCTATGTCCTCACTTAGCTAACAGAAATGTTGAGAGGAAATAGTGTCTGCTTGCCAAAAGAAAAACACCCCCAGAAATAAATCTTTTTCAGGTCTTTTGAACAAGAAATGAGTATGTTTCAATGGCAAAACATTTGTTACTACAAATGATGGCTATGCATTGGGTTTGCCAAAAAAATTGTTCAGGTTTTTCTATTATATCTTATGGGAAAGTCCAAATGAACTTTTTGACCAACCCAATATGATCATGGGTACTTCCCTGGTGCCTCAGACGGTAAAGCGTCTGCCTACAATGTGGGAGACCTGGGTTCAATCCCTGGGTTGGGAATATCTCCTGGAGAAGGAAATGGCAACCCACTCCAGTATTCTTGCCTGGAAAATCCCATGGACGGAGGAACCTGGTAGACTACAGTCCATGGGGTCACAAACAGTCAGACACGACTGAGCGACTTCACTAATAAATATGATCATATAATGGTCCTCAGTTATATGATGGTCATCAATCGTAAATCAAGTCATTAAAGTAAGGTGAAAACCCACAAATATGCGTGTTCCAGATGATCCATGGATGACGGTATGCAAAGTAGAATTTTAACTTAATGACTGTTTTTAGTCTCATCTATTTTTAATTTCTATATTTATGAATGCTTAATAAGGCACATGATATCGTAACATGAAATACATGCAATAGACTTATAAACATTTATGTTAATATTGGGTATGAATTCTTAAAATATTTCTACTAACAAAGTTCCACTCTTGCCATATATACAGATATACTGTGGTTTATATATACAGTGCTAACCAGCTTTATGGTCAGGCTGAGATACCTAACTACAATTTATAGTATAACTAAAGTCATTGTGTGAACATTGTAAATAAATAATTAGAATGATGACTGAAATGTGAATTTGTGTTACTAGCTAATGTGACTATCAGGAAATCTGTTTCAAGCCCTAATGAGAAGAAAATGTAAATTCTTACTAACAGTCCTTGATTCTGGCTCCCGTTATCCCAGATGAGCTTAGCCTGATATTGTGCAACTGATTTTTGTATCTATAATATCCCTGGTATTGCCTATACATCATTTTGAAAGGGCTAGCCGAAAGTCACAGACTCCTTTCTACTGAACCACATAGTTTTACATCACTTGGCGGGTGACATGGAGTTTTCGCATCCATGATGTCATATATTGCTCACAAACCTCTTGCTTCCTAGGATTCTATTACCCTGCTCTCTCAGCAGGGATTTCAAGCACTGACTGTACTTTCCACTAATGCTGTTGGTCTTCTGAGATCTTGCCTTTCTCTGTGATTTTATCTTCCTGAAGGATTATGACTACACTCTCTAATCTTCAAAATGCGTGTCTACTCCACCTGGCACCACATCCTGCACACAGCAGACCCTCCATCTCTGCTTCTTGATGCCTGGCTTCACTCTCTCCAACGTGACTGCCTTCCTGTCATCTAGGCCCTGGGCTTCACTGGGTTGCTCTTTCCTCCAGAAAACTTTCTTAGCTTAATCAAATAGCACCTGAACCCCAGAAAGATTTCTCTCTTTCCTCATTCCCCACTACTACTTATTTGTAGTTTCCGGTTTCTAAAACAGGGAATTACCTTTTTCTTTCTTTTTTTTTTTTTTTTTAAGCCCATATTTGAATTTACTGCACGTACTTTATTCACATCCACAGAACCAGCTTTTTGGGAAATGTTTACCTACATTGCTGAGATATAGTTAGTTTTAAAAGTTATTATGAAATATTTAGGTCTATGGTTTATGTTGGTGACTGTGAATTTGGTTTAGCAATAATCACTTTCTCATGTGCCCTGTATTTGAAAACAAAGAACAAGCAAGTTAGTTGGTGCAGAGCTTAGGTTTGGGGGACTATAGTATAGGCATGGTTATATCAAAATAACTATAATACCAAGAAGATTGAATGGTGTCATTAAAAACACTCAGTGTGTTTTAAGGTTCAAAGAAAGAAAGAATTCATACAACCAATTCTGTCAAGTTTAATAAAAATCCAAATGACTTGTGAAGTCTCAGCTCATGCACAATACTTACTGAAAAGTCAATTAATAAAATAAAAAATCTTCAGTTCCTTCAGTGTTTTATGAGCATATGACATTTTAATAATAACACCAAGGGGCTTCCCTGGTGGCTCAGACAGTAAAAATTACAGGAGACCCTGGTTTGATCCCTAGGTCAGGAAGTTCCCCTGAAAAACAGAATGGCAACCCACTCCAGTATTCTTGCCTGGATAATCCTATGGACAGAGAAGCCTGGTGGGCTACAGTCTGTGGGGTCGGAAGGAGTCTAACACAACTGAGTGACTTTCACTTACAAGGCATAAAACACAGCAAGTATTAAATACAAAGTAAATGTTGAGTCGTAGTAGAGAAGTGAACGTGATGAAATTCAATATTTCTCAAGCCGTTCCCTCCTTACAAATGATTGAGAGATGTGAATGCTGCAGACAATCCGTGCAATTGAGAGTCAAAGGAAAACAAAAATGAGTAATAGGGGAATTCTGCTGCATTGAAACCACCCTGGCATTTTTTTCAAGGGGATGTGAGGGTTTCGAACAACGCCAGTGGTTCCCTTTAGCAAGCTGTGGCATCAACACCCATAATTCAACTTACCTGTTCCATCAATTATAGTGATTATGCCGAGAGGTGTAGCAAACCTTCTCCACAGGGAAACAGAAAGACAACACAGAGAATGTTCTCAAAAAACCGCTTGCCAGTTTTCTGCATTGTCTCAAAGGCTGACTTCAGGGATACAAGTTATTTTCATTTTAACTACTTCACTCACCGTTAAAAAGCACTTACTCAAAATCTTGGCAACTAGTTAGCACTCTCTCCCCTATATTTGAACTATTTACTGGAGATGGTTACTCAAAATTTATACCTATTTAACATTTCATGATTGAATAGGAATGCCTGTTATGGCTTCCAACTGCAAGTGAGCCTTTGACAAATGAGCTCTCCAAAGTGCCATGCAGATACTTGTTCCTTTCACAAAAGTGTAGAGAACAAAATTCTAAGTGCCCAGGAAATGAAATACTCTGGTATGTAATATTTATGCCTTCAGGGTACAGAAAAACTGGCCAAAAGCCAGTTTTTAAATAAATATTCATCGTTTCTACCCTAAAGGCATTTCTATCATATTTTACTAATAAGGATGTTGTTTAGAGATGCCATTATGGAGGTCAGAACCTAATGAAATAGCACTTTTATCTTTGTTTCCTCCTGAAGCGGAAGAAATTAAGACTGTACAATTTGTTGCCTAAATGAATTAAAAGGGTCTCTAAAGTGTCAAAACAAATAATATGTTAATTAGTCTATAATATTTGAATTTACTGCACGTACTTTATTCACATCCACAGAACCAGCTTTTTGGGAAATGTTTACCTACATTGCTGAGATATAGTTAGTTTTAAAAGTTATTATGAAATATTTAGGTCTATGGTTTATGTTGGTGACTGTGAATTTGGTTTAGCAATAATCACTTTCTCATGTGCCCTGTATTTGAAAACAAAGAACAAGCAAGTTAGTTGGTGCAGAGCTTAGGTTTGGGGGACTATAGTATAGGCATGGTTATATCAAAATAACTATAATACCAAGAAGATTGAGTGGTGTCATTAAAAACACTCAGTGTGTTTTAAGGTTCAAAGAAAGAAAGAATTCATACAACCAATTCTGTCAAGTTTAATAAAAATCCAAATGACTTGTGAAGTCTCAGCTCATGCACAATACTTACTGAAAAGTCAATTAATAAAATAAAAAATCTTCAGTTCCTTCAGTGTTTTATGAGCATATGACATTTTAATAATAACACCAAGGGGCTTCCCTGGTGGCTCAGACAGTAAAAATTACAGGAGACCCTGGTTTGATCCCTAGGTCAGGAAGTTCCCCTGAAAAACAGAATGGCAACCCACTCCAGTATTCTTGCCTGGATAATCCTATGGACAGAGAAGCCTGGTGGGCTACAGTCTGTGGGGTCGGAAGGAGTCTAACACAACTGAGTGACTTTCACTTACAAGGCATAAAACACAGCAAGTATTAAATACAAAGTAAATGTTGAGTCGTAGTAGAGAAGTGAACGTGATGAAATTCAATATTTCTCAAGCCGTTCCCTCCTTACAAATGATTGAGAGATGTGAATGCTGCAGACAATCCGTGCAATTGAGAGTCAAAGGAAAACAAAAATGAGTAATAGGGGAATTCTGCTGCATTGAAACCACCCTGGCATTTTTTTCAAGGGGATGTGAGGGTTTCGAACAACGCCAGTGGTTCCCTTTAGCAAGCTGTGGCATCAACACCCATAATTCAACTTACCTGTTCCATCAATTATAGTGATTATGCCGAGAGGTGTAGCAAACCTTCTCCACAGGGAAACAGAAAGACAACACAGAGAATGTTCTCAAAAAACCGCTTGCCAGTTTTCTGCATTGTCTCAAAGGCTGACTTCAGGGATACAAGTTATTTTCATTTTAACTACTTCACTCACCGTTAAAAAGCACTTACTCAAAATCTTGGCAACTAGTTAGCACTCTCTCCCCTATATTTGAACTATTTACTGGAGATGGTTACTCAAAATTTATACCTATTTAACATTTCATGATTGAATAGGAATGCCTGTTATGGCTTCCAACTGCAAGTGAGCCTTTGACAAATGAGCTCTCCAAAGTGCCATGCAGATACTTGTTCCTTTCACAAAAGTATAGAGAACAAAATTCTAAGTGCCCAGGAAATGAAATACTCTGGTATGTAATATTTATGCCTTCAGGGTACAGAAAAACTGGCCAAAAGCCAGTTTTTAAATAAATATTCATCGTTTCTACCCTAAAGGCATTTCTATCATATTTTACTAATAAGGATGTTGTTTAGAGATGCCATTATGGAGGTCAGAACCTAATGAAATAGCACTTTTATCTTTGTTTCCTCCTGAAGCGGAAGAAATTAAGACTGTACAATTTGTTGCCTAAATGAATTAAAAGGGTCTCTAAAGTGTCAAAACAAATAATATGTTAATTAGTCTATAGTTAAATTGTAATTATATTGATGCTCTAGATTTTCTAGGGCTAAAGTCTAATTATAACATCAATATCCCTTTGAATGTGTATTTACATCTGTTTAAATGATCTGTTGAAATTGCTGTTATAAAAATTCCTAAAAGCTTTCTTGAAATCGTGTACTTGAAAGTTTCAATCTGTTGTTCTTCAAAAGCTTCTGAACTAACTGCACGCAAATTTTTCATTCTAGTCCATTTTCAGAACAAAATTCTTATTCAGTTTTGCTGTCATTGAGTAGTAAAACTTCTGTGGCCCATGCTTCTATGTATATTTTTATCATAAGAGAAGCTGCAACGGCCAACTCAAAGAAATAAAGCATATTTGAGAACACATATCTGTTATACCATCTGTCTTGCTAGTCTCCAATACCAGGCAGATAGAAGGCTCTTTGGAACTGGGCAGTGGTCTTGCTAGAGGAACAAATTTCTGAGTCATGAGGCTGACATAGTGGGCAACTGTGTTCTCACACAAAAGTGTCTTCTACATCACCAAACACAAGATTCTGGGCTGACTTGCTAACTAACTAAACCACATTTATGAATTCATCTAACGTTTTCTACATTCTCAGATAATTCACAGAGGTGAGGCCTGAATCAATTTCATGGAGTTGTCAGTTTCCCCTCGAAGTGAATAATATACAGTATGTCAATATTTTATTATATATTATGTATGACGTGTGAAATTATCCTGATTTACACCCGGAAGTAATAAATTTTCTGTACTGAGGGTAAACAGTACTCAGAAAGTTAATTGTGTTAATATCTATGTAGTCAGGTATTTTTATTTTGGCAAAATATCTTTTCCATGTCTGTGCATTTCGTGCTTAAGGTAAAACTCGACATTGGGTAAATTAGGTATGGAGCTAAGCAGCTTGCAGATTTTTAAGTGGAGTTGCTTACATACAAAGAACATCCATATTTTGGTATTTTGTAGCTAATTTGAAACTCCAGAATGCCTTAGAGATTTTACAACTGTCTCCTTACTTCCTTTCAAAATATTTATTTTGTGGTTGTTTTATTTTCCATGGAATCAGAGAGGTATTATTCTAGACTATTACTGCAGAGCACATTAAAAATGTAATATCATTTAACATAAATATATCTTTAAGTATAAAATAGCTTCAATGTAATAAATATAAAATAAAAATTAAGGCCTTAATGCAGCAACAAGTTATTGAATGTTATGATAAGGCTAAAATCATTCTACATGCTACATAAGAAATGAAGTTTACACTCTCCTCAAATGTATGATCTAATTTGATGAATATGAATCCACTTCCAAATACCAGAAATATAATCAATGAAGGATTGATGATCTGTATCCTATCTGAAATGAGGCTCGGAGGTGGATAACAAAGTTAGAGACTGGGCACAAAAAGATTCTGAGACGACAGAGTGAAATGAGTAAGGTTCATTTCAGCATCACGAGCAGGTCTTTCTGGAACAGAGGGTCATTGTATGGGGTAGAAGTTGACATTTAGAAAGACAGGTTAAGGAAGACGGGCATTAAATGCCAATGTAAGACCTTAGAACATGAAAAATATTGAAGATTTTCAAACAAGTGAAAAAAATCTTTGCAGAAATTATTTTAGCAGTGTCAAGAAAGATGGTATGGAGCAGATTGGCAGACTGAAGGCAAAATGGTTAGAAATATATTTATTTCTAACATTCCATTTCTAATATTGCACTATACACAGTAATGAAGAATCACGTGATATTTATTAATAAGGAATAATGTTGCAAAATATCTGAATCTCACAGTGAAACCAGAGCCAGAGAAGGGCCTAGAAATACTCAAGAAGATCTTTCAACAATGAATTTAAGAGCTCTTCATACCTCAGCAAGTCCTAGTCTCAAAATGCTTAGAAATTTAATCATCCTCCATATCCCTGTGAGATTCACAGTGAAGCATAGCACACATTCATTTGGTTACTTAATGCTTTCTGTAAAGTAAGTTCTGCATTTCGAGACATTTCAGTGAGATGTATGTTTTACTGAGAAATATTTATGTGTATCATGACTAATGTCCATACTCTCCACAGAAATTCCTAAGCTAATTTTAGCAGCTAGACTACAATTTAACCTTGACACTTAATGGCTAACTGAATACATGGAAAAACTAGTGGTGAAGCAGAGGCATGTTTCAAAAATAGATATAATTCTGATCCTGAGTGCTAGGAGAATAACCAATATTAAGTATGTCTCAAAATTTTGCAATGAATATGTCACATATGAAGCAAATTTTGACACAAATGCCTAATTTAGCTTAAATTACTTTCATTTTAATATTATTTATCAGCATATAAACAGAAAATTAACACTGATGATTTTAAAAACCTATTCATAAATAAAACTATAAAGTCTATATAATTCAAAATAACAGGGCTAATATACTACCACAAAACAATATAATAGATGATGTCATTTATTTGAAAATACACTGGCACTTCTCAGCGATGGCATTGCTGAATTTTAGCACAGGGAATTTTATAAATTTCATATGACTGTGCTATTATTTGACATGTAATAATGTGTCAATGTGCAATGTGCAATAATGTGTCAACCAACTGAAATTTTGGTTAGTAAAGGTTTCCGGGTACCAAGTGGCTTTAACATTAATGCATTGTTTCAATGATCTTCCTCTCTCTTTTTTCCCTCCCCATCTTGGTGACTTCTTATTAATCATAGCATTACAATTTGAAATAGCAAGGCAGCCAATATTATAAGGTGATTAATTAGGATTTCACTGATATTATCTTATCAATATTTTTAAAGATATATACTTATTCATAACATCTCATAGGAAATTCAGTTCAGTTCATTCAGTCTTGTCTGACTCTT
Source organism: Cephalophus harveyi (assembly GCA_006410635.1). NCBI lineage: Eukaryota > Metazoa > Chordata > Mammalia > Artiodactyla > Bovidae > Cephalophus > Cephalophus harveyi. The sequence goes on along the minus strand of SJYT01044564.1, from coordinate 261,178 downwards.
TGACACTCCATGGACTGCAGCACACCAGGCTTCCCCATCCATCAACAACTCCTGGAGCTTGCTCAAACTCATGTCCATTGAGTCAGTGATACCATACAACAGTCTCATCCTCTGTCATCCCCTTCTCCAGCCTTCAATCTTTCCCAACATCAGGGTCTTTTCAAATGAGTCAGTTCTTTGCATCAGGTGGCCAAAGTACTGGAGGTTCAGCTTCAGCATCACTCCTTTCAATGAATATTCAGGACTGATCTCCCTTAGGATGCACTGGTTGGATCTCCTTGCAGCCCAAGGTACTCTCAAGAGTCTTTTTCAACACCACAGTTCAAAAGCATCAATTCTTCGGTGCTCAACTTTATGGTCCAACTTTCAAATCCAATCCTTTCAATGAATATTCAGGACTGATCTCCCTTAGGATGCACTGGTTGGATCTCCTTGCAGCCCAAGGTACTCTCAAGAGTCTTTTTCAACACCACAGTTCAAAAGCATCAATTCTTCGGTGCTCAACTTTATGGTCCAACTTTCAAATCCATACATGACTACTGGAAAAACCATAGCTTTGAATAGTCAGTCCTTTTTCATCAAAGTAATATCTAGGATGGTCATAACTTTCCTTCCAAGGAGCAAGTGTCTTTTAGTTTCATGGCTGCAGTCACCATCTGCAGTGATTTTGAAGCCCAAGAAAATAAAATCTGTCACTGTTTCCACTGTGTCCCCATCTATTTGCCATGAAGTGATGGGACCAGATGCCATGGTCTTCCTTTTATGAATGTTGAGGTTAAGCCAACTTTTTCACTCTCCTCTTTCACCTTCATCAAAAGGCTGTTTAGTTCCTCTTCACTTTTTGCCATAAGGGTGGTGTCATCTGCATATTTGAGGTTATTGATGTTTCTCTCAGCAATCTTGATTCCACCTTGTGCTTCCTCCAGCCCAGCATTTCCCATGATGTACTCTGCATAGAAGTTAAATAAGAAGGGTGACAATATACAGGCTTGACGTACTCCTTTTCCTATTTAGAACCAGTCCGTTGTTCCATGTCCCGTTCTAACTGTTGCATCTTGACCTGCATACAGGTTTCTCAGGAGGCAGGTCAGGTGGTCTGGTATTCCCATCTCTTAGAGAAATTTCCAGTTTGTTGTGATCCACATAGTCAAAGGCTTTAGCGTAGTCAATGAAGCAGAATTAGATATTTTGGGAGGAATTCTCTTCCTCTTTCAATGATTCAACAGATGTTGGCATTTTGATCTCTGGTTCCTCTGCCTTTTCTACATCCAACTTGAACATCTGAAGTTCTCGGTTCATGTACTGTTGAAGCCTGGCTTGGGAATCCAGGGACCTCTGAAAACAGGTCTGAGAATGTGTAGTTTCTGAGGAGATCAAGTTTGAAAAACATCTCTGAAACACTGAATATCATGAGGAGAAGAGGTATTTTAATTGCTTATATTTGCTTATTATTTGTTTTCCAGGAACAGTGATTTCTTTTTGGTTAATGTTCAAGCTGGTTTTAGAAAAGACAGAGGAACCAGAGGTCAAATTGCCAACATCCGCTGGATCATGGAAAAAGCAAGAGATGGTGATGAACAGGGAGGCCTGGCGTGCTGTGATTCATGGGGTTGCAAAGAGTCGGACACGACTGAGTGATTGAACTGAACACAGAAATGAGGAGAAAATATTTGAGAAAATGATATATATGAAAATTTTGCATTTTCCTTGTAAGAGTTGCTGCCCCCAAAACACATTTTCCTCAGGAAGAAGAATACTTATAATATTTATAAAACACTCCAGATTTTCAGTCTGTAAATCTATTCTTTCTGGGCTTTTAGCCAAGATGTAGAAACATGCTGATAACTCTGGTGACAAAATTTGTATCACCTAGGTCATTATTATAGCTACAAATAAAGTACTTGAGTTGTGTGCAATCTATAATTCTATTTAACAAAAAGAAAAAAAAAAGCCTGAATTTCTGTTTTATTTGTATTTCAACTGCTTCAGTTCCTTGAGAATATAAAGTTGGGCATTTATATGATTGAAGACTGGCCGCAATGGTCAGCCTCATGTTATTGCAGGTGGGTAAGAAAAGGGAACCACTGGACTCTTAACCATGAAGTTGCTAAAGGGCACTGTGTGTTAATGCACTTTGTAGATGCTCCAACATGATCAGTAGCTTTATTCCCAAGTGTTCTTCTGCTGGGTTCTCTCTGCTCCTCTGCTACTTCTTCAGGAGACACAGGCTTTCTGTCCCAAACTGAGTGAAGCCTGGACAGATGTAAACAGAGGACTTTCTAGCCGAATGCCCTCCCAAACACTGAACAGCCTTCTGGTAGCAGAGGCTTCTGCTTCTTTGCCTGACCTGATTTCCAGCCATAACGGATCCCCTATTGCTAATTAAGAAGAGTGGGTTGATGGCCTTCTGAGTAAACAAAATTTAGAATGTACACGGAGGAAACCCTAAAGCCTGGAGATGCAATGTCTCATTCTCAAGCAGTAGGACTTAAAAGTGACTGCTGAAAGGCTTGAAGTAGAGCAGAGCTGGTACAGTCAAAGGATGATCAATAGAGAGCATTCTTTGATTACAGATCTGAAGCAATAATAACATATTAATATTTGGACTTCTGGTAGTTCACTTCCAGAAATTTATCCCAAGGGCACATTGGATGTACATGTACATCCCTACAGAGGTGCTCTCTCAATTCAGTCCCTCAGTCATGTCTGACTCTTTGCGACCCCATGGACTGAGCACGCCAGGCCCCCCTGTCCATCGCCAACTCCTGGAGTTTACTCAAACTCATGTCTGTTGAGTCGGTGATGCCATCCAACCGTCTCATCCTATATTGCCCCCTTCTCCTCCGGCCTTCAATCTTTCCCAGCATCAGGGTCTTTTCCAATGAGTCAATTCTAACGAGGTACTCTCTAGTAACAAAACATTGAAAACAAAGTAAATGTCCATTCATGATGTGCATGGCCCAAGAATTATTAGAATGTGGTAAAATGATGCTGAATGGCGTGCCAGGATGCTCAAGACATTGTAGAGCCCAATAAAAACAGGTGATAAAATCATTTATAAAGTATAGCATGAGTCAATGTTCCAACTATAAACAGACGGTATGCTTAAATTAGGACAATTCTGAATTTAAGAAAGGATTATTTACAAAGATATGTTTTGTTCACAGAAACCAGAGGGCTGCACAGGAGAATGCTTAGCTCTGCATCCCTGTTAAACAGCTCCTAGAACCCGGGGAGCCGTCTAGGGAAGCTGGGTGAGAGGAGCTGAGCTGTGGCTGAGGTTGCTGGAGGCAACCCTGGGAGAAGGGAACCAGGGAAATAAAACCTGATTCTTCCTCTCCTCTCTCCTTCTCATTTTTGACATCTCTCACTCACGGAACCAAAAGAAGCCAGAGGGCAAGGGAGGCCTTGGTGTCTTTGGGGATAGAAAGATGGATGGAAATTCATCTATCTAAGAAAATGATCGAAATAAGGCTGCATAGGTATAATCAAATTTTTATATCTAAATAGATGCATCACAAAGTAGGAAAACACACTGAAATGTCAAAACACACAGAAATATCTCAAAGGGTGGTATGATTGGATTATGGTAAATTCTTTTTTTTTTCTCCTTTAAATTCACCAGTCTACTGGCTACAGCAGTACTCTTTTAATAAACATTTTTCATTGCCCAAAGAAAAGTTTATCTATATTCATTTAATTATAGAATCTTAAGTTTTAGTATCTATACTTATTGTCAGTAGGAGGTTTCTATACTGCTAGTACTTGTTTAAATGAAAAAAAAAAAAATTAATCACTGGGAATGCTGAGGACAGATAGGTGGTCCAGGGATGCCTCTAAATCCTTTTCTAAAATTGAGTGAGACAAACCTATACTTCAAGATAAACATATAAAGGCAAATAATAATATGTAGAAAAAAAGGAATGAATCTTGGCTTTTTTCTACACAGAGAGAAACCCATTAAAGAACAATCAAACAAATTTTGGGTTCTGTTATACTTTAAATATTTACATAAAATAATGCTTCAAAGTTAGGTTTCATATATACGCCAATAATCAAATTGCCAGTGAAAATATGTCACAAGTTGAAAGGCATAAAAAACATAGAGGTAGGTTCAGAAATTAAAGAAGTGCCAAGGCCTTCCCTGGTAGCTCAGTTGGTAAAGAATCCACATGCAGTGGATTCTTCCCACCCCAGTTCTATTCCTGGTTTGGGAAGACCCGCTGTAGAAAGGATAGGCTACCCACTCCAGTATTCTTGGGCTTCCCTTGTGGCTCAGCTGGTAAAGAGTCTGCCTACAATGCGTGAGACTGGATTCGATCCCTGGGTTGGGAAGATCTCCTGGAGAAGGGAAAGGCTACCCACTGCAGTATTCTGGCCTGGAGAATTCCATGCACTGTATAGCCCTTTGGGTCTCAAAGAGTCGGACACAGCTGAGCGATTTTCACTTTCATAACTTGCTAGTGTTTTTCAGACATCTTAATGGTTATTGAAAATGACTGGGATTAGTGATCAAAACTAAAAGAGAGACCACTAAACAGGGTGAGACAACCAAGAGTATACCAACACAATGTTAGTGTTAAGAGAGGGCATTCTAAATGTAAAGAAAAAGATTTTTCAGTCTTCTAGGAAAAAAATGAATGACAAAATTGAAATTCTTTCAGAAAGGTTAACTTTAGTTTTGAGTGTTTCTCATATAGTTGCAATCCCTCATAATATACAGACAGTTCTACCTCACTTGCAACCTATTTGAGATCAACTAAATGCATGGATGGATAGTCACGTCAAGAAGAATCCTCTCATGATCATTTAACCTATCTGAACTTATCAAAATTAACATAGATTTTTTTTTAATTAATCAAGAAGCAGATAAAGCATGCATTTGGCCAACTGGGGAAAATTCATGTTATGACAGATACAGTTGGTAAGCTTTGGCTCAAGTAGAGAGAACCACTACACTCAAGCAGATGAAAGAACTGAGATGGAAAAAAAAAAAAAAAGGTATTTTCTGCAAGCAGTGGAACCCAGCAATCACTTTTCAGCAATAACAGAAAATAAATCCACATAAAATTTTGATATGAAAAAAATATCAATAATTTAAGTCTTTATTGCTAATGCAGTTGGAATGACATTAAAATTTTCTCTGGGGAATCCACTTTTTTTTTTTTTTCCTTGCCAGAATCCGTTAACTGTGTCCAACAAAAATGTAGCAAGCAGGGCCTATTTTGTCAAAAAGCTTAGCAATGTCATATACATATTCCATTATTTAAGCAGAGAACTCTATTTTTAAAATGAATTTCTTATTTATCATTTGTATTTTCATTTTAGGCTTTCTGCTATATATATATATATATATATATATATATTTTTTTTTTTTCCCCAAAAAAATCAAGCACCCTGTCAACACCGAGTTTATCCTGGCAAGCAGCCTGGTGAAAGTCTGACTTATTGAAGAGCTCAGTCACATTACTGCATGCAGTACATTTTGTCTGGTTTTCTTTTTCCTTCCTATTTCCATACATATGAATAAATCTGTAGAAGAAAAATAGCACATAAATTGCTTTTACATGACAGAATAATGTCTGCCTACCTGGAGTGGATTGGATGTCAAAAGCCCTAGCATTAACCCATCTTTGCTCTTCTGATGAGCCAAGCAACCTCATCTCATTTCCCAATGAGCAACACTAGATAGCACCTTCCAACCTTAATGGAACTGTTTGGCTAAGGTATATGAAAATCTGTGACAAGTAAACACAATTAAAAATGGAAATTATTCTTAAAGTTTGGGAAGAAACTAATAAAACCTAAGGGATTGGAGAACAGAACAGAGGATATTTAAAATGGATACAGAGGAAAATGTGTTTACAATTTTCAGAAGAGGCTTGGATATCAATCTCTGTCAGTTTAAAGTTTTTTACAGGCAGTGAGAGAGGGGCAAGAAAGAATATGAATGAGAGATTGTGCACACACATAGAAGCTTTACCGTAAGGACGGAGAGGAAGCAACCCTACTTTCTATAGTTTATAGGGCTGCCTGGCAAAGACTTAATGGCCTCAAATAATTCCCACTGCCACAGAGGCCATCATACTCCCTTGCATTTAGGTTAGACCATTACAAAGCTCATTAAAATGTAAATATTACCTAGGAATGCTATTGAACCATTTTCAACTATTTAACTATCCAATTACCCAGCAGTGTTTTAATAGAAAGCATTGCAAAAAAGGAGATTTTTTTCTAGATAATGGAATAAAAGAAGCAAGAAAAGGGCCCTGGTTCCAAGCTTCAGCATACAGTTGCTTCTTGGTATCCAAGTGGGGAACTGGATCGAAAACCTCCTGGGATACCAGAACACACAAATGCTCAAGTCTCAGGTCATATAACCTACTGTACACCCTCTTATATACTCTACATTATTTGTAAATTGCTTTTAATACCTAATGGACGTGCTATATCAATAGTTGCCAGTGCACAGAAAATTCAAGCTTCTTTTCTAGAGCTAAGCTAAATTCAAGCTTGATGTCTGGAGCTAAGCTAAATTCAAGCTTGCTTTCTGGAATTTCCTTTCCAAACATTTTTGATCTGCAGTTGGTTGAATCTGCAGATGTCGGACCCTAAGTAGGAACATCAAAGAAAAGACAAATATTTAAGATATATAAAGAGCTAGTATTAAATAAGTGTTGTCTGTGTCCACAAATGCCTGGGAACAATCCCCTGATTCTACACACAGACACCACCAACAGAATATAACAACATCTCTACAAACAGTGAGCAAGACACGGTGCCCTCATGTTTATAAATCTCAATATCTTACCAAGTCAGCAGTCCCAAGGCAAAAAGACACAAGAAGGAAAAAGCACACTGTAAAACTATTGCTTTATCAAATAGAGCAATAAGAAATTTGTCCATAATAAGAAATTAACTCTTAGAAAGTAAGGAACTGACAAGTCACCTTCTGGCATCTTGACGGCGGGCTTGCATCATAGGTATGGTAATATCCAGTTTGAAGAACAGTGAAACTATTTCTGAGAGGTTAAGGAGTTTACCTCAGGTTGCTCAGAGGGTAAGAGCTGGGATTAGGTGTACAAATGAATTTTAATTGACTCCAAAGTCTGTGTTCTTTCCATCACAGCATGTGAGGGGGTGGGGTGTTGGAACATGCTTGAAACTTTAACTTCTTCTGGTTGTCTTTGTGCAATGTGATCTGAACACTGACTGTAACTTACATATCACACATTTATATAGTTCAGATTAAACATTTACAAGACTTTGTTGAAATTATTATTAGCTAACACCCACTGTGAAGGAAGAATTTGAACTACGCTTTTGAAAAATATCTCTTGGTCACTTATTCATGGGCTGCAATCCTAACAGTTGCAGGACTTTGAAAAGCAGCAGTTTTTTATTTTTCCCCAAAATGCTTTTCTTTGCTTACTAAACAACCTGGCATGAGGGTCCTAATACAATAAATTGGGCTAATAGACCAAGATCATCAGACCACACAAATACAAAGCATATGAAGAAACAACTATTAGGTGGTAAAAGAGTGATAATTTATGAATTTATTCATCTTAACAACTTAGCGACACATACAGCTACTTGGTTACTACAACCCATATCAGGGCCCAGTGGCGCAAAGAGAATGAACCTCTCCTTCCAGCATCCACAAATGTAATGGTAAAAATGTGATGGTCGGTAACTAACATACAGAAACAACGAGATATGGGATCAAGATCAGTAATAGGGATCGATGTTTGCTATGCAAGGTGTTGAAGGGCATCATTTGAAGACAGAGACCATACCTTTATCAAGAAGCAGACTCTATGCCTGCTAGACTGGGCATACTGCTAGGATAATTACTACTAGGGTAATTAATAATCCTGTCATGATTTCACTGTCTGACCGAATGCTTCAAGACAGGCAAGCAGAAACACAAGACCATGATCTGGTTGCTTCCTGTTACATAGTAAACATAGAATATGCTATACTCAAGCATTTAGTTTACTTTTCAACCTCATAGGATTCTTGAAAATTTAAATACTAGATTGAATCAGCAACAAAATTTAATCCATACTTAAACCCAATCAGTTCAGTTTAGTTCAGTTGCTCAGTCGTGTCCGACTCTTTGCGACCCCATGAATTGCAGCATTCTAGGCCTCCCTGTCCATCACCAACCCCCGGAGTTCACTCAGACTCACGTCCATTGAGTCGGTGATGCCATCCAGCCATCTCATCCTCTGTCGTCCCCTTTTCCTCCTGCCCCCAATCCCTCCCAGCATCAGAGTCTTTTCCAATGAGTCAACTCTTCACATGAGGTGGCCAAAGTACTGGAGTTTCAGCTTTAGCATCATTCCTTCCAAAGAACACCCAGGGCTTATTTCTTTTAGAATAAACCCAATATATTACAACAAAATGTTAAAAGTCTATATATTCAATAAAAGTGTTATTGTCAAATACTACTGAGAAGATACAATCGTTTTTCACCCTCAAAATGACTAAGCCAACCAAGCAACCAATCAAGAAAGATCAGTAGCAAAAACTGCAGGCAAGCTCCAATTGGCTGGTAATTTCCATGAAAATTGTCAAAAGCCATCCAGAAGTGAAGCAAATTAACAAAACTAAAACTGTATTCTTTGTATTTTACTTCAACAGGTATTTCTTTTAAAGTCACCAGGTTAATTAAATATTCTTACCAAAAGAGAAAAAAGTGCCAGTCTGTCCTTTATATGCAATGTCTCCACCATGAACAATAATCCAGAGCTTAAGATAATTAATACTATATATCCTTGCCTTTGAACAACACAGCTGTCAACCATGAGACTTTAAAATTAATAGGCTCTTCAAAGCAATAAATCAGAAACCATGATAATTTTATATAATAATTCTTAAAATGCACTTACCTTTTAGAGGAAAAGCACAGTTCTGGCAGCAAATTGCCTGTTAAAATAAAACATATCATTTATTGGTCTCTAGTACATAATATAAAGGATGATTCATTGTTATCTGCAGCACAATTATAGGCCAACTTTAAAAACTTTTCCTGATCTCATTTAGCTTCTTTTTTCACTAAAAATTAAAATCACCTTCTTGCTTATAATAATTAAATGCCTTGCTGTTCAGTACATGTGCACTGAAAGCACAAAAGCTAATGAGTTTCATGTCTGAGAGCGAAAACAGAAATTACGGGGCACATTATCCAGGTCATGGCTGTAGATTTCAGTACCTTCTGCTCAGTGACTAATGCGACACATGGGAGTTAATGTCTATGCTGGAAGTTTTAAGGGTTAGGCGTTAGAGCAACTTTCATTTCTACTAAATAAAAATAAAATACCAGAGAAAAGTTATTAATATAAGATGTACTCTTCTCAAAGATTGCATTAGTTACTTGAATTTCTCATATACTTTTCACTGGAATACATTAAAGTCAGAGAGATTTTTATTTACAATGCCTGACAACTGTCACTGAGATGAAACAAAGTCATGGCCCCCACACAATATGCAGCCAAGATTGTACTTGAAACAACACTGGCTTGAATCAATATAGCATTTAATCCTAATCAGAGGCTAGGCTACAGTAGGANTACTTTTCACTGGAACACATTAAAGTCAGAGAGATTTTTATTTACAATGCCTGACAACTGTCACTGAGATGAAACAAAGTCATGGCCCCCACACAATATGCAGCCAAGATTGTACTTGAAACAACACTGGCTTGAATCAATATAGCATTTAATCCTAATCAGAGGCTAGGCTACAGTAGGAAAAATAATAGCCCTAGAAGAAACTCCTTTGACAGTACTTTCTTTCCCACAGGACCTGAATTCATTTCCTTAGAAGCAAAAAAGAAAAAAAAATCAAGAATAATTTTCTTATGAACTCTATTTGCATATGTAAGACTAGACAGATGCATTTTTCTCCTACTGTCTAAATGTATCACAAATCTTGATATTGAGAGGTACCTGTAGGTATTGAAAAATATCATTTTAAGCGAGTTTAACTGTATCTTCAAAACAAGTTAAGAGCCAAAGACTTGCAAAATTGATAACGTCTTGATACTAATTTGCAAACAGAGGTGGCTCCTGGTGTAAATTCATCTGAGTTCACTTGAGTGATAAATTGTCAGGACAGGAAAATCGCTTCTCACACTAGTCCTAGATGGACTCTTTCTAATAAGATTTAGAGAGAGGGTAAGAGGCGCTCAGGGACAGAAGGAGAGGTGACCTGATGATGCTGCTGGATGTGGGGCTGGGCTGTGCTCCCGGAAGACCCTCGGTCACCCCTGGTGCCCCACTGTCTCGTATTGCCCTTGACTGCCCCCCTGCAAATGTCAGGACGTGTTCCCTCTCTGAAGATGCCCTTCTCAGCCATTCAGTGCAAAACTGATTAAACCATACAATGTAAATATCCACCTGCTCATAGGGATGACTTCTAGGTGTCTCTTTGCTTTGATATAAATGGAAGCATTCAGGACAAAAAAAAAAAAA
>SJYT01044564.1:208346-250588 GCA_006410635.1 Cephalophus harveyi | reverse complement strand
GAAATCTGTATGCAGGTCAGGAAGCAACAGTTAGAACTGGACATGGAACAACAGACTGGTTCCAAATAGGAAAAGGAGTACGTCAAGGCTGTATATTGTCACCCTGCTTATTTAACATATGTGCAGAGTACATCATAAGAAATGCTGGACTGGAAGAAACACAAGCTGGAATCAAGATTGCCAGGAGAAATATCAATCACCTCAGATATGCAGATGACACCACCCTTATGGCAGAAAGTGAAGAGGAGCTAAAAAGCCTCTTGATGAAAGTGAAAGAGGAGAGCGAAAAAGTTGGCTTAAAGCTCAACATTCAGAAAACGAAGATCATGGCATCCAGTCCCATAACTTCATGGGAAATAGATGGGGAAACAGTGGAAACAGTGTCAGACTTTATTTTTTTTGGCTCCAAGATCACTGCTGATGGTGACTGCAGCCATGAAATTAGAAGACGCTTACTCCTTGGAAGAAAAGTTATGACCAACCTAGATAGCATTTTCAAAAGCAGAGACATTACTTTGCCGACTAAGGTCCGTCTAGTCAAGGCTATGGTTTTTCCTGTGGTCATGTATGGATGTGAGAGTTGGACTGTGACGAAGGCTGAGTGCCGAAGAATTGATGTTTTTGATCTGTGGTGTTGGAGAAGACTCTTGAGAGTCCCTTGGACTGCAAGGAGATCCAACCAGTCCATTCTGAAGGAGATCAGCCCTGGGATTTCTTTGGAAGAAATGATGCTAAAGCTGAAACTCCAGTACTTTAGTCACCTCATGCGAAGAGTTGACTCATTGGAAAAGACTGTGATGCTGGGAGGGATTGGGAACAGGAGGAGAAGGGGACGACCGAGGATGAGATGGCTGAATGGCATCACTGACTCGATGGATGTGAGTCTGAGTGAGCTCCGAGAGATCTTGATGAACAGGGAGGCCTGGCGTGCTGCAATTCATGGGGTCGGAAAGAGTCAGACACGACTGAGGGACTGAACTGAACTGATAAAGCTCTCTAGTCCCTTCAGCTGTGTGAGGATTGAAGGAGAATGGCCTGAAAAAGGAGCCTCACCCAACCATGCTGGCATGTGGTCTCAGACTTTCAGCCTCCAGAAGTGCGAGAAATCAGTTTGTTGTTTATAAGCCACCCAGTCTTTGGTAGTCTGTTATAGCAGACCAAATAAATTATGACAAATCAGCCTACATTTAATTTCATTAAAGCCAAGGACCATTTTCCTGGCAGTCTGGTACCATTCATTGTTTTTAAGCCCATTTCCTTGGTGCTGTAGGGTAGAGAAGGCTAAGACATCTATCATGCAACTGGTTCTGAATACTGTTCTCAGATTTACTGTATTTCATTGATTCAAAGACATGAAGTTTTTCACATTTTAATATCTCTAAAACTAGGTTGGGCCTTACTATCAATGGTTTAATTGAATTGACAAGATTTATTTCTTTCTTAGTGCAAATAAAATGGTGAGGAGACTTATAACTGATGCTATCTTAGCTTCTATGAAATATGGTACTATTTCTCATTCAAAGCTGCAGTTCAGCTCCCTTTGGAGTCTCTTCACCTTCAAATAACTGCTTTTCTTATTAGAGCTTATGTTCTGCTTCCTCCTATTGCCACAGAAATGGGCCCTTTTGGAAATGTCATTCCCAGGGAAGGCCTTGGATGCACGTCAAGAGGCTATCAATTTTGGATTACTTGGCAGCTGGGTGTCATAGGACTCTATTTAGGAGTAAACTTTCTTATTAATTTAGACTTTATCTTCTGAAAAAATTAAAATTCCCTTCCTTTCCAAATGACAGGAGAGGGAGAATTCTTGATAGTTAGTGTATCCAGCATACAACCACCTCTCCCTTCTGGACTAACTTTCCAGGAGGGGAAAAGCCAGCCCACCTCCTACGTTGGCACAGGGTGGGTTCCCTTGACAACTGCCTCTCCAAATCTGATGTCAGGCACCATCTGGTGTCTGCATCAAGCAGGCACAACCAACTGTCTTACTGAAGGAAGTCTGAAGGATAGGCAAAAAGCTGGAATGCAATAAATAGAACCAGAAGCAGGCTCAGACAACACGAGGCATTACAACCCATGTATCTGCTTTACCACATGGAATATGAAAGCCGTATATGAGTAAACATAGTGCAACATAATTAATTGGCTAAAAAACCAAAACAGCTACTGTGGAAAGGGCATGAGATAGACATCAGATGTCCTTGGCATTAATTCTGGGTTTGCCATTAATCTGTAGATGGCCTGTTACATCAGTTCAGTCACTCAGTCATGTCCAGCTCTTTGAGATCCCCATGGACTGCAGCATGCCAGGCTTCCCTGTCCATCACCAACTCTTGGAGCTTGTTCAAACTCATGTTCATTGAGTCGGTGATGCCATCCAACCATCTCATCCTTTGTCCTCCTCTTCTCCTCCTGCCTTCCACCTTTCCCAGCATCAGGGTCTTTTCAAACGAATCACCTCTTCACATCAAGTGGCCAAAGTATTGGAGCTTCAGCTTCAGCATCAGTCCTTCCAATGAATATTCATGACTAATTTCCTTTAGGATGGGCTGGTTGGATCTCCTTGCAGTCCAAGGGACTCACAAGAGTCTTCTCCAACACCATAGTTCAAAAGCATTGATTCTTCAGTGCTTAGCTTTCTTTATAGTCCAATTCTCACATCATTACATGACTACTGGAAAAACCATAGCTTTGACTAGACTGACCTGTGTTGGTAAAGTAATGTCTTTGCTTTTTAATATGCTGTCTAGGTTGGTCATAGCTTTTCTTCCAAGAAGCAAGTGTCTTTTTATTTCATGCAGTCACATCTACAGTGATTTTGAAGCCCCCCCAAAATTAAGTCTCTCACTGTCTCCATTGTTTCCCTATCTATTTGCCATGAAGTGATGGGACCAGATGACAAGATCTTAGTTTTCTGAATGTTGAGTTTTATGCCAGCTTTTTCACTCTCCTCCTTCACTTTCATCAAGAAGCTCTTCAGTTCTTCTCCTCTTTCTGCCATAAGGGTGGTGTCATCTGTATATCTGAGGTTATTGATATTTCTCCCAGCAATCTTGATTCCAGCTTGTGCTTCATCCAGCCCAGCATTTCACATGATGTACTCTGCATATAAGTTAAATAAGCAGGATTAGAATATATAGCCTTGATGTACTCATATCCCTATTTGGAACCAGTCTGTTGTTCGATGTCCAGTTCTAACTGTTGCTTCCTGACCTGCATACGGATTTCTCAGGAGGCAGATCAGGTGGTCTGGTATTTCCATCTCTTGAAGAATTTTTCACAGTTTTCTGTGATCCACACAGTCAAAGGCTTTGGCATAGTCAATAAAGCAGAAATAAATGTTTGTCTGGAACTCTCTTCCTTTTTTGATGATCCAACAGATTTTGGCAATTTGATCTCTGGTTCCTTTGCCTTTTCTAAATCCAGCTCGAACATCTGGAAGTTCACAGTTCACGTACTGTTGAAGTCTAGCTTGGAGAATTTTGAGCACTACTTTGCTAGTGTGTGAAATGAGTGCAATTGTGCAGTAGTTTGGGTATCCTTTGGCATTACCTTTCTTTGGTATTGGAATGAAAACTGACCTTTTCCAGTCTTGTAGATGGCCTGCATTTTCCAAATTTGCTGGTGTATTGATGGAAGCAATCACCAGTTAATCACTGAATAACAGTTCAAGTAGTGTTCACAACTTGTGTGAAAACCTTGTGCCCAACAGGACCCAGGAGAAAGGAGCAGTGACCCCACAAAAGACTGATCCAGACTTGCCTGTGAGTGTCCAGGAGTCTCTGACAGAGGCATGGGTTGGCGGTGGCCTGCTCCAGGGTCAGGGACACTGAGTGCGGCAGTGAGTGCATAGGACCTTTTAAAGGAAGCCGCCATTACTTTCATTACCTCCACCATAGTTTAGTCTCAGGTCAAACAACAGAGAGGGAAACAGCCCTTCCCATCAACAGAAAATTAGATGAAAGATTCACTGAGCATGGCCCTACCCATCAGAACAAGACCCAGTGTCCCCCACAGTCAGTCTCTCCCACCTGGAAGCTTCCATAAGCCTGTTATCCTTATCCATCAGAGAGCTGACAGAATGAAAACCACAATCACAGAAAACTAATCAAACTGATCACATGGACCACAGCCTTGTCTAACTCAGTGAAACTATGAGCCATGCCGTGTAGGGCCATCTAAGTAAAACAATGATTAAGATGGTGGAGTAGAAGGATGTGCACTCAACTTCCCCTGTGAGAACTCCAAAATTACATCTCCCTGCTAAACAACCATCGACAGGAGAAAGTTGGATCCCACCAAAAAAAGATGCCCCATGTCCAGGGGCAAAGGAGAAGCCCAAGTAAGATGGTATGAGGGGCAAAATCACATTTAGAATCAAACCCCATACCCACCAGAGACACTCGGAGGGTTCAAACAAAACCTTTTGCACAACAGGACCTAGAGACCCTACAGAGACTGAGCCAGACCTGTGTTTGAGTCTCCTATGGAGGTACAAGTCAGGAGTGGCCTGCCCCAGGGGCAGGGACTCTGGGTACAGCTACCTGTTCACACAGCCTGTGGCATAAGCCCTCTTGGAGGAGGTTGCCACCAGAGAGCCACCGAGCAGACGACCCACAAACTGCAGAACAATCATACCAAAGAACTTCTCACACTGTTAAGAAAGTTTTAGGAGCCACAACAGATTTCCCAACCTGCGGATCTGGCAAAGGGACTGAGAACTCCTAGAGAATTTGACTTTGGAGGCCAGTGGGATTTGATTACAGAACTTACACAGGAATGGGGAAACAGACTCTTGGATGGCACAAACAAAACCTTGTGCTCACCAGGGCCTGTTACATGGCAGGCACTTTATTAGGTACTTGAGCCTAGCATTGTGATGAACGCACTAATTATTTCATTCAAACCTTATACAAACTTACAGTGTCTGCCTCTCCTTTCTGTTATCTGTGGGATGTAGCTTTTGAGAAAGAACTCAGGAGGTTTAATACCATGAAAGACCTAATCCTCTTAATCAAGAGGTGTGAAAGCAGAGGACAAAGGAGCAGGAGAGAGCTTCATCACTGGCCTGACCAAGGGCTAAAATCCTCGCTGTTACTAGTGAAAGTGTTTCCTCACACACAAGGCTATCCCCCAAGTCATTATAAAAGTTTGCTACCAATTTTCTTTTTGTGATCCCTCAGTCACACCAAAAATCAGATGACTTCTCAGTAAAAGTCAGGGTTCCCAGAGCTATTTCCACTACTCCGTGGCTGTCTGAACTCTCCATCATTGTGCAAATGCCAAGAATTGCATCACATAACTGTAGCAACAGTCTCACCATTCCTGCAGCCCTCCCAGTCATCAATCTCCCCAGCACCACTCATAGACAGAGCTAGGGCCAGAGATGAATCACAAACATAAGGAAAGAAAATGTATAAACATATGGAGGAAATAAAACTCTCCTGGAAAGTGGCAGAATTTATTTTCACTCTCCAGGAGCTGTCCTCCAGACTTGCAAACCTCCACCTTCTTAAAAAAGCATCTGGAAGTTCAGAATTACTTTCATCTGGCAAATTTGTGAACTGTGACTCCAATATTTTGTATCTGTTTTCTTGCTTAAGACTTTTGAGAGCACTACAGGAAGAGCACTTTCTCTCATATCTTACTATCTTCGCTCTTGAGAGGTTTAGGATTAGTTTAGGTAGGCTCATTAAAAAATAATAATAATTTGAATCTCAGGAAAGCTTTTAGGTAAACGAGATCATGCCTATGACAATTATGTGTAACCTGAAAAGTGTGTGAATATGTCAGGGTTTGGTTCAAAAAGCAAAGTATTGTGAATATTATGGGATAAATGATTTAGTTGAGCACCTAAACTTTGCACAGAATAGGGGAGGAGCTGCAGAAGTATAGATCTGTAAGAAGATATAAGACAATCAGAGAAAGAGTCAGTAACCGGACTTCCCTGGTAGTCCAGTGGTTAAGAATTCGCCTGCCAGTGCAAGGAATACAGGTTCGATCCCTGGTTCAGGTAGATCCCACATGCCGGTGGAGGGGGGAAACTAAGCTCGTGCACCACAGCTATTAAGCTTGTGCTCTATAGTCCAGGAACCACAACTACTAAAGCCTAAACACTCTAGAGCCTGTGCTCCAAAATCAGAGAAGCCATTACAATGAGAAGGCTGCACACCATAACTAGAGAGTAGCCCCTGCTTGCCACAACTAGAGAAAGCCCACGCACAGCAACAAAGACCCAGCATAGCCAAAAATAAATTAATTAAAAAATGTAAGTGTCATTAACCGATGCACCTAAAGCTCTGGCACAGATGGGCAAGTTATTCTACCTCTCCTTGCCTAGGTCTCCTTAGCTGTAATGGTAAGGAAGGGAGTCTCTAGAAGCTGACCACCTGTGTTCAAATCCTATATCTGCCACTTCTTAGCCGTGCAGCCCTGGGCAAGTTAATTTATCTCTCTGTATCTCATATCCTCATTTGTAAAATAGAGATAATAACAGCACCTATCTGATAGGGTTGTTGTGAGGATTAAACAAAATGACAATTAGAACAGTTCCTGGAATATGTAAGAGTTTAGTAAATGTAGTTATCTTTATGATCAAAGAAGTACTGTGATTGTCATATCGCTCCATCATGTCTGACTCTTTGTGACCTTGCAGACCCCTGCAGACTTCTCTCTGTCCATGGGTTTCCCAAAGCAAGAATACTGGCGTGGGTAGCCATTCCCTTCTTCAGGGGATCTTCCCAACCCAGGGATTCAACCTGGGTCTCCCGTATTGCAGGCAAATTCTTTACCGTCTGAGCCACCAGGGAAGTGATGATTAAATGAGATGTATATTGAGCAACTAGATCATGACCTGGAACATAATAAGAGCTAAGGAAAAACTAGCTATGTGCTATGATGATTTAGGATTTTGTGTGAGAAACATTGTAAGGACAATATAGGAAAAGTTTGGAGATTGGAAATACAGGACATGTTAGGGATAAGAAGTATGGTTAAAGGATAGGTTCTGAGGGGGGCTGATGGGAAGCATGACTAGAGACACATGTTAAGGCTGAAACAGAAAGCATTTAACTGTCATATAAACAAGAGCCACAGTATGCCCTGGAGACTGACACAATGAGAGATGTGCTTTTTAAACATCATCTGGCACAGCTTGTAGACTAGAATGAGAGAATAGGGATAGGGAATCAAATCTACAGGGAGAAAGACTAATTAGAGAGTTCTCACAATAAAATAAGGCAAAAAGTAAGGAGGACCTGGATTGTGACAGGCTGGAAATGAAGAGATGGAGAAAAGGTATGTCACACGGCAGAATTTAACAGACCACTGAAACTATTGAATATTGGATACAATGAAGAGGAGGGATCAAAGGTAATTTTTAGGTTAAGGGAATTAGAAAAACAAAAGTAAGCATTGGTGGGAGATGGTTTTTAAGCAAATACAAATGAACTATTCAGGTTACTATGTGTGGCCTGGAACTCAGAAGAAATGATCTGAGATGCATCTGGAGAGTGACATGAGAGTGGAGGACAAAATGCCCTCCTGCCAGTCTCACTTTGGAATATGAAAAAACTTAAGAAATCAAAAAGGAAAACATAGAACCCTAAGTATAGTATTAGCAAATCTTAATTATAATGTATGTGTGCATGTAAAAAGGTAAACAGATATGAACAGATAGAACAAAATGATCAGTTAAGATTTATTCAAGAAGTTGAAAGATGACTTAACAATGGAAAGCCTACAATTTACTATATTATCAATTTAACTGAGAAAAAAACAAATGCATAAAAAAATTGATAGACCACAACACCCATTCATTATGCTTTTTTAAAAACTTAGCAAACTAGGAAAAGACGTGCCTTAACATGATAAAGAATATCTAGCGCAAACATACTAGTATATCATTAGGAACTTTGGTACTTATACTGGTATTGATGAACTTTTTTTATTATTTATACTTTGGATTTTATTTGATAGTTTTATGATCATAAATGACAAAAATCAACACAGTTTGGAAGTCAGTGGGGGCATCAATTAAATAAAAGTCATACTCATAAGCATGGAAGACTGGTCAAGAGGGTGACTGTCATAAGAAAGAAGGAAGAGGAGTCAATGGCTGACACAAGAGAAGAGAGTGAAGAGAACAACTTGGACAATCAAGATCTTTACCATATGTCTCTTCACAGTGTTACAGTGTGCTCTGTGCCTTGTGTGGAAGCAGTTCTCTCAAAAGATGAGATGAGTTGCCTGCAATTTTCCTAATTTAAACAAAATCCAGTGTTGTGGCTTCTCCAACCCCACAAAAGTCTGAGAAAGTCTTTATCCTGGTAGAAGAATGGTGATGGAGTTAGGGAGAAGCAGTGGGCATTGAGGGGCAGCTAGGTTCTGCCTTAGGCCAACTAATTCTTTTTTTTTTTTCCTGCAGGTGGAGCCAGGAGCCCAGTTGTGGCAATTTTCCCCATTTGCCTTTTCCTTTCCCCTTTTCTTTCTTTTTTTCAAAATTTAATTTATTTATTTTAATTGGAGGCTAATTATAATATTGTAGTGGTTTTTGCCATACACTGACATGAATCAGCCATGAGTGTACATGTGTTCATCATCCTAACTCTCCACCCACCTCCCTCCCCATCCCATCCCTCTGGGTCATCCCAGTGCACCAGCCCTGAGCAACTTGTCTCATGCATCAAACCTGGACTGGCAATCTGTTTCACATATAATAATATACATGATTCTATTCTCTCAAATTCTATTCTCTCAAATCATCCCACCTTCACCTTCTCCCACAGAGTTCAAAAGATTGTTCTATACATCTGTGTCTCTTTTGCTGTCTCACATACAGAGTCATCATTATCATCTTTCTAAATTCCATATATATGTGTTAGTATACTATATTGGGGCATAGACTTGGATTACTGTGATATTGAATGGTTTGCCTTAGAGACAAACAGAGATCATTCTGTCGTGTTTGAGATTGCATCCAAGTACTGCATTTTGGACTCTTTCATTGACCATCATGGCTACTCTGTTTCTTCTAAGGGATTCCTGCCCACAGTAGTAGATATAATGGTCATCTGAGTTAAATTCACCCATTCCAGTCCATTTTAGTTTGCTGATTCCTAGAATGTCGACGTTCACTCTTGCCATCTCCTGATTGACCACTTCCAATTTGCCTTGATTCATGGACCTAACATTCCAGTTTCCTAGGCAATATTGCTCTTTACAGCATCGGACCTTGCTTCTATCACCAGTCACATCCACAGCTGGGTATTGTTTTTGCTTTGGCTCCATCCCTTCATTCTTTCTGGAGTTATTTCTCCACTGACCTCCAGTAGCACATTGGGCACCAACTGACCTGGGGAGTTCCTCTTTTGGTATCCTATCATTGTGCCTTTTCATACTGTTCATGGGGTTCTCAAGGCAAGAATTCTGAAGTGGTTTGCCATTCACGTCTCCAGTGGACCACATTCTGTCAGATCTCTCCACCATGACCCGCCCGTCTTGGGGGGCCCCACAGGGCATGGCTTAGTTTCACTGAGTTAGACAAGTCTATGCCCCATCCAGTAACACTGAAGAAGTTGAAGTTGAATGGTTCTATGAAGACCTACAAGACCTTTTAGAACTAACACCCAAAAAAGATGTCCTTTTCATTATAGGGGACTGGAATGCAAAAGTAGGAAGTCTAGAAAAACCTGGAGTAACAGGCAAATTTGGCCTTGGAATATGGAATGAAGCAAGGCAAAGGCTAATAGAATTTTGCCAAGAGAATGCACTGGTCATAGCAAACACCCTCTTCCAACAACACAAGAGAAGACTCTACACATGGACATCACCAGATGGTCAACACCGAAATCAGACTGATTATATTCTTTGCAGCCAAAGATGGAGAAGCTCTACACAGTCAGCAAAAACAAGACCGGGAGCTGACTGTGGCTCAGATCATGAGCTCCATATTGCTAAATTCAGACTTAAATAGAAGAAAATAGGGAAAACCGCTAGACCATTCAGGTATGACCTAAATCAAATCCCTTATGATTATACAGTGGAAGTGAGAAATAGATTGAAGGGACTAGATCTGATAGATAGAGTGACTGATGAGGTTCGTGACATTGTACAAGAGACAGGGATAGATCTAGATCTAGATCTGATAGATAGAATGCCTGATGAGGTTCGTGACATTGTACAAGAGACAGGGATCAAGACCATCCCCATGGAAAAGAAATGCAAAAAATCAAAATGGCTGTCTGGGGAGGCCTTACAAATAGCTGTGAAAAGAAGAGAAGCGGAAAGCAAAGGAGAAAAGGAAAGATATAAGCGTCTGAATGCAGAGTTCCAAAGAATAGCAAGAAGAGATAAGAAAGCCTTCCTCAGTGATCAATGCAAAGAAATAGAGGAAAAGAACAGAATGGGAAAGACTAGAGATCTCTTCAAGAAAATTAGAGATACCAAGGGAACATTTCTTGCAAAGATGGGCTCAATAAAGGACAGAAATGGTATGGACCTAACAAAAGCAGAAGATATTAAGAAAAGGTGGCAAGAACACACCGAAGAGTTGTACAAAAATGATCTTCACGACCAAGATAATCACGATGGTGTGATCACTCACCTAGAGCCAGACATCCTGTAGTGTGAAGTCAAGTGGGCCTTAGAAGCATCACTACAAACAAAGCTAGTGGAGGGGATGGAATTCCAGTTGAGCTATTTCAAATCCTGAAAGATCATATGGTGACTGCAGCCATGAAATTAGAAGACGCTTACTCCTTGGAAGAAAAATTATGACCAACCTAGATAGTATATTCAAAAGCAGAGACATTACTTTGCCGACTAAGGTCCCTCTAGTCAAGGCTATGGTTTTTCCTGTGGTCATGTATGGATGTGAGAGTTGGACAGTGAAGAGAGCTGTGCGCCAAAGAATTGATGCTTTTGAACTGTGGTGTTGGAGAAGACTCTTGAGAGTCCCTTGGACTGCAAGGAGATCGAACCAGTCCATTCTAAAGGAGATCAGCCTTGGGATTTCTTTGGAAGGAATTATGCTAAAGCTGAAACTCCAGTACTTTGGCCACCTCATGCAAAGAGCTCACTCATTGGAAAAGACTCTGATGCTGGGAGGGATTGGAGGCAGGAGGACAAGGGGACAACAAAGGATGAGATGGCTGGATGGCATCACTGACTCAATGGATGTGAGTTTGAGTGAAGTCCGGCAGTTGGTGATGCACAGGGAGGCCTGGCATGCTGTGATTCATGGGGTCACAAAGAGTCGGACACGACTGAGCGACTGAACTGAACTGAACTGATACTATACTGATGTTTTTCTTTCTGACTTACTTCACTCTGTATAATAGGCTCTAGGTTCATCCACCTCATTAGAACTGACTCAAATGTATTCTTTTTAATGGCTGAGTAATATTCCATTGTGTATACATAATGGACAGCTTTCTTATCCGTTTGTCTGCTGATAGACATCTAGTTTGATTCCATGTCCTGGCTACTATAAACAGTGCTGCAATGAACATTGGGGTACACGTGTCTCTTTCAATTCTGGTTTCCTCGGTGTGTATGCCCAGAAGTGGGATTGCTGAGTCATATGGTGGTTCTATGTCCTGTCTTTTAAGGAATCTCCACACTTTCTCCATAGTGGTTGTACTAGTTTGCTTCCCACCAACAGTGTAAGAGGGTTCCCTTTTCTCCACACCCTCTCCAGCATTTATTATTTGTAGACTTTTGGATAGCAGCCATTCTGACTGGCGTGAGATGATACCTCATTGTGGTTTTGATTTGCATTTCTCTGATAATGAGTGATGTTGAGCATCTTTTCATGTGTTTGTTAGTTATCTGTATGTCTTCTTTGGAGAAATGTCTGTTTAGTTCTTTGGTCCATTTTCTGATTGGGTCATTAATTTTTCTGGAATTGAGCTGCAGGAGTTGCTTGTATATTTTTGAGATAAATTCTTTGTCAGTTGCTTCATTTGCTATTATTTTCTCCCATTCTGAAGGCTGTCTTTTCACCTTGCTTACAGTTTCCTTCATTGTGCAACATGTTTAAGTTTAATTAGGTCCCATTTGTTTATTTTTGCTTTTATTTCCATTACTCTGGGAGGTGGGTCATAGAGGATCCTGCTGTGATTTATGTCAGAGACTGTTTTGCCTATGTTTTCCTCTAGGAGTTTTATAGTTTCTGATCTTACATTTAGATCTTTAATCCATTTTGAGTTTATTTTTGTGTGTGGTGTTAGAAAGTGTTCTAGTTTCATGCTTTTACAAGTGATTGATCAGTTTTCCCAGCACCACTTGTTAAAGAGATTTTCTTTTCTCCATTGTATATTCTTGCCTCCTTTATCCAAGATAAGGTGTCCATAGGTGCATGGATTTATCTCTGGGCTTTCTATTTTGTTCCATTGATCTATATTTCTGTCTTTGTGCCAGTACATGCTGTCTTGATGACTGTAGCTTTGTAGTAGAGACTGAAGTCAGGCAGGTTGATTCCTCCAGTTCCATTCTTCTTTCTCAAGATTGCTTTGGCTATTAGCGATTTTTTGTATTTCCATACAAATTGTGAAATTATTTGTTCTCTTGATAGGGATTGCATTGAATCTATAGATTGCTTTGGGTAGTATACTCATTTTCACTATATTGATTCTTCCAATCCATGAACATGGTATATTTCTCCATCTATTAGTGTCCTCTTTGATTTCTTTCACCAGTGTTTTATAGTTTTCTATATATAGGTCTTCTGTTTCTTTATGTAGATATATTCTTAAGTATTTTATTCTTTTCGTTGCAATGATGAATGGAATTGTTTCCTTAATTTTTCTTTATATTTTCTCATTATTAGTGTATAGGAATGCAAGGGATTTTTTGTGTGTTGATATTATATCCTGCAACTTTACTATATCCATTGATTAGCTCTAGTAATTTTCTGGTGGAGTCTTTAGGGTTTTCTATGTAGAGGATCATGTCATCTGCAAACAGTGAGTGTTTTACTTCTTTTCCAATTTGGATTCCTTTTATTTCTTTTTCTGCTCTGATTGCTGTGGCCAAAACTTCCAAAACTGTGTTTCATAGTAGTGGTGAAAGTGGGCACCTTTTTCTTGTTCCTGACTTTAGGGGAAATGCTTTCAATTTTTCACCATTGAGGGTAATGTTTGCTGTGAGTCTGTCATATATAGCTTTTATTATGTTTAGGTATGTTCCTTCTATTTCTGCTTTCTGGAGGGTTTTTATCATAAATGGATGTTGAATTTTGTCAAAGGCTTTCTCTGCAGCTATTGACATAATCATATGATTTTTATATTCCAATTTGCTAATGTGGTGTATTACACTGATTGATTTGCGGATATTGAAGAATCCGTGCATCCCTTGGATAAAGCCCACTTGAACATGATGTATGATCTTTTAAATATGTTGTTGGATTCTGTTTGCTAGTATTTTGTTAAGGATTATTGCATCTATGTTCATCAGTGATATTGGCCTGTAGTTTTCTTTTTTTGTGTGGCATCTTTGTCTGTTTTTAGGGTGATGGTGGCCTCATAGAATGAATTTGGATGTTCACTTTCCTCTGCAATTTTCTGGAAGAATTTGAGTAGGATAGGTGCCAGCTCTTCTCTAAATTTTTGGTAGAATTCAACTGTGAAGCCGTCTGGTCCTGGGCTTTTGTTTGCTGGAAGATTTATGATTACAGTTTCAATTTCCATGCTTGTTATGGGTCTGTTAAGATTTTCTATTTCTTCCTGGTTCAGTTTTGGAAAGTTATATTTTTCTAAGAATTTGTCCATTTCTTCCAAGTTGTCCATTTTATTGCCATATAGTTGCTGACAGTAGTATCTTATGATCCTTTGTATTTCTGTGTTGTCTGTTGTGATTTCTCCATTTTCATTTCTAATTTTGTTGATTTGATTCTTCTCCCTTTGTTTCTTGATGAGTCTGGCTAATGGTTTGTCAATTTTATTTATCCTCTCAAAGTACCAGCTTTTAGCTTTGTTGATTTTTGCTATGGTCTCTTTTGTTTCTTTTGCATTTACTTCTGCCCTAATTTTAAAGATTTCTTTCCTTCTACTAACCCTGGAGTTCTTAATTTCTTCCTTTTCTAATTGCTTTAGGTGTTCAGTTCAGTTCAGTTCAGTGGCTCAGTTGTGTCTGACTCTTTGCAACCCCGTGAATCGCAGTACGCCAGGCCTCCCTGTCCATCACCAACTCCTGGAGTTCACTCAGACTCAAGTCCATCGAGTCAGTGATGCCATCCAGCCATCTCATCCTCTGTCGTCCCCTTCTCTTCCTGCCTCCAACCCCTCCCAGCATCAGAGTCTTTTCCAGTGAGTCAACTCTTCGCATGAGGTGGCCAAAGTACTGTACCAGGATAAACATATACAAATATTCGTGACAAGTGAAAGCGAAAGTCACTCAGTTGTGTCCAACTCTTTGCGACCCCGTAGACTATACAGTCTATGGAATTCTAGAGTGGGTAGCCTTTCCCTTCTCCAAAGAATCTTCCCAACCCAGGGATCGAACACACTTCTCCTGCATTGCAGGCAGATTCTTTACCAACTGAACCATAGATATTTATAGGAGCACTATTTTTAACAACTCAAACCTAGAAACTACCCAAATGTGTTTCAAGAGGAAAAGGGGCAAATTTCTGCTTTTTGGAAGCAATAATAATTCAATAAATCTCTCAAGCATAAATGAGTAATGAAGAATTAACTTTACTCAAAGACACCCCTGTCCTTTGCCCTTGGCTAGTGGAGTTGATCTCCAGGCTTTGGAATGTCATACCTGATTCAAGTGTCTTTCTTTGCCTAGAAGTCTAGGCCACCCAACAATCTGACAGCATGATTTATGGACTTGCCTGGTGGTCCAGTTAAGAATCTGCTTGCCAGTGCAGGGGACATGGGTTCAACTCCCGGACTGGGAAGATCCCACATGCCTTGGGGCAATGCTAAGCCTGCACATCACAACTACTGAGCCCACACTCTGGTGCCTGAGAGCTGCAACTACTGAAGCCCACCTGCCCTAGAGACTGCTGTGCAACAAGAGAAGCCACTGCAATGAGGAGACTGTTGCACTGCAACTAGAGAGTAGCCCCTGCTCACCACAACTAAAGTCCATCACAAAAATGGAGATCCAGTACAGGCAAAAATTAATTAATTAAATAAAAATAAAAAACCAAAAAGTTTATTTTTAAAAAAGTGGTATTTGTGGTGGGGTTTGGACCACTTAGTATCCACTTTACCTCTAGAGGGGCTGCAGACTAGAAGCTAACCACCTGGGCAGTCAACTGTGAAGCCCCAATAAAAACTCTGGACACGAAGGCTTGAGTGATGTTTTCAGGCTGCCAGCACCACATACACGTCACACATTTTTGCTGGTAAAGTAATTCCATCCGTGATTCCATAGGGAGAAGAAGACTAGAAGATCTTGGCCCTGCATTCTCCCTTTGGCCGATTGTAACCTGTATGCTTTCCCTATACTAAGCCATAAATGGGATTATAACAACTTTCAATGTGCTCAGTCAACCTTTCTGTGAATTATGAAGTGTGAAGGTGGTTTGAGGATTCCTTGAATTTGCAGTTGGTATCAGAAATGAAAATATACTTTCCTCCAATTTTGCAGTGATATTCAGGGAAAATAGCAGGTTACATATAACACATTCATTACAATACTATTTATTAAAAAAAAAAAAAACTCTCAAATAGGCAAAACAATGAATACCCTGCATCTCCCTTTGTGCAGCCTGTCTACTGCACAGTTTTAGGAAATACTGTCCCTACTTTAACTTTTGTAAACAGTGCCTCCCTAGACTCATGCAAGCACACACTGCTCAAGTGGACAAGGAAGTATAGCAAACATTTTTAGTAACAGTAAAAAGCATGCATGAGAAAAATAACCACAGTCTAGGACAGTGATTATCTTTTGATGGGGAAATAGGGGGAAATAATCAAGAAGGCATATACAGGGGTCTTCAGCTACAGCTGTAACATTTTATTTCATTGGCTGGATGGTGGGTGCTGGGTGTTCTTTATATTTATTATTCCCTATCCATATGTATGACATATTTCATTTTTTAAAAACTTGTATTTAAGGGACAAAATAACCCAGAGAAGGAAAAAAGGTCAGAGATAAAGATAAAAGGGGAAAACCAGCAGAGCACAACAGCAGGGAAATCAAAAGAGGGAATTTAAATAGGACAAATTAGGAACACTGTGTCTTCAATGCTTCAAGGAGCTGAGGATGATAAGAAGTGATTTGTGGATTTGGCAATTAGGTCATTTTGATCTTTCAAAGAGCAGTTTCAACAGACCGGTGAGAGTGAAATCAGATTGCAAGAAGTTGGAGAGAGAGCAAGAAGTGATCAAGTGGAAACAGTGCATGTTGATGCCACTGTCTGGAAGTTCAGCAGCAAAAGATAGGAGCTAGAATAAGAATTTCTACTGCAAAGAACACAGAGTCTGCTAGAGACTCTAATGTCTGTGTCCCCTAAAATCCATGTGTTGAAACCTAACCACCAATGTGACAGTTCTGGGAGGAAGACCTTTTGGAGGAGATCAGGTCATGAGGATGAGGCTTCATGAATGACATTAGTGCCCCTATTAAAGGAATCCCAGAGAGCACCCTCTCCCCCTTCTACCATATGGGGATACACAACTAGAAGACTCCATCTATGAACCAGGAAGCAGTCTCATGAGACACCAAACCTGGTAGCTCTTTGGTCTTGCACATCCCAACCTCCAGAACTGTAAGAAATAAATTTATGTCATTTATAAGCTACCTTGTCTATGGTGTTCTGTTATAACAGCCAGAATGGGCTAAGATGGAGCCTTTTTTGTTTTGCTTTGTTCTTAAGGAAAGAGGAGACTGGTAAACTGATGGAAGAGAGGGAGAAATTAAAGATCGGAAAGAAAAAAATTCCATTGTCATTCTTTGGGAATACTTTCTCTCCTCACATACGTTCTAGAAGACTAGGTGTCATTGTTGCATTTAATTTAAATAGTTTTCTTACCAAGGTCTTAAATTACCAAAAACTAAGTCATTTGTATGTTTGGAAATTTGAGAGCACTTTTCTGACACATATTATAAAGGATGACTGGTTTCAATGCAAATATTTTAAATCCAAACAGAGTAAGCAATAGGCTAAAATCTGTGAATCTACCTTATTCCATGAAGATACTACTTTATTCTGCTCAGCTGACAAAATAAGACATAAATTAGGAAAAATAAGACATAAATTAGGAAAGATTTTAAAATCTTTCTCTGAAACTATGGTGCTTGAGTGAAAACATGGATACAGTGGTGGGAACTAGATGGATACTTTTTGTCAAGAATCTTTTGAAGGAGCCTAAAGTTGCTCTTCAAGTCTGTTAAATACGATGGCCACTGGCCCTTTTCTTTAAGGCCAGGACTTAGAAAAGAACTAGATATGTCAGGAAACCCTCCAAGTTTATGTTTGTACCTATCGTATTTCATAGAGGCTGAGAAAAGTTATGACCAACCTTGAAAAGCAGAGACATTATTTTGCCGACTAAGGTCCGTCCAGTCAAGGCTATGGTTTTTCCAGTGATCATGTATGGATGTGAGAGTTGGATTGTGAGGAAGGCTGAGCGCCGAAGAATTGATGCTTTTGAACTGTGGTGTTGGAGAAGACTCTTGAGAGTCCCTTGGACTGCAAGGAGATCCAACCAGTCCATTCTGAAGGAGATCAACCCTGGGATTTCTTTGGAAGGAATGATGCTAAAGCTGAAACTCCAGTACTTTGGCCACCTCATGCGAAGAGTTGACTCACTGGAAAAGACTTTGATGCTGGGAGGGATTGGGGGCAGGAGGAGAAGGGGATGACCGAGGATGAGATGGCTGGATGGCATCACGGACTCGATGGACGCGAGTCTGAGTGAACTCCAGGAGTTGGTAATGGACAGGGAGGCCTGGCATGCTGCGATTCATGGGGTCGCAAAGAGTCGGACACAACTGAGCTACTGAACTGAACTGAACTGAGTATCTTCAGTTAAAAACACTTGAACCCTGTCTACCTACAGAAGGTAGCAAGCATTAGGCATGTACACGGCTGGGGTTAGAGGCGAGGAGGAGAGCAAAAGAACTAAGACCCTCTAGGGCCTTCCTGGGGGCAGGAGTCTGGCTTGGCCTGCCATGAAGCAATTGGACATATGAATGCAGTGTAGTCCCTGGCAGCCCCACCATCCAGGTGGGGAGATGATTGGTGTATAAGCTCTTTCATGAAACCTGGTAATTTTCCTAGATCCAAGTGACTCTGTTTTGTGAGGCCCCAACACACACACACATACATACACACACACACACACACTCACACACAGTCGTATCACAGAGGACAGGAGCTGCAGCCTGCTTTCCTAAATTAAGTCTGAGCATTGTCGGGTGGATCTGCCCTCCATGTCAGCACTGGCGTTGCTCCCAGAGACACAGTGGTTCACAAAGATATCCCAGGAACCTGGAAGTGGCTCAGTCAGTGAGGCCATTGAACAGCCAACAGCTGCCAGGGCTGATAGCAGTCCTGGCCCCATGGAAGACTTGGGGGTCCCTATGTATCCTGGGGGGAATGGGCAAGTGAGTGGGGCAGGACTTTGCACACTGGACACCAGGCATGAAATCAAAGAGAGATGGGAATTCGTACTAATACAAGCTCATTGACACACATAGGCTGCTAAGCTTGGAATCATTTGAAATATACGTCTACACTTGGTGCAATCATTGCTTCTTTTTTCTTTATTCCTGTGAATCAGGAGTTGTTCTTATTTATTCTCATTAAGGTCATTTTTAGCTGACAAATAGAAGGAACTTCAGGAACTGCTTTTGCTCAGAAGTCCACAAAATTTCTTTAAAATAGAAGTTCTCTTTCTGTATAGAGTCTTGCTTTATCACTTAACTTCACAGTTATGCCCAGTTTTTCTCGTTGTTTTTACCTTGTTTTCATTGATTCTTATACAAACAAAAATGTTGGCTCAGTGGAATGGAATCATCCTTCAAATGCCCACAGCCTCTCTCTGGCCTCGTGGCTTCTACCCTTGGCAGGGCACTGTGACTGGCGACCCAGGCTTCTGGGCCATACTTTCCCTGAGAATGGTGAGTCTAAATGGCTCAAAACACAACTAACTTGGATTTAGCCTAATCTTACAAAACTCCAGCAACAGGTCCCCAGTACTTAGGTGGGGTGAGGAGACCACAGAAAAGATGGAGTTCCTTATCCCCAAAGAGTGGTGAGGAGAGGACTCCAGTGTCTGCCCTTCCAACTCCTCAGAGACTTAAAGAGCTGCCCTTTCCATCCAAGGAATACAACAGAGAGAGGGAGTCACAAGATAGCAGGGAACCTTCAAGTCCAAAAAATAAACAAAAGCTAGCCAGCCAGTCAGTCAAAGGCACGGGCAGCAAAGGAAGGAAAAGTGAAAGGGGAGGATTGCCTTTGGCAGTGCTGAGAAAGACAGAGAAGGTGAACACTAGCAGGAGAAGAAAGTAGGGAGGGTAGTTAGTGAGGGGAGAGCAAGAGGGAAAAGAAGACTGAAAACAAGGAGGGGAGAGAGAGCTCAGCAGCGCGGCCATATTTGTACAAAAGGGCCTTCAGAAAACTGACAGGAAGGACAAGACTATCTGTAAGAGCTTTGTCAAGGAACCAACATAGGGAACCCACATCTGTACAGAGTCATCTTGATTCAATGGCAGACTTGTGTAAAAAGCAGAACTATCCAACTTTATGAATTCCACAGGTTCTCACCTAATGTGTGACTTAAAACTCCTATGTTCATGGAAGACACAGAGTTGTACAGAAAGAGAAATAGGGCAGCAAACATCCTATAGAGTCTGATGGGATTTGTGTTGAAAATGGGTTGATTTGACGCATTCTTCTACTCAAAGCTGTTCTAAAATGGTTATCCAATCACACATATGACCTATTTAAAAAAAAAATTAAAGTATCCCTGTGTTTATACTAGTTACAGGTATAACAGCTTGCTTTGGTCATTCAGTTCAGTTCAGTTCAGTCGCTCAGTCATGTCCAACTCTTTGCGACCCCATGAATTGCAGAACGTCAGGCCTCCCTGTTCACCACCATCTCTCGGAGTTCACTCAGACTCACGTCCATCTAGTCCGTAATGCCATCCAGCCATCTCATCCTCGGTCGTCCCCTTCTCCTCCTGCCCCCAGTCCCTCCAAGCATCAGAGTATTTTCCAAAGAGTCAACTCTTCACATGAGGTGGCCAAAGTACTGGAGTTTCAGCTTTAGCATCATTCCTTCCAAAGAAATCCCAGGGCTGATCTCCTTCAGAATAAACATGTTGGATTTCCTTGCAGTCCAAGGGACTCTCAAGAGTCTTCTCCAACACCACAGTTCAAAAGCATCAATTCTTCGGTGCTCAGCCTTCTTCACAGTCCAACTCTCACATCCATACATGACCACAGGAAAAACCATAGCCTTGACATTAAAAGTCAGCAAATAAGTTTTCTGAACTGGGAAGGAAAAATACTATCTGGAACAAATATGCTTGTTTTCAAATGGTTTTTGTTTGCCAGCTGTATAACTCCCTTGTGGTGTTGGAAGCTAAATCCATGTTCTCTTAAAAACCATGAGTAGGGACTTCCCTGGTGGTCCAGTGGACAAGACTCCAAGCTCCCAATCCATGGGGCCTGGGCTTGATCCCTGGGGAACCAAGATCCCACATACCACAACCAAGCCTGCATGCCACATCTAGAGACACCCATGCCACCACAAAGATCCAGCATGGACAAAATAAATAATAAATTAAAAAAAAAAAAAACCCATGGGCAGAGTCTGCCATAGAAGGGAAATAGGACTGTTGTTTGGGAGGCCCTGGCCATCAGGGGCAAGCAGTATCTTTCGAGTTCTACTTTCATTCTTGGTTCCTAGAACCCAGCTTCAACTCATCTCCTGATGAGTTTTCAGAAGCTTCCTGTCCTCCTGCTTCTGACCATGGGTCTCCACTGCTGACTGTCACTAGAGGGTGACTCTACATCACCCTTTCCAAAGTCATCTTCCTTTAGCAGTTGCCACTTGGTTGTCTTCTTCCTTCATGGACACAACACCTATAGGTCCCTGTGACCAGAGGTGTGCTCTACACTAGCTGATCAATAAAAGTTATACCCCAAATTACAATACCTATCTTGGCCCCCAAACTAATATTGACCATCCTCCTTCATGCCCTTTATGAATTCCAAGAGGTGCCCTGAAATTATACAAATCAAGTATCAAACTCTTATGCCTAGAAGATCCAGTAGGAACCATAAATAATTGAAGAAAATGAATAGAGAGACATTAGGACATGGTGAGGACTGAGGTAAACTAGAGAGCACATTCCCCTGTTCAAGGAGGAATAGCCAAAACTCAGCTGGACTTGGCAACCAATTGTTGCCATGTGGGAACAAACAAGGACACAGTCATTCCAAATTCTTTGACTTTTTAAAAAAATCTCTGATTTTTTTTTTTTTTTTTATGCTGGCAAGTAATTTAACATCATATTCAGTTCAGAGCAGTTCAGTTGCTCAGTTGTGTTCAACTCTTTGAGGTCCCATGGACTGCAGCACACCAGGCCTCCCTGTCCATCACCAACACCCAGAGCTTGCTCAAATTCATGACCATCGAGTCAGTGATGCCATCCAACCATCTCATCCTCTGTCGTCCCCTTCTCCTCCTGCCTTCAATCTTTCCCAGCATCAGTCTTTCCTAACGAGTCAGTTCTTTGCATCAGGTGGCCAAACTATTGGAGTTTCAGCTTCAGCATCAGTCCTTCCAATGAATGTTCAGGACTGATTTCCTTTAGGATGGACTGGTTGGATCTCCTTGCAGTCCAAGGGACTCTCAAACACCACAGTCTTCTCCAACACCACAGTTCAAAAGCATCAATTCTTTAGAGCTCAGAATTTTTTATATTCCAAATCTCACATCTATCTATGACTACTGGAAAAACCATAGCCTTGACTAGACGGACGTTTGATGACAAAAGTAATGTCTCTGCTTTTTAATATGCTGTCTAGGTTGGTCATAACTTTTTTTCCAAGGAGTAAGTGTCTTTTAATTTCATGGCTGCAGTCACCATCTGCAGTGATTTTGGAGCCCCCCAAAATAAAGTCTCTCACTGTTTCCATTGTTTCCCCATCTATTTGCCATGAAGTGATGGGACCAGATGCCATGATCTTCATTTTCTGAATGTTGTTTTAAGCCAACATTTTCACTCTCCTCCTTCACTTTCATCAAGAAGCTCTTCAGTTCTTCTCCTCTTTCTGCCATAAGAGTGGTGTCATCTGCATATCTGAGGTTATTGATATTTCTCCCAGCAATCTTGATTCCAGCTTGTGCTTTATCCAGCCTGGCATTTCACATGATGTAATCTGCATATAAGTTAAATAAGCAGGGTGACAATATACAACCTTGAGTACTCCTTTCCCTATTTGGAACCAGTCTGTTGTTCCATGTCCAGTTCTAACTGTTGCTTCTTGACCTGCATACAGATTTCTCAAGAGGCAGGTCAGGTGGTCTGGTATTCCCATCTCTTTCAGAATTTTCCACAGTTTGTTTTGATCCACACAGTCAAAAGCTTTGCCATAGTCAATAAAGTAGAAGTATATGTTTTTCTGGAACTCTCTTGCTATTTTGATGATCCAGCAGATGTTGGCAATTTGATCTCTGGTTCCTCTGCCTTTTCTAAATCCAGTTTGAACATCTGGAAGTACTCAGTTCATATACTGCTGAAGCCTGGCTTGGAAAATTTTGAGCATTACTTTATTAGCGTGTGAGATGAGTGCAATTGTGTAGTAGTTTGAATATTCTTTGGCATTGCCTTTCTTTGGGATTGGAATGAAAACTGACCTTTTCCAGTCTTTTGGCCACTGCTGAGTTTTCCAAATTTGCTGGCATATTGAGTGCAGCACTTTCACAGCATCATCTTTTAGGACTTGAAACAGCTCAGCTGGAATTCCATCACCTCCACTAGCTTGTTCACAGCAATGTTTCCTAAGGCCCACGTGACTTTGCTCTCCAGGATGTCTGGCGAGTAGGTGAGTGATCACACCATCATGGTGATCTGGATCATTAGGATCTTTTTTGTATAATTCTGTGTATTCTTGCCACTTCTTCTTAAAATCCTCTGCTTCTGTTAGGGCCACACAGTTTCTGTCCTTTATTGTGCCTATCTTTGCATGAAATATTCCCTTGGTATCTCTACTTTCCCATTCTATTTTTTCCTCTATTTCTTTGCATTGTTCACTGAGGAAGGCTTTCTTATCTCTTCTTGTTATTCTTTGGAACTTTGCATTTAGATGGGTGTATACATATAAATATGTATATAATCACGTTTTGTACATATATGATAATATATGGGACACTAATACTGGAGAAGGCTATGGCACCCCACTCCAGTACTCTTGCCTGGAAAATCCCATGGACAGAGGAGCCTGGTGGGCTGCAGTCCATGGGGTCGCGAAGAGTCGGACATGACTGAGCGACTTCCCTTTCACTTTTCACTTTCATGCATTGGAGAAGGAAATGGCAACCCACTCCAGTGTTCTTGCCTGGAGAATCCCAGGGACGGGGGAGCCTGGTGGGCTGCCGTCTATGGGGTCACACAGAGTCGGACACGACTGAAGTGACTTAGCAGCAGCAGCAGTAATACTACAAGGGACAAAAGAAACACATCTGAACCCCAGTTTGTGATGTGTGACATGTTGGTTAAGAACATAAGTGTGAACAGGGCACTGATATGTGAATCTGTGATGTGCAGCAGCTGTCAGATAATGACCATGGTTCACATTACAACCCTCTGGCTTCCATCATATTATAATGAGCAGCACAGAGAAATGAATCCTAAATGGAAGCTACCCAAGATTACTTGCTTCTCTCTTGCTGGCTAGGTAGAAAAGGAAAGAGAAGAATCAATAATGTATATTAGGGGCAACTTAATCAGGCTATGGGCTTCCCTGGAGGCTCAGACAGTAAACAATCTGCCTGCAATGCAGAGACCTGTGTTCCATCCCTGGGTCGGGAAGATTCCCTGAAAAGGGAATGGCTACCCACCCCAGTATTCTTGCTTGCAGAATTCCATGGACAGAGGAGCTATATAACCATAAGGTGTTCCGTTCACAAAGTAACAGGCAGCCCCAGAGAAACTAAATTCATATCTCTGGACCTGGACAGATTCCATGGGTTTCAAAACCCTTTGGGAGAGGGAGGGTTCAAAGTAAAGGCACTATGAGCTTGAGCCTAGCTTTTGGTTTTCTAACAATTAAGGTACTCAAAGAGTGAGACATACAAATGTGACAAGGAAGAATTATGCTTTACTTCTTATGTGGACCAGTGATCATGTGACTTTTCTACCAGCTTTGCACCCACCAAAACCTTCCCTTATGATTTTAATGCAGCACCTCCCAAGCAGTGTGCTTAGGCTCGGGTTTATTAATAAGCTTAATAAAACCCTAATTCCCTGAGCCTCAGGCTGTCAGGTGAGCACATGGCAGCTGGAGCCCTTAGCCTGTCCCCTCTGGCACAAGCAGCCAAATCTGTTTATCCCAATGCAATATAAATAAGTATTTTTGATTCTGCAATGAAGAAAAGATTAGAATGCACAGCTAACTCATCTGTTTGCAGGTTTCCTTATGGATGGGTCTGTCTTGGAGGTGGCCTGAATTTGTTGTGGAAATCCTGCTCAGATTTCCCCTCCAGGACAGAAAAACTTGTCTCTAGAGCTGCTGGGGGTGTTGACAGCTGACAGCTCTTAGCTGTGCCCCTCAACAGCCTCTTGCCCTCTGCTAAACAGAACCACCTGACTCAAGGTCACTGCTCTCCCCAAGGACAGCCTGCAAGCAGTGACTGTTCAATGATGGGGAATGGGAATGAAGTCCTGGCTCCCTCTTCCCTATTCTAGTCAAGTCTGAAGGGCCACCCCAGATCCAGAGCGTCTCTAAGTTCAACTGAAACCTCTGTTTCAACCACAGTTTAGTTTTCCTCTCTGCCCAATCCTGCTATCTTTTCTTCTCTTCAGGTACCCATCCTGGGAGTACACACAGCAAGCCTCATGAATACAAATTTCCATCTCAGAGTCAGCATCCCAGAACCAGAAATGACCTGTGACCACCTCTGATTCCATTTCTTTCTCACATTAAACTCATCCAGTCTGGAAACATATAGAAACATAATTAAGCATGACCTTGCCATCTCAGATGAATCTCATTTCAATTGCCATTTCCCACACAGGCTATTATAATCTTAATTCTTTCTAAGTTCTTTTTCTTACATAGCTCTTGAGGTCTGTCTGTTTTCACTATACTGGACTTATTCAGTGAGGTTAGGAAAACAAGTTTTACACAGTGGGGAAGAGAAGTAAATTCACAAGAAGTGAAACTTCTCATTTGACACCCTCACTCCATTTCAGGCCAACCACAAGCATCAGATCTTGCTGTCCAGGAGTAGATGAAGGGTTGGATTGTCCCTGCTATTATCCATACTTAGATAATAATTACAATAATAATAATAACCATCACTACCATCAGTTATACACTTGCTATGTCATGAGTTCCACACTAGAACTTTTTCTTGATATATTATCTTTAACTTTTCCAACAAATCCAATGAGGAAAATATTATTAACCGTTTCTGTAGACCACTGATGTGAGGTGAGTGAAGCTGCCCGAGGCCACACCATTGTTGTTGTTCAGTCATTATGTCATGTTCGATTCTTTGTGACCCCATGGACTGCATCATGCCAGGCTCCTCTGTCCTCCACTGTCTCCCAGAGTTTGCTCATATTCATGTCCATTGAGTTGGCGATGTTATCTAACCATCTCATTTTCTGCTGCCCTCTTCTCCTTTTGCCTTCAATCTTTCCCAGCATCAGGGTCTTTTTCAGTGAGTCAGCTCTTTGGACCAGGTGACCAGCTTTAGCATCAGTTCTTTCAATGAATATTCAGGGTTGATTTTCTTTAGGATTGACTGGTTTGATCTCCTTGTATCCAAGGACTCTTAAGAGTCTTCTCCAGCACCACAATTCAAAAGCATCATTTATTCAGTGCTCAGCTTTCTTTATGGTCCAACTCTCACATTTGTACATAATTACTGAAAAATCTGTTGATTTGACTATACGCATCTTTGTCAGCAAAGTGACGTCTCTGCTTTTTAATACGTTGTCTAGGTTTGTCACAGCTTCACACCATTCTGGAGTTGGGACTAAACGCTGGATATTTTCCCCTTCAAAGCTATATCATGTTTCTCTGCACCAAATTTCCCTCACCTATATCCTTCCCAACTCCCTAGTTCATAATTCACTTTGGAAGGAATGCTCTGTGAGGGCAGGGAATTTTTCTCCATTGTGACTCACTGCCTACAGCAGTGGCTGCCATGTGACAGATGTCCAGTTAACTGTTTGCTTGTTTGAATGAATACATTGATGAGATCCAGTGGCACCATCCTTGAGTCAGAGTGGACTTGAGCATTAAAGAGTACTGAGGAATATGTCTGAACTCATTTGTTTCTGAGCAAGCAGCAGCTGCTGCCAATACAGTGTGTCCAAATTTGAAAAGGATCCCCTTTTTAAAACAGCTATATAGAGAGATGATATGAGGAGGGTGGTGGGAGGGAGGTTCAAGGTTGGGAACTCATGTACACCTGTGGTGGATTCATGTCAATGTATGGCAAAGCCAATACAGTATTGCAAAGTAAAAAAATAAAATTTAAATTAAAAAAATAAAACACTTATCAAGCAAAAAAAAAAAAATAAATAAAACAGCTATATACACCTATCGGAAAATTGTCCTCCTACATGTAGAATAAGATACTTTACTGCCATCTGCCCCAAAATAACAACTGCACCAATCTACCATATCTTTGATGTGGACAATGTCCTCTGTGATGTGATGCTTTGTGCGCTAGACAACCCAGACAGCCATGTGTGGCCCCACTGCCTGGACTGGCCAGGTATAGTTTATACTTTTGTCTAACTAGATACCAGGCTTATATTTGTCTTATTTTCTGACAGGTGGACTCTAACCCAGATTTGTTTTTAATTCTACACTCAAGCTACCTTTTGTCAACTTTGAGATAATGACCAAAGTCTCAGAAAGTTTGCTGGATGATAGTCTTGGTATTACCGAGGCTCTCCACTCCATAAGGTTCGTGCTTTCAGAGCACTCTCTTATCACCCCTTGATGGAGAGCTATTTTCAAGAGCTATACAATTTCCTGACATTCTTTTTTGCTTGTTGAAGACAGATTCTCTTGAGAGAGTACAATATCTTAAGTACTTTAAAAACACTGTGAATGTCATCACCTCCCTTCTGAATCAGGCTTTCTTTCTCATCAGTAATCTTCCTCTCTGACCTCCTTTTAGACCCTTTTTTACTTCCTTTGTCCCAGACAGATAAAACAACCGGTCTGGAAAAGGTCAAATTCAGCATGTCAAAATGATATATATTTCTATATTTCTAATGAAAGAAAGGCAGACTGAAAGATAACATTAACCAATCCATCTCTGGGGTTCTTGAGAGAGACACTAAAAATGTGAAATCATGAACAGTCTTTGATCAGAGATGCCCAGATGCCAATATAAAACCAACTGAGCATTTTATGTTATATACAGTTCTTTACACAGAACCGGGAGAGAAAACAAAACAAAAGGAATCACAGGCCGCCCTACTGTTATAAAAGGTAATAAAACAAAGGCAAATCTGACGGGAACCAAAAATCTGGTTGGCTTAATTCCCAAGATGCTGAAGCGAACATGATTTGGGCGTATAAGTAGGTCACAGTAAACAAATAACAACTTGACTTTGATGATCAGTTCAGCCCACTCACCATGGCAACTAAACTAGACCCTAATGCCCCAGGCAGATCTAAGCTGTTCCCACATTTGAGAACCCATTGCATTTTGTTTGTTCTTCTAGGGGAGTCTGTAATATGTTGTATGGAATTTTCAGCTCACCCAACCCGGGGATTACTTGAGGCAACAACTACATCTTATGCACTCAGTAATCAGTATAATGCCTGGTATCACATGGGTGTCCACAATGCTTTATGGGAATCATTTGGATGTAGCTATGGACTGAATGCATGCCCCCCAAATCCACATTGTGAAGCCTCAGTCCCCAGTGTGTTTACAGGTGAGGTCTTTAGGAGGTAATTAGGTTTACATGAAGTCATGAAAACAAAACCCCTATGATGAGACTGGCCCTTATAAGCGAATACAGAGATTAGGACTCTCTTTCTCTAACTTGTGAGGATATGGCAGGAAGGCAGCCATCTGCAAACCAGGGAGAGGACCCTCACCCAATTATTCTGGCACCCTCACATTGGACTTCCAGCCTCCAGAACTGTGAGAAATAAATATTTGTTGCTTAAATCACATCTGTGGTATGTTTCTATAGCAGTCTGAGTTAAAATAGATGTTTTTCCTTCGGTGCAAAGGAATTAAACACCATTCTTTATTATGAAATCTTCCTTCTGGATAGTAAAGGAAGAGGTGTCATCAGCAGCACTCAGAAGGCTCAAAGGACAATGTCCACAAGACAGAGCTTTTTCCCTCACAATGTTATTAATACATTGCTTTCATTTCTCCTGATTTACTGAAATTCACCCATTTTTTCAGAAATCTTTGTGTGTTGTCCTACTGTGTACAATGACTCAAGCAATGAAATGCAGGTGCCTAGAAGGAATCTGTGACCTTCGTGATACAGGGCATGAAGCAAATGGACAGAACTTCCCTAACTACTACACTGCTGCTGCTGCTGCTAAGTCGTTTCAGTCGTGTCCGACTCTGTGCCACCCCATAGACGGCAGCCCACCAGACTCCCCTACTACACCAGGAAGATTTTTATTGATGATGCACAGCAAGTGCCATGTGCTAAACAGTTAGGGCTCTCAGAAAGACTCTGCTCACCAAAGGACTTCTATAATCTTTATCTGTCATTCCGCCACATTCAAGGATATTCCAGCAGAGGAGTTATAGTCCCCACTGCAGAGAATCCATATTCTTCAAAAAAGAATGCAGTTTCCAGAACATTTCCAGTACAGAACATTGTGGCTCCAAAGATAGCAAACATCACAGCTAACACTGGAGAGCAGTTACTATATGCCAAGCATTTGGCTTGGGACTTGACAAGCATTCACCCTTGGAGTCACCCAGGGAAGAAGGTGCTCTTATAATCTCCAATTTATAGATAAGAAAACTGAGGATTATTAAACACGTTAGTATTACCTAAGGTTTCATGAAAAGTAAAGCCAGCCTTGAACCCAGTTTGGAACTTGGTACTTTGAACGAGTACGTAAACAGAAATGAAGTGAGACAAACACTACCAAAGGCTTCCCTGGTGGCTCAGATGGTAAAGAATCCACCTGCGATGAGGAAGACCTGGGTCCAGTCCCTGGGTTGGGAAGATCCCCTGGAGGAGGGCATGGCAACCCACTCCAGTATTCTTGCCTGGAGAATCCCCATGGGCAGAGGAGCCTGGCAGGCTGCAGTCCATGGGGTCACATAGAGTCGGACACGACTGGGCAACTGAGCACAGCACAGCACAGACACTACCAAAGTTTCCCGGTGTATTTGGGTTCTTCCTTCCTTCCAAACACACGGTTGGATTACATGATCCTACCCATTTAAGTTAGTCTTGATTCACTTAAGCCAATGAAATGACATAATATACTTCATAGCAGAAGCATTTAAGATTCAAAGTGCAACTCTCTACTTTCGCCATAGCAAAGCTTGACACCCTATGCTGAGATGGAAGTATCACCCAAATGCCAACTTCAGGTATGAGACCAAAGATGATAATAGAGAAGGAAGGACCTCATGGAAGGCCAGGCAAAGGAGATTGACAGGCTTGAAGGCTTTCCTAGGGTCCAGAAAAGAGCCCCATCTAGGAATATTCTCCTTTCCCAAGGAAGGGAACTATCACATGCCAGTAAGTTTGTAGAACTGCTGCGTTTCCCATTCTTCCTTTTACAGAACATGAATGTTTATTGAAACTATCCTGCTCCCATTATAGGGAGAGCAAGAGGGAGGGACAGAGGGTTTGTTTTTTTAGTTCACAGTGTTTCTTGAGGCTTTGGGGCTCACTGTTTTGCAAGATGCTATGGTACGAATGTTTGTGTCCCCGCAAAGAGAATAGCAACTCACTCCCGTATTCTTGCCTGGAGAATTCCATGGATAGAGAAGGCTGGTGGGCTACAGTCCATGAGGTCACAGAGAGTTGGACATGACTGAAAGACTAACAAAACAACAATAAAGTTCATATGCTGAAATCCTAACCCCTGAGGTGATGATATTAGGGGGTGGGGTCTTTGGAAATGATTAGTTGAAGAGGGCAGAACCCTCATGAATGGGATTAGTGCCCTTATAAAAGAGACTAAAGAAAGCTCCCTTTTTTTATCATGTGAGAACACAGCAAAGCTATGTCATACATGAAACAGAAAATGGGCTCTCAGCAGACACCAAATCTGCGAGCATCTTGATCTTGGATTTTCCAAACTTCAGAACATTGAGTGATAAGTATTTGTTGTTTTATATACTACTCAGTCGCTGGTGTTTTATTTCCGCAGTCCAAATGGACTAAGACACAGGGGATAAGGACAATATTGTGTTTAGGGAAAAAAAATTGACATAACATTTTGTTACCAGATTATGGTAGGCATTACAAGCTACTCCCAAATATTTCTCTACCCTTCCTTTTCTTGGGATACTAGAATTTTGTACTTCCCTCTCTCTTGAAGTCAGGGAAGTGAAAAGTGAAAGTGAAGTCACTCAGTTGTGTCCGACTCTTAGCGACCCCATGGACTGCAGCCTACCAGGCTCCTCCGTCCATGGGATTTTCCAGGCAAGAGTACTGGAGTGGGGTGCCATTGCCTTCTCCACTATTTACTATATATTGCTGATTAATTAAGATCTAACTCACAGCCCACAGTGCTGTGACTCATGTCTGAATACAGCTTATGTAATACATGTATTTTCTCTGTAAGGCCCATCACAGCCTTCTTGTACTTAGGAACACTACATGACACTTCAGCACTGTGCTTAGGGGTGGACATCTCACACAGCAAAATCACCAACAAAAAGAACAAAAATGTGAAAACCGTAGCCTGAAACAGACCACAAAAAGGACAACTGTTCACAGTGTGAGAGCTCACACAAGAAGCCTGCCTGTTTGACCTCAGCTGGGAACATACATGACAGGTGGCCCACACCTTTTTCAGTGTTGTATCGTAAGTGACCATGAAAATGACACAGGTGTTGACTGGGGGATCACAGATACAGCTCAGCAAGTAGAGAAATGTACAAACATGGAATTGCGAATTACAAAGATCAACTGTGTATACATGGATAACGTGCAAATGCTGTACTGGAATCACAGACAAGGTCCAAAGAAAGCATAGAGGAAGGAAATAAGAATTTTATGGGCAATGTTGGTGGGAATGTAAACTGGTGCAGCCACTATGGAGAAGAGTATAGAGGTTCCTTAAAAAAACTAAAAATAGAATTACCATATGATCTAGCAATCCCATTCCTGGACATATATTTGGAGAAAACCATAATTCAAAAATATACATGCACCTCAGCGTTCATTGCAACACTATTTACAATAGCTAGGACATGGAAGCAACCTAAATGTCCATCCACAGATGAATGGGTAAAGAAGATGTGGCACATAAACACAGTGGAATATTACTCAGCCATAGAAAATAAAGAAATAATGCCATTTGCAACAACATGGATGGACCCAGAGAATATCATACTAAATGGAGTACATCAGGCAGAGAGAGAGAAATATCATATGACTTCTTGTATATGGGGAATCTAAAAAGAAGTGATACAAATAAATAGAAATAGACTCACAGACTCAGAGAACTTACTTATGGTTGCTGCGGGGGAGAGATGGGGGTTCAGGATTGACATGTACCCAGTGCTTTATTTAAATAAACAATGTCCTACTGTATAGCACAGGGAACTCTGCTCAATGTTATGTGGCAGCCTGAATGGGAGAGGAGTTTGGGGGAGAATGGATAGATGTATATGTATGGCTGAGTCCCTTTGCTGTCCATCTGAAACTATCACAACATTGTTAATTGGCTATATTCCAATATATCATATCATTTATTTATGGAATCTAAAAAATAATACAAATGAACTTATTTACAAAACAAATAGTGTCATAGAAAACAAACAAGGTTACCAAAGTGGGAGGAGGGATAAATTAGGAGTTTGGGATTAAAATATACAAACTATTATATAATAACAGATAACCAACAAGGACCTATGTATAGCACAGAGGAATATACTCAATATCTTGTAACAACTATAATGGAAGTGAATGTAAAATACCTATATACATCTATATACATACATATGTATAACTGAATCACTTTAACCTGATACGAATACAACATTGTAAATCAATTATATTTCAATAACAGTTAAATAAATGATCACATACAAAAGTTTCTAGGCAAGAGTTTGGTGAAAAAGGATGGAGGGAGGCAGAAAAACAGTCAAAGAGGAAGTGGTGCCTAAGCAGAGACATAAAGGGAACAGGAATTTGACCCTTAGGTAAAGAAGGGAACATTCCAGGAAGAGGGAAATGTGTGTGGGAAGAAAAGGAGAAGGAACAGACTGGCAGGAGATGATCCTGAAAGGCCATGCATGCCATGCTGAGGAGGTTAGACTTCATCCAGTATAAATATCAACGAATGATATCCTGGTTAAATGAACAGACTCTTGATTTTAATTTCCCTTCTATTTGCTACATTGCTATCTCACATCAAATACCAGGAGCGTATAAATGATTATCTTAGAATAACAATCATTTGCCCTATCCCTTTTGTAATTTCTCCTACTTAAATTTCATTTCCTAAGTATGGCTTACCTGAAAGTTTCACATTATGATTTATTCACTGAGTAATTTCACTTTAGAAGACAATGTTTTTATTAGATAAGAATCCAAGACATGGAACATGACATAAATCAACATCTGTCTAATCCCCAGATAACTACAAGTCAATCAAATAAAACAAGTCAGAGTAGCTCAGTCAAGTAAAACCAGTCAATAGTACTGATATATCAGTAAAATGCTTTTGACCAAGCAGAGGAAAATACCATGAAGAAGTGAGCCTGTATTTGGAGGAGGTAAAGCAATTCAAAGACTGGACAAATTAACCAGCCTGTCATTGGTTACATGGGGCCCTATGATAGTTATTGTCATTGTTTATAGGTGTTGGAGTCCTTTTATTGCTTTACTGGCCTTTCAGGCAGGCCTGCCTTTCATTTAACAAATGGGATTGCCACAGTCACCCATGTGACCAGATGTGGTCACCAGGCAACAGTTCAGATCACTAGTATCCATTACCTTTTATATTACTATCATCCCTTATCTGCCCTTCTTTATAATCCCTTAATTATTCTTCCTTATGTTAGTTTCACTTTTTCCTCTCATCAGTTCTCCACACTTCTTCAAGGATAACCTTTTTAAAGTAGTAAAGCCCACACATTGCTTTCCAGTTTGGAAATCTTCAGTTTCCTTAACATGGGTTCA
This sequence comes from Cephalophus harveyi, assembly GCA_006410635.1. NCBI lineage: Eukaryota > Metazoa > Chordata > Mammalia > Artiodactyla > Bovidae > Cephalophus > Cephalophus harveyi. The sequence continues at coordinate 217,061 of SJYT01044564.1, read as the reverse complement.
AGATCCAGCTTGCTTAGGTTTCCCTTAACTCTTTCATGATTCTCATGTTTACATTCAGTGTTTGAGCTGCTGCTGCATTGCTTCAGTCATGTCCAACTCTGTGCGACCCCATAGACGGCAGCCCACCAGGCTACTCCGTCCCTGGGATGCTCCAAGCAAGAACACTGGAGTGGGTTGCCATTTCCTTCTCTAATGCATGAAAGTAAAAAGTGAAAGTGAAGTCGCTCAGTCATATCCAACTCTTAGCGACCCCATGGACTGCAGCCTAGGCCACCATTTAACACTCTTCTTCCAAACCATGATTTGTCCTGCCTCATGACCTTTGCACATGCTCCTCCTCCAGTCAAAACATTATTCCCTTGTCCCCACTCACAAATTTCTATTTATTTTTTCAGTCTCATCTTAGATAGCTTCCCTGATAGCTCAGTCGGTAAAGAATCTGCCTGCAATACAGGAGACCCAGGTTTGATTCCTGGGTCAGGAAGATCCACTGGAGAAGGGATAGGCTAACCACTCCAGTTTTCTTGGGCTTCCCTCGTGGCTCAGCTGGTAAAGAATCCACCTGCAATGTGGGAGACCTGGGTTTGATCCCTGGGTTGGAAAGATCCCCTGGAGAAGGGAACAGCTACCCACTCCAGTATTCTGGCCTAGAGAATTCCATAGACTGTATAGTCCATGGGGACACAAAGAGTCAGACATAACTGAGCAACTTTCACTTCATTTCCAGAAAGTTTTCCCTAACCACCCCGTCATTCTCCCTGCCCTAATGGGATTCCCATCGTTTCCTACATTTTCCCTAACAAAGTACAGGTCATCCTGTATCATTCCTTCCTATTTACTTAACTGTCTTACCCCATTAGACCGTAGGCTTCATCAGAGCAGAAACTGTGTTCTATTTTCCCCTGCATTCCAAGAGACAACACACTGCCAACATTGTGTTCATAAATGTCTGTAGAATGTGTGAATAAATGAACAACAGGTGATTCAATACTGGACCCTTCATCTGAGGAGACAAGACAGCATTTAGAATCTGAAAAAAGGACAGGTGTGATTCCAGTTCTGCCAGTTACTGGCATGTATTGTGGGTGAGTCACTTATTCATTCTGAGACCCAAATCTTACTTTCAAAATAAAGAAGACAGTAACACCTATTTCACAGAATTCTAGTGATGGTTGTTTAAAATGTACACAAATAGGCCCTATAAACTGTAATTTATTAAATATATGTTAGCTGTTACATACATAGAAAATACACATTTTATTGTTCAGGGGGTTAATGTTTTCAATCACTAATTTCATCTGGAAAGAGTTTAATTTGGTGCTGTGGGTACAATTTTATCCTATAAATGAAAATCATTGTACTATGAATAGATTAAGATATTAGGACTCTCATGAAATGCAGCAGAAAATTGGAAATGTTCTAAAAGAAGAGGCTAAGTAGAAGGAGGCTGCTGTAATTCTAAGCTTCCAGCATTTATTGAAAAAAGAAAATGAAGAAATACACCATGCAAAGAATTTTTTAAATTCTCTATCCAATATAAAAGAAATATGGCCCATGATAATTTTATTTGCTGACACTAAAACAATAATTTATAGCCAACCCATTTTCTGTGTGGTCAAGTGGAAAACTGGACATTGCAGATTATATTGGGACATGGAGATGATGGCAATTCTACTCTTCAGTTCATTCAGCCATTTAGAACTTTCAGCTTGCTTCTCTATAGACCCCGTAGGGAAAGCTTCATGGGCAATAGCTTAGCTTCACTAAATGACCATGGGAGCTAATGGACAGTCATGCTGATCTCTTCATGCAGCAAAAAGAGTATTTTTCATTGCTGGCTTTCAGACCACTTCCAAATCTACCTCTTTGTCAAGATCAGCTATCATTGCTTCTATTTCTAGATTAGCAATCATTTTAAAAGTTTAGGTAACTGGCTGGTTTATCTGCATATGTCCTACCAATGAACTCCAATATGGAATAGCCAACTTGTTCAAATAAAACAAGAGCCTAGTCAGATCAATTCCTGGCCCCAGACCTCAGCTGTAAGTGAAAGTCATGTCAGCAGGTAGAGTTTTCAGTTGCTGTTTTCCTAAATACAAAGATATAGTTTAACAGTCTAGAAAATATTTCCCCAGTTATTCCCCTGGAGTTCAGATGATAAGGTAGGCAGGCCCTCAGCTCCCCTGTTTTTTAGTTTATCTCTGCATATCCACACTTCTTCATCTCTATTTCCCACTGTTCTCTTAGGGAAGAAAATATCCATCTTTTTTGGGAGTTTACTCTTTCCTATCTACGAGCTCTGAACCTCTTGTTTTCTCTCTATGTACAGGAAAAGGGAATCAATAAACTTACTGATTAATTGACCTTGAATCCACACTAATACCTCCCTCCACATTACATCTTCAGTAAGTACACTGACCCTATTTGACAGCTTGAAACATGCCCCAAGCTTTCCCTCCCTCCCTTCAAACAAACAAAAAGTGTCACTCAGCCAATTCATTCCAACAAACACTTACTTAGTATTTAAATATGTTTAAAGAACTATGGTGGCACCATCAGTGACAAGAGAAATAAGATCATCTCTTCCCCACAGGACCTTCCAGTCTGGCCCAAGAAATGAGACACACAGTGAGATGCTGGTTTGAAGAGCCTGGCTCTTCTGAAGGCCTGGTGAGTTATTCATCCCTTCTGCTACTGCTACTGCTAAGTCACTTCAGTTGTGTCCAACTCTGTGCGACCCCATAGACGGCAGCCCACCAGGCTCCCCTGTCTCTGGGATTCTCCAGGCAAGAACACTGGAGTGGGTTGCCATTTCCTTCTCCAATGCATGAAAGTGAAAAGTGAAAGGGAAGTCACTCAGTCGTATCCGACTCTTAGCGACCCCATGGACTGTAGCCTACCAGGCTCCTTCGTCCATAGGATTTTCCAGGCAAGAGTACTGGAGTGGGGTGCCATTGCCTTCTCCGACTCATCCCTTCTAAACCTCAGTAAAACAGAAGCTCATCTGTAAAACAGTGATAATGGGGCAAGCCTTAGTGACCTACTGTGGGGCTGAATGCATTAATTTATAAATGTGAAGTACTCAACACAATGTGGCCCAGTTCAGTTCAGTTGCTCAGTCGTGTCCGACTCTTAGTGACCCCATGAATCGCAGCACGCCAGGCCTCCCTGTCCATCACCAACTCCCGGAGTTCACTCAGACTCGCGTCCATTGAGTCCGTGATGCCATCCAGCCATCTCATCCTTGGTTGTCCCCTTCTCCTCCTGCTCCCAAGCCCTCCCAGCATCAGTGCCTTTTCCAATGAGTCAACTCTTCACATGAGGTGGCCAAAGTACTGGAGTTTCAGCTTTAGCATCATTCCTTCCAAAGAAATCCCAGAGTTGATCTCCTTCAGAATGGACTGGTTGGATCTCCTTGCAGTCCAAGGGACTCTCAAGAGTCTTCTCCAACACCACAGTTCAAAAGCATCAATTCTTTGGTGCTCAGCCTTCTTCACAGTCTGACTCTCACATCCATACATGACTACTGGAAAAACCATAGCCTTGACTAGACGGACCTTAGTTGGCAAAGTAATGTCTCTGCTTTTGAATATGCTATCTAAGTTGGTCATAACTTTTTGTCCAAGGAGTGTCTTTTAATTTCATGGCTGCAGTCACCATCTGCAGTGATTTTGGAGCCCAAAAAAATAAAGTCTGACATTGTTTCCACTGTTTCTCCATCTATTTTCCATGAAGTGATGGGACCAGATGTGGACCAAAGTCAGTGAAAGATAAGTGTTTTCTTTTTTTTTTAAAATAAATTGAATATATATAATATGGTAGAAAATCTATCTCCACAATTTCTGAATGACTTGCCAAGTTAAGTAAATGTTCTTTGATCCTTTCATAAAATATACTAAAGGAGGAGCCATGAGGCTTATCATGAGGAGCCACTGACGAGTTTTTAAGAAGGAATCTAACATGATAAAATTTATATTAAAAATAAAAGCTTACAAGTTGAGTAGTGAAAACATAAAATCTAATTATCCATCTATCTATCATTTCTGCTTGTATCATTTATACTTTATGTTACTGGAAGTTGGGCAGGGAAAAAGACACACCAGGCTAATAACAGATTATTCAGCAGGTGTGGGTAAGAGGAAATGAACAGAATTGTGTTTATGCACATCTGCACAGTATTGTTTCATGTGATAAAATTACTGTTTTAACCTGAAAAATAGCAAATGGAAAAAAATAATTTTAAAAAGATCACTTAGTCTACATTTGGAGAAGAGAATGCCAGGTGCTGAGGGTGGGAACTGGAAGGCCAGGTAGGGAATTTTGGTAACAAACCAAGAGTTGATGTGGCCTAGACATGGAAGTAGAGCTAATGTACTGAATGGCAGGGGGTGAGGGGATCATGAAAGCAAGAGTGGAATCAAAAATGACTCCTAGGTCTTTGGTTTGAACACTTGGGCAGGTTATGGTATCATTTGTGAAAGGTAAGAGTGGGGAAGGGACAGGTTTGGAGAGGTGGTGCCAACAGATTAAAGTGTTCTGGTCTATAAACGTTAGGTTTGAAATACGTTTTGACATCCATATGGAAGTGGATTTTCCTCTGGACTGTGTTATTTAGGATGTGAATCTGGAGCATTATATGAACATTAGCATTACAAAGGAACAGCGTGGGAGGGGAAGGCATTCTTCCCGCTACTTTTAAGATACTGCTTTCCTACAGACAAAGAGTTGCTCTTGCCCAAAGAAACATCACAGAGGTGGCTAGTTCTCTATTCCAAGATCTGTCCTCTCCTTCTTCTTATGTAATTGAACCTCTGATTTTTAATTGGGCACAGGGCCAATTGCAGCTGAACTCATACCAGTGAGCAACAAAAACCACTGTCTGCCAATTTCAGAAAACCACATTAAAATATAGTTGGTGAGACTTCCCTGGTGATCCAGTAGTTAAGAATCTGCCTTCCCATGCAGGTGACGTGGTTTCAATCTCAGGTTGGGGAGCAAAGACCCCCCATGCCATGGGGCAACTAAGCCTGCACTCCACACCGAGAGAGCCCACATGCTCTAGAGCCTGTGCTCTGCAACAAGGGAAGCCAGGGCATTGCAGCAGGAGAAGCCTGAGCACCAAAACAAAGAACCTGGCACACGGCAACAAAGGCCTATTTCAGCCAAAAAAAAGTTATCAAATATACTTGGCTTGTTCCTTATGTACCTTCTTTCTGTATCTCTTTCTCTATCCTGTTATTAGAGATAGATATGAGTGCCGGAGCTTCAGCAGCTATACTATGAGGATGAGGTCCATACCAAAGGATAATGGAGAAGAAAACTGAAAGAAGCTCAAGTCCCTGATGACTCAGAGGAATCATCATACCAACCCCAGCCAACCTTCTTGTTGACTTCTTTTATAAAAAGAAAAGTTAAAATTTTATGTTTAAGCCATTTTTATTTTGACTATTCTGTCATATACCGTCATCAAATCTATCCTATCTGACAAAGAACAAAAAGAAGGTACTGTTCGTTATAGGATCAGATACTCTCAGAGTTCCTTATCCTCTTTCTGACCCTGCAATCAACAACCTCTATATTCATTATTGGAATTTGCTATAATTTTCTCCTTTTGCTATTTTTTTCAGGTTTGAAACCTTTTATGAACACATAAAATGAACCAGGTTTATAAAATAAATCTGGACACTTTTTTTTTTCTTTGTCCAGGATCATTTAAGAACACTGAAATTGTCTGTTCTTTAAAAGTTAGACAAGATTTAGCTGAGAAACTTACTGATTCTGCTGTCCTTTTTAAACAGTTTATCTTCGGTTATATTACCAACGTATGCTATAAGCATTGGTCTATTCTGGTTTTATACTTCTTCCTATGCCAACTGAGACCATTTGTACTTTACTAGGAAAACATCTGTCCTCTAGATTTTCAAATTTATCACCAAACTGTTACATTGTTTTACCTAAACTCTTTTTGTATCATCAGTTAAACTTCCTTCCCTATTTCTAAACACTTTTCTCTCTTCTTCACCTTTCCTTGTATTGAAGTCTCTGTCCCCGTTCCTTTGCTTGTTTTGTGCCCTTTCTTATGTATTTTCTTTAGGCTGGGCACAGCCTCAAATCTCTCTCTTTAACCCTGACCCATGAAGTCCATGGGGTCGCTAGGAGTCGGACATGACTGAGCGACTTCACTTTCACGCACTGGAGAAGGAAATGGCAACCCACTCCAGTGTTCTTGCCTGGAGAATCCCAGGGACTGGGGAGCCTGGTGGGCTGCCATCTCTGGGGTTGCACAGAGTCGGACATGACCGAACTGACTTAACAGCAGCAGCAGCAGCAGCATCAATTTATGTATACTGGCTCTGCTTGGACCCTTAGGTTTTAGTCCTTTTCTCCAAGTAATTTACCATTTCAGATACTGCTGAAATTCAAAGCCAGTCTGATCGCTTTGCCCTTGTATACCTTTCTCTTTCCACCTGAAATTATGAGATTTCTCTCTATCTTGCAATTCAGCAATTTTACCAGGAGATGCCCAGATAAGTCTTTTCAGTCTTTCCTGGGACACTTTCAAACTACAGTCAGATCTTTCTTCAGCATTCTCATCCCTCTGTTTTTTTTTTTTTTTTCCTTTAGCTGGAAAAGTTCCTGTAATTCTCAGGTTTTTAATAGATCTTTCCTCCACGTCTGTTCTCTTTTCCATCATGACTTTCATCTCTTTGAAAGTTTGCTCTGTGTCTTAATAAATTTTATCTTTCAGACCAGCACACAGCTCTTGACTAGAAAGGACAATGCTCTTCTCCCTCCATCTACTGAATGTTTCCATTTATAAAAAATTTAATTTCAGATAGTCTGTTTCATGCTCTCTTTATATCCTTAATTGCTCTTTTCACTGTTTTATTTATATTACTTTTTATCTTCTCCAGCAACTATATTTCAATAGGAGTTCATTTCAAGAGTCATACTCAGCCTCCTGTCTCTACCTGGCCCATTGGTGAACCTTATCATTTTCATTTACCGAAATACTGAAGCTCAGATACAGCTGCTGGATACCTTAAATGGACAAAGATTGAAAATTAAGACATACTGTTCTCTGTTCTTTGGGGCAGATGCTACAGCAACAGGCAGGCTGTCATCCTATCAGCTCTGCACCCAATTTCCTCCCATTTGCTCATTCTCTCGAGTAGAGAGGATTCAGCTACACCTCAGTCGCTCAGGGTCCAGGAAAGCTGTATTCTGAGAGCAGCTCTCTGCTGGAACTGCCTAGAATGCAGCTCTCTCTTCACCAGTAATATCCAACAACCTCCAGCCCACCCTCAGAGCCTTCTGCGAAGTCCCAACTACTCTGTTCTGAAATGGACAGATGAGAGTTGGGAATAGAGAGGAATAAAATCATATTGAAGCCACCATCTTCCCAGAACGCCCTCTGTGTGGGGGAGTTAAGGATGTGTTTAATGTTTTGTGTTTGTGTGTATGGGTGGTAAAATGGGTGAGTGTGTTTTGTGTGTGTGTGTGTGTATGTGCATGTGTGTGTTAGACACTCAGTCATCTCTGATTCTTTGCAACACCATGGACTGTAGCCTTCCAGGCTTCCCTGTCTATGGGATTTTCTAGGCAAGAATACCAGAGTGGGTATCCATTCCCTTCACCAGGAGATCTTCCCGACCCAGGGATCAAACCTGAGTCTCCTGAACTGCAGGCAGATTCTTTACCATCTGAGCCATCAAGGAAGCCCCCAGTGTGTTTTAACTAACACCTACTGCATGCTTACTAAGTATTCTTGGCTGAAGAGTGTTCTTCCAAAATTAATGTTCACCTGGAACCTATGAACATGACCTTTAGGGGCTTTGCATATGTAATTAGTTAAAATAAGATGAGGTCATATTGGATGAAGGTTGGCCTTAAATCCAAGTAATAGTATCTTTATAGAAGGCCATGTAAAGACAAAAAGTGACAGACAAGGAGAATAATGTGTAATGAGAGAGACAGAAATTGGAGTGATGTGTCTATAAGCCAAGGATCACCAGAGATGGCCAGCAACAACCAGATGCTGAGGCAAAATAGTGTTCTTCTCTAGAGCCTTCAGAAGGAGCAGGGCTTTGATGACATCTTAAGACATCACCAGATGATCAACACCAAAATCAGATTGATTATATTCTATGCAGGCAAAGATGGAGAAGCTCTATACAGTCAACAAAAACAAGACCAGGAGCTGACTGTGGCTCAGATCATGAACTCCTTATTGTCAAATTCAGACTCAAATTGAAGAAAGTAGGGAAAACCACTAGACCATTCAGGTATGACCTAAATCAAATCCCTTATGATTATACAGTGGAAGTGAGGAATAGATTTAAGGGCCTAGATCTGATAGATAGAGTGCCTGAAAAACTATGGAATGAGGTTCGTGACATTGTACGGGAGACAGGGATCAAGACCATCCCCAAGGAAAAGAAATGCAAAAAAGCAAAATGGCTGTCTGGGGAGGCCTTACAAATAGCTGTGAAAAGAAGAGAGGTGAAAAGCAAAGGAGAAAAGGAAAGATATAAGCACCTGAATGCAGAGTTCCAAAGAATAGCAAGAAGAGATAAGAAAGCCTTCTTCAGTGATCAATGCAAAGAAATAGAGGAAAAGAACAGAATGGGAAAGACTAGAGATCTCTTCAAGAAAATTAGAGATACCAAGGGAACATTTCATGCAAGGATGGGCTCGATAAAGGACAGAAATGGT
>SJYT01044564.1:172728-208215 GCA_006410635.1 Cephalophus harveyi | reverse complement strand
TTGATGCTTTTGAACCGTGGTGTTGGAGAAGACTCTTGAGAGTCCCTTGGACTGCAAGGAGATCCAACCAGTCCATTCTGAAGGAGATCAACCCTGGGATTTCTTTGGAAGGAATGATGCTAAAGCTGAAACTTCAGTACTTTGGTCACCTCATGCGAAGAGTTGACTCACTGGAAAAGACTCTGATGCTGGGAGGGGTTGGGGGCAGGAGGAGAAGGGGACGACCGAGGATGAGATGGCTGGATGGCATCACGGACTCGATGGATGTGAGTCTGAGTGAACTCCAAGAGATGGTAACGAACAGGGAGGCCTGGCGTGCTGTGATTCATGGGGTCGCAAAGAGTTGGACACGACTGAGCGACTGAACTGAACTGAACTAATTTCTGATTTATAATCTCCAGAACTATAAAAAAATTAATTTATATCATTCTAAGCCACCCAGTTTGTAGTAATTTGTTACAGTAAGCCTAGGAAACTAATATACAAGGTTTCAGGTGTAGTGTGAAGAACTTTAATTTTATTATTTCATCAATTCTCACATCAATTCTATGAGGTAAAGCTATTCCCATTTATGGACCGGGAAACCGAGGCATGAACAATTGAATCCTCTTTCCCGTTTCAGGCCATACCATTAGTAAGTGATGGAGCCTGGACTAAAACCTCATCAGGCTGGTTCTTAACCACTGCTTTCCAATAATCTCTCAATGACTTAGGAATTTCAACACCCTTCATATGGTTGCTATCACAGATAATCACATACCAAATAAAGAAGGAGTTGACTTGCTAGCAAGAAAGAATCTTCTGTAAGCACTTTTCCAAACCAGGAGGAGGGAAGCCAGGATGCATGTAACCAGGAAAGTGATCCAGCAGCCCCTTCATCACTGAGCCTGAGACACTGATGGGGAAAGTGGACGGCATCTAACAGTGCTCATGGTCTGCCTACTGCCCTTTGTAAGAACCTTTGCTTTTGATGGGTGTTTTCATTGGTTCTATTAGACTAAAATGTTTTCTTCTGTAACTGCGATGCAGTGGTTACTAGGCAAAGTTAGAGAAAGTAAATTGTGTGGCGTGACTCCTGAAGGAATGCAGTTTCTAAGGGCTGCCCAGGTGACAACAGGCACCCTCACACAGGGTGCCTTCCTTTTTCTGTCCCCTCACATCCTGTGACTGTTGCTGCTCTTGCAGCCTCTTCATATTATACTTTTCTGCCTGCGTCCGTTACAGGAAGGTAAGTTCCTCATGGGTCCAGATTGTGTTTTACTCATGAATCTTTCAGCAGTCCAAACACAAAAGACTATTGGTTGTATATTTTCTCATATGCTTTCAGTTGCTTCTTTGGAGGATGATTTCTCTCTTTCAATTATTTACACCTTGAGTGGAGGAAAATTTTGATTAAGCTGGGCTCATTTAAAGTAAGGAACATGGATTGCCTGAGAGGGGAGTAGAAGGCATTCTAAGCGGAGACAATAGCATTGATACACTGCACAGAAACAGGATAAAGGGCTTCAGTGGTGGCTCAGCGGTAAAAACACAGATTCAATCCATGATCCGGGAAGATCCCACATGCCATGGAGCAATTAGGGCTGTGCGCCACAACTACTGAGCCTGTGCTCTAAAGCCCAGGAACTACAACCTCTGAGCCCAAGTGCCACAACTACAGAAACACACATAAACCTAGAGCCTATGCTCCACAGCAAGAGAAGCCCCTGCAAGGAACACCCACGCCCTGCAACTAGAGAAAACCAGGCAGCAAAGACGGCCCATGACAGCCAAAATAAATAAATAAAAAGGAGAGAAATAGGGCGGAGAAAGCGCTAGTATGAATCAAGTGACGGTGATTAGCACTGTGATTAGCGTGGATGGAATTAGGCCCATATTACTTAGAAAAGGAGAAAAGGGCAACACTACCCTTAATGTCTAAGAAAGCAGGGAGAGCCTGTTTTCCACGTGTTGTGATTTTATTAACTCCAGTAAGGGCCCTCTGATTGTAGTAAATGCCTCCTCAATTCCACTGATACCTAAAATTAAAAGTTGTTAAATTATAAAGAAGATTAGTCAAAAGAACACAAAAATTTATAAAAATCATTGTATCTTAATGGCTATGCATTTATCACATCCTTTGCTGAGCACACAAAATGTGGAAATAAAAGAACATGAGGCTTTTGGATGGAAGATAGGAAACAATGACAGAAGAGGAAGAATAAAATAATACAACTAATTTCACAATTCTGCCTGGAGTCTTGCTCTATAAATGAGGCTCGGTATTCTGTGGGACAGTCTTTAAAGACTGTTTGTTCCCTAGAAGGATGTAGCTTATTTGCACATTGGAAAATCTGGCATATTAATTCATTAGAGCTCCCTTTACCAACACCCTCCCACCCTAGGAAAAGGAGACAAATATACCAGCACCGGAGCCGTTGAAAGTATTTTATTCCTATCACATGGAATAGAGTAAGAAAGCATACTTAAGTGATTTCTTTTTCCCAATTGTTTTTGATCCTGCATTAGATTTGCAAGGAGGGCTTCTAAAAAAGTCACTTCAAAGACAAGTTCAAATCAGATTATTGTTTCTTTTGACAGTACATATTAAGAACTGGAAAGACAGTTCAGTTCAGTTCAGTCACTCAGTCGTGTCTGACTCTTTGCGACCCCATGGACTGCAGCACCCCAGGCCTCCCTGTCCATCACCAACTCCTGGAGTTCACTCAAACTCATGTCCATCGAGTCAGTGATGCCATCCAGCCATCTCATCCTGTGTCATCCCTTTCTCCTCCTGCCCCCAATCCCTCCCAGCATCAGGGTCTTTTCCAATGAGTTAACTCTTCGCATGAGGTGGCCAAAGTACTGGAGTTTCAGCTTTAGCATCAGTTCTTCCAATGAATATTCAGGACTGGTTTCCTTTAGGATAGACTGGTTGGATCTCCTTGCAGTCCAAGGGACTCTCAAGAGTCTTCTCCAACACCACAGTTCAGTTCAGTTCAGTTGCTCAATCGTGTCCGACTCTTTGCGACCCCATTAATCGCAGCACACCAGGCCTCCCTGTTCATCACCAACTCCTGGAGTTCACTCAGACTCGCATCCTTCGAGTCAGTGATGCCATCCAGCCATCTCATCCTCGGTCGTCCCCTTCTTCTCCTGCCCCCACTCCCTCCCAGCATCAAAGTATTTTCCAATGAGTCAACTCTTCGCATGAGGTAGCCAAAGTACTGGAGTTTCAGCTTTAGCATCATTCCTTCCAAAGAAATCCCAGGGTTGATCTCCTTCAGACACCACAGTTCAAAAGTATCAATTCTTCAGCACTCAGCTTTCTTTATAGCGCAACTCTCACATCTATACATGACTACTGGAAAAACCATAGCCTTGACTAGACAGACCTTTCTTGGCAAAAGTAATGTCTCTGCTTTTTATTATGCTGTTTAGGTTGGTCATAACTTTTCTTCCAAGGAGTAAGTGTCTTTTAATTTCATGGCTGCATTTACCATCAGCAGTGATTTTGGAGCCCAAAAAAATGAAGACAGAGATACTGACTTTCATCATCTTAGTCTTTCATAGGAAAGACAGAGATGCTGTCAATTTCTCGCTTTGGTTGACCTTGCCATTTTCTAATGACATCAGCAGGAATAAGTTACATCTCTCCCAAAGGAAATATGATTTTTGTAAGAGGATTTGTTGAGAAATTAACTGTCTAGCAACTTAACACTTTTTTATCTTTATATCACAAAACCAAAGAGAAGAATGGAAAATAATATTAGTTATTAGTTAAACTGCCCTAATTTAAAGTCCATTCCCTGGTGGTCCAGTGGTTAAGAATCAGCCTGCCAATGCAAGTGACACAGGTTTGATCCCTGCTCGAGGAAGAGTCTACATGCTGCAGGGCAACTAAGCCTATGCATCACAACTACTGAGCCAGCATACCCAAGAGCCTGTGCTCTGCAACAAGAGAAGCCACCACAGTGAGAAGCCCATGTCCTTCAGCTAGAGAGGAGCCCCTGCTCACCCAAACTAGAGAAAGCCCAGTGCAGCCAAAAAATAAACAAACAAAAGCCACCTTATTAACATAACAAAAGACACCTTTGTCTCTTCTTTAAAAAAGAGTCCATTCTGGCATTCGCACTGCCAAGTATTCTAGGAGGACACACACTCATGTTAACAAGTTAATAATAAGCCTCTTGATGCTAGCACCACTACTAATACTAATAATGTAGTAAGTCTATATGCCAGTGATATGTGCTTTTATATTCATTTTTTAAAAATATAATTCTCACAAAAACCCAGGTCTATATATCTGCATTCCAACACTTGTTAAACACTGGGTCAGACCTGGGTTAAAGCAGATATTTACCAGTTGCATGTGACAAGACAGTTACATCACTTCTCTCTTTTGCCTCACCTGAAAAACAGGACAGTCATAGGACCCACTATACTTAGATGGTTAGCTTTAGAGGTCAACCTCACTGACCACAGGGTGCTCAGATATTTGGTCAAACATGAGCCTGCCTAGGTGTTTCTGTGAGGGTGCTTTTGGATGATATTAACATTTAAGTCAGTAGACTGAGTAAAGTAGATTGCCCTCCCTAAGGTAGGTGGACTTCATCCAACCAGTTGAAGGCCTGAACAGAACAAAAGCTGACTCTCCCCAAAGTGAGAGGGAATTCCTCCTGCCTGACTGCCTTTGGACACAGGCTTCTTTCCTGCCTTCAGACTCAAACTAAAATATCAGCTCTTCTGTGTCTCGAGCCTCTGCTAAATATCTTTGCAGATCTTGGGACCTGCCAACCTTCATAATCCTATGAGCTAATTCCTTACAATAAATCTCTCTGTGTGTATATATCTGATTGGTTCTGTTTCTCTGGAGAGCTCTGATTAATACAATAGAGTAGTAAGATCTAATTAATACAATGAAATCAAGTGTTTACTGAGTACAGTGCTCAGTACAGGGTAGCACAAACCACTGTGCAACTACCTCTCTAATAATTGTCATAACAATTTTTTTTTAGCCCATTTATGAAAGTGAACACATCCCAGGGTTGTTCTCTTGGACTCAAAACCCAGAATAAACACAACAATCTTGATCATCCTTTCTTATCATTCATTTTATATACCTTTGTTGGTTGAATTATTTGTTTTAAAGGAACCACAGACTGGCTGATCTTAAGATCTATTTTGGGTTAGTTATTAAACCAATGCTATCAAAGTTGGCTTATTACAGCATCAGGAATTTAGAGGCCACCTACTTCTTTTTCCTTGACTTTCCTCCTATATGGATATTTTAGATCCTTCATCTTTTAAAGTGTATCTTTTCTGAAAGAAAGAGAATCTTTGAGAAAAGTAGCAGTTCAATAAATAAATGACTCAATCAATACAAAAATATGAACCTATAAGAGTGACAGGATAATTACTGTCTATAAAATATTCTTGAGAAAGATAGGCAATCAGAGCATATAGAGAGAACATGATGGAAGGTGTTTTAAATGACCTGTTCCCAAAATGAATCTTCCAAGTAAAAATAGAATTGTAGAAATAGGGGTCTTCACAAGAGCAATGAACAATGTGGTAAATTGCCTTCAGAACCTCAATTCAGTTTACTATGTATTCCACACTTATGTTGAGCCAGGCACTGTAGACCTGTTCTCTGCCCTCAAGGAGATCACAGTCTAGGTTCCATTCAATGCAGAGGATAAAAGGAAAAAAGTATTCACCTCAAGGTAGAAGATAAGGATAGCATGAACAACAACATGGTCATGGTGATGGACAGAAAGGAGAAAGGGAAAGAGGAGTCTTGGCGAGAGTGAGAACATATTGAAGAAGACACCAAAGCAGAGAAACAGCACAGTGTGTAGGGAGCAGACAGAAACTTCTTATGACTCAAATAGGGGATTAGTGGAGGGGGAGCACAGAAGTGGCAGGTGGTGCTCTGGTTACAGAGGGTCTTCAGTGTAATGCACAGGAATTTAGATAGGTAACATAAAGCATTTATATTAACCCAACATGATGATGCAAAGCGCTTTGATGCCACCTCACTGCTTAGAACAAAAGACACGCCTTCACCTTTCCAGAGCATCGTCTATTACTGTGGACTCTCCACCATGTGATTTGCTGTATTGTGGTCTTCTCACAGAATCCATTTGATAAACAGTCCTTCCTTTATCATCTGAATAGAGAGCTAGAAATGGGGAGAGGGAAAAAGAGAGTTGGGAAAGAAATCAATCTGATACTTGGTCTTTCTCCATTTTGCCACTGAGCCAGTGGTAGAGGTGATTGTGGAAAAGTGAACATGACCCACCTGCCTCCCTGCTCACTGTGGGAAAAACTGGAAGCCCCAGGAGAACCATCTGTTAGGGTTTGAGGATCACTGTTCCTTGTCTGGAGTTGAGTCAACTTGCTGCTGAGCACTGACTCATTATAGAGCTGATGGAAAGAATATAGAGTATGCTGTGGCTACAAGAAGGAAGAATAGAGGGGTTTCCATGATACTGGATGCTGAGGATTTGGAGATGAGTTAAGAGAGATATCAAGCTACCTTGAGACACCTGCCCACCTAACAAGAAACCACAACATGAAGAAAAGGTAATGTGGTACTCTCTCCTGAAGAGAGGTTGAAGTGAGGGGGGCAGCATCCTCCTCTGGGGGCTTCCCTGGCCTGAAGCTGAATCAGAGGAGCCCAGCTGAGAGTACACGTCACCTATACAAAGGTCAATCAGATGATGGGGAGCCTATTTCCCACTGCATCCAGGTGGAGCTATGATCTGCAGATATGAGCAACTCTATATGTCACCAGCATCTGACAGAAAAGCAAAACTACCCAACAAAAAAAGTAATTTACCTCCTTATTCTTAAGGAGTGGGCAGCAACCCAAGTAGACTGCTCTCTCTTCCTATCCCATCCCTTGGAGGGACATAAGCACAAGAGACAGGGAGGAGAAAGATGGAGGGGCAGGTGGCCACATCCTATTGTGCCCTTTATTGACCCTACTCAGAGGGTAAGGATAGAAAATTTACCTGAGATGAAAGTAAGATCTTAAAGCAATATTAGACTCCCAATCACTGGATTAGGACTGGATTCAGGTATAATTAACTAGCAACTCTGTTTTCTTTCCCTTTTCTTATTCCACCAGTGACTTGGGTTCTGGATTGCAATCAAGAGTCATGGTTAGTATGGAAATAGGTAACAGGTATTAAACATGACATATCCTAACCTGTGGGACTGGGGCTTCCCAGGTGGCACAGTGGTAAAGAACCTGCCTGACAATGCAAGAGATGTAAGAGACACAGGCTTGATCCCTGGGTTGGGAAGATTCCCTGGAGGAGAGCATGGCAACCCACTCCAGTATTCTTGCCTAGAGAATCTCATGGACAAAGGGGCCTGGTGGGCTATGCTCCATGGGGTCACAAAGAGTTGGACTCAACTAAGTGATTAAGCATGCTCATATATGCGTGATGTGTGGGACTAGCTCAGTCAAGGAGAGTATGGGCAATGAGTTTCCCCTTGGCCTCAGCTGGGAAGCTGGCATTCTGTGTAATGCAGTAGCAAAGTTGCTGACTAAACCCGCTGGTTAAACTGTCACTTACTATATCTTACGATCTCAAACTTGAGGCTCATCTTGACCAATGCGATTGGCTAGTGAACATCTGGGGTTAGGCTTCTCCTGTGGGTCCATGCAAATGCCCCCTCAAAACTGGCCCTATGCAACAAAATAATTAATAAGTGATTGTGAGAAGAGATTTTTTAAATTTAATATGAAGGCAATAAATATGGAGAATTTTTGTACTGTGTAACTGTGTTTGGGGCTATGTTTTTACATGGTGCTCATTTTAACAACCCTGTTTCATTTGAGACGGCAGGAGTGAATGAAGAATTTCACTGAGGAATGAAATTTCAGCCTTGTGTACATGGGGGCAATGGGTTAAACTGCATCTCCAGGCTTTATCCATCTTGGAAACTTCTAGAAGCAACTTTGAGAGACATTACAACATTCATAAAGAAACTTGGGGCTAACCACCCTTATATTAGATCTCAATTGTTGCAGCAGTAAAGATTGCTTTCAAAGTCCCACAAAAGGAATAAATAGCAGATGTAACGTGTCGTTAATCTTTCCCTCAAGAGAGCCACCATCACACTCTAGATTGGCTGTTAGTATGCTTTTAAATCAATTAGATTAACAGGATAAATTTTTAAAAAATTAAGAAATGCTAATCTTATGCCCCTAGGTTGCTACACTTTGAAAGGGGAAATGATCTGGTCAGTTTTGAAGGCAATCAACTGACCATTGTATTTTTGGGTAGAGTCACTTTGCTAATTAAACATCACAAGGTAAATATGTGCGGCCATTCCTTCTATTTCTTTCACAAGTCTGGAGTAATAAGGATACTATAGGTGGGAGAGAGGCTCAAAAGGGAGAGGATATATGTGTTCTTATAGCTGATTCCCATGAAGGAGGGCATGGGGATATAAATAAATAAATAAATAACTCACACCTATATTCTTGATTGGAGAATCCCATGGACAGAGGAGCCTGGCAGGCTACAGTCCACTGGGTCACAGAGAGTCAGACACAACTGAAGTGATTAGCACACAGGCACACATAGTTAATTCACGTTGTTGTACGTGCATGCGTATGCAGTCATGTCCGACTCTCTGCAACCCCATAGACTATAGCCTGCCAGGCTCCTCTGTCCATGGGATTATCCCAGCAAGAATACTGGACTGGGTTGCCCTTTCTTCTTCCAGGGGATCTTTCCAACCCAGGGATTGAACCCGTGGCTTCTGCATTGGCAGGCGGGTTCCTTACTACTGAGCCTCCTGGGAAGCCTTCATATTGTTGTACAAGAGAAACTAACACAACATTGTAAAGCAGTTATCCACCAATTAAAGTTTAAAAAAGAATATTACAGCTGCCCTAAGAAGGGTCCATAATTTCTCATTCCATTTTTCCAGATTTTTTCTCCATAGAGCTACTACCATGTTAGAACAACCTGCAAGCAACTCTAAGCACTAAAGGAAATCTGCCTTGTCTCTCTGCTCTTCCTGCCTTTCTCTTTCTTCTCACAGGTGCTCCTTCCACTTTTCTCTCACTGGAGTGGGTTAATTAGTCTTGGAGTGGCAGCGTACCTAAGAGTCTTCTGGCCTACTTTTGTATTATGTCATTCAGATCCATCCAACTTCAGCTCAGAACTTCTCTACAGACCTGGGGTTATATACTAAGGTTTGGGGTCGAACTCCAGCTTTGTCTTATATCTTCATTTGTGTGTGTGTGGAGCAGGGTAGGAGGAGGGTGGAGGGGATGATGAGAGAGAGAGAGAGAGAGTGTGTGTGTGTGTGTGTGTGTACTTTCCCTTTTCAATATATACAAATTCTCTTGACACTGTCCCTTCAAAAGGTGGAGCCTAATTCTCTTCCCTTTGAATTTGTATCAGACAGAGTGACTTGATTCCAATGAATAGAATGTGGCAGAAATGATGGTTTGTGATTTCCAATCCTGAGTCTTAAAAGGCATTTTCACTTCCACCTTGTTTTCTTGAATTGCTTGTTTTGGAGGAGGTCAGCCATCATGTCAGGAGGACACTCAAGCAACCTATGGACAGGCTCACGTTGGAAGCACATGAAGCCTCATACCAACAACCAGTCTCAACTCGTAAATGGATTCCCCAGCCCCAGGCAAGCCTTCACATGGATGTAACTATGGCCAGCATCTTGACTGCAACTTCATAAGAGACCCTGAGACAGAATTACCTACTCCTGAATTCCTGACCCACAGAAAGTGTGAAAATAAATAAATGTTTACTCTTGTTTTAAGTTGCCTCACATTGGGATATTGTTATTCTGCAGCAGATAGACTATAGCCTGCCAGGCTATAGTGGTTTTAGTACTGGAAATGGTATGATGCTATAATATCAACCTAAAATATGGGAGAGGCTTTAGAACCAAGAAGTGAGAGGATGTTGAAAGGACTTCAAGGAAAGTGTTAGCAGAATCTTGATAGCCTTTGAGGAGGCTACTGGTGTGATCTCAAAGGAAAGTAAGAAAGATGTTACTGGAAACTAGAGGACAGAAAATCCCTGTTATGCAGTGGCAGAAAGCTTAGTGCCACTGTTACCTGCAGCTACATGGAAAGTTGAAAATGTACTAATGAATTGGTTTATTTAGTTAAGGTAATTTCCAGGAATTCTGCTGATGATGTCACCTGTTTTCTTCAGACTGATTATAATCAAATGAGAGAAGATAAATAAGCTAAAGAAAGGATTATTTTACATAAAAGAGTCAGAACTTGGTTTGGAAAATTCCCATCCCCTCCAGATGTCAAACTATGCTAAAATTAAGAAATGTCCCCAGGTAGAGACCCCAGTAAATCCAGAACACTATCAGAAAAAATGTATAAAGATGAAGCTAATGTGTACTCAGTTGCTCAGTCTTGTCTAACTCTCGCAGCCCCGTGGATTGTAGCCCACCAGGCTCCTCTGTCCATGAGGTTCTCAAGGCAAGAATACTGGAGTGGGTTGCCATTCCCTTCTCCAGAGGATCTTCCCAACCCAGGGACTGAACTCAAGTCTCTTTTGTCTCCTGCATTGGCAGGAGGATTCTTTAGCACTGAAGGAGTAGCTATAAAGTCCTTTGATTAGATCTCAGAAAGATGAAGGAAGGTGTCTCAGAAAAGCTTTTAGTTAGAAAATAAGACTTTCAAAAAGTTTATGGTTTCTTCTCTCAGCAGTCTCAGCAGAGGCCTGAGTAGGGAAGGGTAGACCTCAAAAATATTCATGGGTATGGCTTAATGACATGAACTCTCAATAAGAGTCAGGAGACCCACAAGTTTTCAAAAGAACTGCATGTTAGGAACACAACCAAATTGGACTGAAAGGAATAATATAGTACAAAATGAGGCGAAATCTTTGGGCTTCCAAACTTCTACAGGCAGTAAGCAGGCTTACAAGACTACTCAACTTTAAGCCTTGGCTACCTTTCATGAAAAATGAAGGATAACTCAGAAGGTGCAACCAAGAGACCAGGGTGCAGAGTTGAGAGGTACAGAGACTTATTCCCAAGCATTGAGTCCCAATCAAGGCACTGCCAACTAATGCTCTGCTATACTAATTTCTATAGACCTAAGGCTCTTGGATGCCTCCTGTTTTTACCCTTTTTGAATGTGAGTGTCTTTGGCACTTATGTTATGCCTATCCCACCATTGCATATTGTGGAGAGTATTTGTGGGTGAGATGACTTGCCTCTTTGGTTCATACGTCTTCAGGTCAAAAGCAACTACATTTGAAGAACTGTATGTGAGGAACTACACCAGAGGAGCCTCACCTTCACCTGAATCTAATGTAGATGATGCGATGCTAGAGTTTAAGCCAATGATGTAAAGTATGAGATTGTGGGGAGTTTCTTGGGAGTGACTAAGTATATTTTGCATGTGAGAAGAAAGTATATAATTTTTGGCTGGAGAGCAGATTACGGTGGTTTTAAAACAGGTCTATAAATTCTTTCATACTCCTACCTTCAAAACTTAGAGCTGGGTCACTTTGCTCTGTACCTGAAACAATCACAATATTGTTAATTAGCTAACGGTTCAGTTCAGTCGCTCAGTCATGTCCAACTCTTTGCGACCCCGTGGACTGAAGCACACCAGGCTTCCCTGTCCATCACCAATTCCCAGAGCTTACTCAAACTCATGTCCATCAAGTTGGTAATGCCATCAAACCATCTCATCCTCTGTTGTCCCCTTCTCCTCCTGCCATCAATCTTTCCCAGCATCAGGGTCTTTTCCAGTGAGTCAGTTCTTCACATCAGGTGGCCAATGCATTAGAGTTTCAGCTTCAGCATCAGTCCTTCCAATGAATATTCACGACTGATTTCCTTTAGGATTGACAGTTATATAATTGGCTATACTCCAATATAAAACAAAATTTAAATCAAAAAAAGAAACATAGAGCCCAATTCCTCTCCCTTTGTCTGTGGCTGGACTTAGCTACTCCCTTCTAATCAATAGAACATAGCATAAGAGATAAAGCGTGACATCTACTACATATTGAGGTAATTTGTTACACAGAAATAGATGACAAATTTCTATTCCAAGTAGTGCCACAGAACTGTTTCTAATCCTCTCTGAATAAAAGTCAGGTTCTGCTGTAACTGAAAGTACCACACAGTACAATAAATAGTCACCCTTCATCTGAGACAACATCATAAATAACCCCTTCTCTGTAAATTCTTCATCTCTCCTCTCCATACCCACAATTTTATTGCTGAGGTTGTTTCTCTGTGTGTCTCCCAGAATAATATGAAGACATCTTGAGAATAGGAGTCATTAATATATGACTATAAAATACCTTGAATATAGTAGCTAATTATATAGTAGATAGAAGTGTTTATGATCCAAAAGAATGAAAACCAGGAGAGGTATTATACATTTAAATCTTTAAGTTACTAACAGAAATGTCTTTTCCATACCAGGTATGCCATAAATACTGGTGCATGAATGACTGATCAATTGAGCTTAACAGCAAAAATGTCAAAAAGAAAAAAGAATGTAAGGATAGAAAGGTTCATTCAACCAGGCAAAGCTATTCTTGAAGAAGGATCAATGTAAAAACAAATTAGTAAGATATTACTGAACATTTCCAAAATGACACGGTACCATATTATAGAAGGAATGGACACAACAGAGAAAACAATTGAAATATATGGCTAGAAAGGAATCCAAAGAAAATACTTTTCCTCTTCCTTTCCAATCTTAATGCTTTTAAAAATACATCTTTCTTTTCTAGTAAAACAAAAAGAAAAATATTACATAATTTTGAGACAGAAGACCCTTTTCCCTACAAGAGGGTATTCATATCTTAATAAGTCGAAAAATATAAATAATAATCAATTACAATTGAATGCCGCTTCAGAAGTCACCAGGAATTTTTCACATTACCTAATTTACCTTTTTCAACAACCCTGTGAAGTAGGCATAATAGGATTTTTGTTCATTTGCAGATAAGATAATTAAAGTTCAAAGGATTTAAAAGGTTTGTTCAAAGTCACACAGGAAGTAGGAGAATTAATACTTAAACTCAGGTCTTTTGACTCCAAATCCAGCTACATCTCACTACATCGCAATGAAACACTGAATTAAGTACATGGGAAAGTCAATTCAGTTTATCAGTGAATGAATGATCAGCAAGCAAGGCAGTGTTTCCTAGTAAGCCATAAAAACTCCATCTGGAACAAACTGCCCAATTTCAGAAATATAGGCCACATAAAAATCATACCTTACCTGAAATTAGACGGAAAAACTTAACAACACTGTTGAATGATAGCCCAGTTTCACAGGGTAGCTTCCTTGACTTTATAATGAGCAGTATTTTCAGTCATCGTTATTATGCTGACTCATTTTCTCACCTAATAGATGATAGCTGTAGGCATAAAAAGAAAAATGTTATTCTTTGAACAAGTTTACCACATGATATAAGCCTTTTTCAACTTTTTCAATGACTATAACTTTAAATCAACATAATACCTGTACTGGAAAACTATTACTTTCAGTTGAAAAAAATGGTACCGAAGATTTCAAAAGTATATACATAAATTTAATATGTGATCACTAAGAAAAGCTGAATAAGAGAATGATTATAGTGAGATGGGGTAAACCATAAAGCGTGATAAACATAAGCTGGGGGCAAACCATAAGGAGGATTCCAGAGTAAGGCTATAGGATACTGAAGGAAAGGATGAGAATGACAGGGCCATATACAGAAGAAGAACCAAATGAATTAGGTTGGAGCAGAAGGGAGGTTGCTGGGAGATGGCAAAATAAAAGGCATTTGGGGACCATCAGGCTAAAGACTTTAGATACTATAGTGAAACTGGGAGTACTTGATCCAAGGAGATATTGAAAGTGATTAGAACATCTACTTGACAACTATGGATAGGGTGCACGTACATTTAGGAAATCCAACAGTATAGTAATAAAAAGTCCTAGTAAAGACATTGAAAGTCAAAGAAATATAAAATTTAAGAGCTAGAGCGGAAAAAAATGGAGTAATCTTATAATACCATCATAATCGAGGATCAAACTTTGCATCAGTAATGGTGGGATAATCTGATAATAAGGTTCCTTCTGTTATGAGGAAAAACATACTTTAGTATCACTTAAGAAAAAATCTTGTCAAAAATGGTTATACTGAATATAATGAATTTAGATTATAGAAAATATTAAAATATAAGGAAGTTAAATCTCAGTAGGAGCAATTACACAAACCCAGAATGCAGGATAGTCTATAATTATCCTGGAAATAACATGAAAGAAGGGAGTTTGGGAACTGCTCCAAAGTAAAAACAAAAACAAAAAATTAAATGCAAGGTATAAATTTCTGATGGACTCATATTTTAGAAAAAGCTCTGATAACATAGTTTACAACTTGGACTTGGGGAAATCTGTGTGTGGACTAGGCATCAGATGATTTGGAGACAAGCTTGAGAAGAACCTGGAAATTACGTGGATAACATTCATTTTACAGATATCATGCTTATTATATGAGAAAACAGAAAATAACTAATCCTACAGGGAGTAAGAAAAGGCTGTTTCTTGGATATCTTTTACCAATGAAGTTTATTAATTTGTTGGATGTGCGAGGACTGACTAGTTCTTCCCTCAGTGGGAAGCATCTCCAGCCCCAATCTTTTCATCCATGTATTGCTCATTGTCTTTTCAATCCTTTAGAATTAAATTAAAAGCCTTCTTTTCCCCTACCAATGTAACAATTAAAACCACAACAGAAAAATCGCAGTAGAAAGCACAAAGGATTCTATTTTATCTCTCCTAAATATAAAAATGTATGCTGCCTCCCAGAGAAATACAAATATGATGAAATGCTGGAACAAGAACAAAGATGGACAATAATCCACAGCCTAAAACTCCTGTGGTTTAGGTCCATTATTGTCTCTTTATCTCCCTTCACAGTTGGTACTCTCTTCAATACTGACAGAATGGTCACTTGTACATGAACACATACCCACAGCACACCAGACTTCCTCAAACATAGATAGAGGGGGGAAAAAGGCCACTACAACTAACAAAATTCTAATTCTTCCCTCGTTTTATTAGGGGACTGACTAGAATTGTAGATATGCTTGTTTACTAAGCATTGACTTGTATTTTTATTTTCTCAGTTGCTTGTTCTGAAAGAGAAAGAAAGCTCTACTTGTTTATAATTCTTAGAAATATATACGATCAATTCTCATTTATGTGCTGAAATGACAAGAATTGACAAAATGCAGTGATATTCCACAACAAAAACTTTTCATTTCATTATACTTTCTGACCAAATATTTTATTTTTAAAACCAAATTAGCTTTAAGAAAGAATACAAAAATATTGATTTTAGTTTATGTTCTCCACTAGATACCCAATGAATTTCTAAAGGTGTCCTGGAGAAACAGAAAAAGAGAAAACAAGAAGTCTAAATAATATATAGGCTTTATAACCAATTCTCAGAGTATTAGTCATAGATCTGCAAATATTTAAATTTCTCATTTATCTCATAAAGCTGTCTTTTATTTAGCCTCTCATATCGTGACTGAATCCCAGGTATTTGATATGATTGATATGCCATATCAATCATATGCCATATACCATTGATATGCCATATCTAATTGAGATGCCATATCAAGTCATAGTTGTTCTCATTTTGGTTAGTGAGATGAAAATATCAATTATCAAATCCACTAAGAAAGAACACTGGACTGGGTAATAGAACTAAAATATGGGAAAGTCTCATTATTTTGGGATAAGAGAGCGTTTAGGTATAAAGTTTAAAGTTAGCTAGAAGTAACTGATTTGCCCCAAACCAATTTTTCATGAAGTAACAATGAAGACAGTGATGCTTTGTGGTCTGCTGAAACCCAGGAAGAATTTCCACAAATCAAAACGTGGATGGGTTCCTGGCAGAACAAATGAATGAGCAGAAGAACTGTAAAATAATCAGACCCAATTCTACTTTCATGTCTCCAAAGGACATGGCATCTTTAAGATGCAAAAGAACTATTTCTGTGCATCTCTACACTTCCCCTCCCCAGAGTAAAGATCCAGGAAAGAGGCAATATATCTATTTTACTCATTCTATTTTTAAAGCCTAGTACATTGAGGAATAGTTGGCACTCAATAAGTATTGATTTCAACAAAAAATGAAGTGAAGGGCACACTTAAGAAGATTCTTAAAATCTAGAAAAAAAGGAAAATTGTAGGGGAAAAAGTGAGATATATAATAAAGACTTCATTAAGAGACCACAAACACATTCACAGAGAAGTAATAACAGAAGCATGTTTTTAATTGATGTGTTCCTTCAGATCTAAAGAGTTTACCAGATATCAGACAAAAATAGGAAAAAAAAAAGAACCATCTAGACATAATTCAATGATACTTTAAAATTTCAAGGACAAAGGAGAAATCCTACAAATGTTTAGAAAACTAAAATACAAAAATAAATAAAAACTTGATCTAAAATATTTCTGCAGGAGTAATGCCATAGGACAACTTGTTTAGCATTCACCAAACTTTGAAAGATTATGTAATACACAACCAAACTGCTGTTTGTGTAATAAGAGAAAGAAGTTTTTAGTTATAGAAAGCTACAGAATATATAACCCTATAGTTACCTCCATAAAAAAATATTTACTTGAAAGTTTATTTAAGGGGTTGGGGGGGAATTAAAAATTGAGAAAATATAAAGAGACTGACTTGTGGAAAGCACCAAAACCAACTAAATATGTATTGTCTAAATAGTTGTTGAAAATATGATAGTAAAGCATTAAAAACTTGAAAGAAATGAAATAATACTTTAGAGAACCACTTAAAAATAAAACTGCTATATAACGTTGATAATACTGCAAAGAAATAATAACAATGTAAATCTGAAACAGTACATTATATCACCAAATCAAGGAAGTGACTCAATAGAATATTGTTTAGCCAATAAAAGATATAAAGACATTTCAGAAGGCAAAAACTGAATGAGTCATGTTCTCAGACAAACATACAATAAATCCAGAAATAATTTTTAATTCCAAAACTCAGAACTTAGAAATATTAAAATACCATCACAAAGCAAAGATAATCCAATCATTAGAAATTTACTCAAATATTTTCCATAATAATAAGTCAAAAAAGAAAAATCATATATTTGAGGATGTTTTCAACTCTGATCCAAAAGAGGTCAGCCATGAGGTCTTATGAAGTTACTTCACAAAGCAGGAGTCAACTTCCACATGCCAGACCTGCTTCTTGATTCTCTGTCCTTGAATTTGTAAAGCCTGACATTGGGCAAGATCTCTGATTCATCTGAGTATGATTTGATGATCTGATCCTTTGTGGTATATCAGGTTATAGATTAGGATTTGAGGCAAGGATGGCTGCCCATCCGTGTTAAGTGGTGAAAGTGTTGAAGCAAATTACAGATAGCAAATCTTAATAAAATTGGAGGAATTCAGAATTTGTAGAAAAGACTCAGTCCTAAAGGAAATGGCAAGTAAATTGGCACAGAGTGGCAGGCAGGAAGTGACAAGTAGCCACCAGAACCAGTTTAAACCTTTTCAGTGGATCAATGGTAATATGCATTGCAAACCCTTCTGAAAGTCATCTAGTCCAGAAGAGATTCCAAGAAGCCTTTTTTGAATGCCAAGCAATTATTATCAAAACAGGCTGTTTTCCCAACACACAGTAAACCAAATACTGAGACATGGAGGTTTGCAGCTGAGAAAGAGTTCATTCAGAAGGCAGCCAAGTGAGGAGATGGGAGAATAGCCTCGGATCTGCCTCCCCAAAGGCAAGAGGCTTGAGATATTTATGGGATAAAGAAGCAGGGTGGTCTCAGGCTTGAGGAAAGAGGTTTGGAGGAAGGAAAAAGGTAACATAATCCATGTTTTATTCAGGTGTATCTGGGTTACACACTTCTTCGTGGGATAAATGGTCAAAACTGGCACTTATCATGATCTGAGGGTGGAGTTTTTGGCTCTCTAACATCAAAAGGTCTCTCATAGGATACCAGCATAGGCCCAGTTTTGGGGTGGTCCCAATCAGTCTTGACCAGCTTGAACTGAGCAGAAGCCAACTCCAGGTTCCTTGAAAACAACTTAATCCCCCCTCCATTATTATAATAACTCATAAGATAGAGGCATTATCTATACAGGTTGTTAAGAAGTCTAGTGATATGTATTACCTAGGCTATGTGAGCCTCAGAGGGTATACAATTAAGGAAAAAAAAAAAACTGAAGTAGCCTTAATTAGTAAAGGCAATTTACAAGCAGAGGGGTTTATAACAAGCTGTTCCCTTATCTGCTGTTCTGTAAGATACATTTCCACAAACTCATCAATATTTTCATTGGATTCTCTCTAAAACTTGTCTTCATTTGTGAAAGATCACTTTGTTTAGTCCATATTCTGGGGTCAACAATAGTCAGGGTGTTGATAGTTTGCCCCTTTCTAGCCTCTTCTTGGTTGAGGAATCTAAGACAATGTCCAAAAGTATACTATTTGTCCAGTGAAAGTGGCTTTCTTGTTTCTAAAAAGTTTGTGTCAGTAACTCTCAACTGGGGTGAGTTTATCCCCCCATGGGACATCTAGCAATGTCTGGAGACTTCTTTAAAAATTTTATTGAAGTATAATTGATTTATAATAGCAAAGTGATTCATATATATATATATGCATTTTTTCATGTATTTTCCATTGTGATTTACCATAGGATATTGCCTATTGTTCTCTCTGCTATACAGCAGGACCTCGTGGTTTACCCATTCAATATTAGAGACACTTTTAATTGTCACAACTGCGGACATTGTAAGTTGAGGCTAGAGATACTGTGAAATATTCTACAATGCAGGACAGTCCCACATGACAAAAAATTATCTAGAAAATCAACAACAGTGTATAAAACTCCAGACAATCCTCATTGGTCTCTCCTGCAGCTTTATTGAATGAGGACCACAAAGGGCAACAGGAAATAAAAAGGTTCTCATGCTCTTAGAAAAAAAACTGACTGTTCTGTAGACATAGTGGCATATAGTCAATCACGGAAAGTCCCTTGCTTCTGGAATTCAGCCAATCAGGGATAGACTGACTCCAATAAACTCACCTATAAGTGCCAATTAGTTCATAACAATCTTATTGAAGTAACTAAGCTCTACTCAGAGAGACTGACCAGCAAGCTCTCTGAAGTAAGCCATCAATTCAGCTTTGTTTTTTTATTCCACACATTGAATAATGCTCTCGTCATCCTTTAACAACATCTATGTCCTCATGGTATGTTCCTTATGACTACTTGCCTGGGAGGGAAAAGAATCTCAAGTCTGATTTACAGATGATTCTACATAATATGCCAGCACTGACAAAAGGTGGGCCTTCACAGTGGTACAAGCCCATTTGGGGGTGTTCTGGAACAGTGAGGAAAGAATATTCTCCCAGTGAGCTAAAACTTTGAATACTGTTCTGTCCACTTGATCCAGATTTTAAAATTGTCATATATACAGATCTATCTACTATTCATAGATAATGGCTAACTGTTTGATTTTATTCTCAGGGAATTGAAAGAAATAGGATTAGAAGATTAATCCACAAGGAAGCTTGGGAAAGAAGTAAATGAACAGACCTTTAGCAATAGGAACACTGTGAAGGTATATCCTATGTGAATGCATACCAAAGGACATACACTATAGAGAAGTTTCCCAATAATCAGGTTGACAAAATGACATTCTGCGTATGCCACTCTTTTCCCCCAACCACTTCTATGCCTGCTCAAGGGACCCAGGAGCAAGTGACTGTGGTGAAAGAGGAGCTAAAAATATACATATTTCCCCTCATTGAGGCTGACTTGGTGTGGCAGATTTTATTTTCCTAAAGATGATCACAACACTATGGATATAAATCATCCCCCACATGCTCCTCTTACCATGTGACCTTGACATTTTTACCCTCAAGTAATGGGTCAATGTTCCCTCCCCTAGAACTTAAGAAGATCTTTACTATGGCTTTGATCAGCTAAATACAACAAGAGTGATACAATTTGACTTCACAAAATAAATCATAAAAATGGCACTCACTTCCAACTTGTCTTTTTAAGACACTCACCTTTGGAGCTCTAGGTCACCATCTAAGACAGCTGAGGCTATGATGCTGTGAGAAAGTCCAGGCTACAGGGAGAGACCTTTTGTAGGTTTGCTAGCCAACAGCCAGCATCAAGTGCCAGACATGTAAGTTAAGACACTTTCAGACGATTTCAGTCTTCAGCCATCAAGACACTTTCAGTCTTCTCAGATGAGGCCTCAGACACCGAGGAGCAGAGAAAGGCCACGTCTAGCAGTGATCTATCTCAATTAGTGATCTATCTATCTAGAAAAAAATTGTGATCTATCTAAATTCCTGATCCATAGGATCCATGAGTATAACAAAGTGGTTGTCTTATATCATTAAGGCTTGTTTTTTTTTTTTTTGGATGGGGGTTTATGCAGTAATAGATAACTAGAACAAAATTTAAAGCCTGTAAGTGGAGATGTTCATACCAAAAACATAAACTATGTGGTGCTGACTTTGGGACCAAGCAAAGCTGGATGGATTGGAGGACAGTTAGTCTAGAGTGCTTCAAAGAGGCTTTTAATGAGTGTTCAAAGGATAGTAAGGAGAACGTTCTTGCAATCTGGAGGAGAGGGAAATCTTTCTATGTATTATTGGAAAGTTTGGCAGCATAGCGTCTTGTTGTTCAGTGTTCACTGAACCCAGGGTAGGCAAGGTGTGAGCAGGGAAGCTGGGAGGAAACTCAAGGAGCCGTAGGAACTGTAGGCGTGCTTATTCTTTTCTGGCTGGCACGGCAGCCGTAACAGCAGCCATGGTGTATCCTCTCCTCTCGTGACTGACCCAGCAGACACAGCCGTAATGTAGCCATAACTCACCCTCAAGGCCGTCTCCGATGCCGCTTATATAGGCCACCACACGAAGTAGCCCGTGACCAGGTGAGTACCTCGGGGCGTGCAGGCGCAGTGTTATAAATGATCTCAGCTGTTACATCATCAT
The DNA here is from genome assembly GCA_006410635.1 of Cephalophus harveyi. Taxonomy (NCBI): domain Eukaryota; kingdom Metazoa; phylum Chordata; class Mammalia; order Artiodactyla; family Bovidae; genus Cephalophus; species Cephalophus harveyi. Next base: position 187,180 of record SJYT01044564.1, on the reverse strand, counting down.
TATTTACAAAACGTGGGGCAAGAGAGCCTAATCACACCACACCATCTTGGCTAATTTGCTCCTCTGCTAATTTAGGAGTGGGTAGCCTATCCCTTCTCCAACGGATCTTCCCAACCAGGAATCGAACCAGGGTCTCCTGCATTGCAGGCAGATTCTTTACCAACTGAGTTATCAGGGAAGCCCTCGTTTCCAAATAAGTGTATTATAAATTGATGCATTAAAAAGTCTGTAAAATTTTTCAAAGGATTTACCAGCTTTGATCGAAAGGGAAAGAGACAGAAATAAAAAAAGAGGTGTTCAGAGTACCAGCACCTACTTGTACAGATGATGTCACAGATGTCATTTACACCTGTGAAAGTTCACCAATCCCTGAATTCAAGCTTCAAAACACCCTGTATAAGATTAGTGGGACTTCCCTGGTGGCACGTAGAGTCCACCTGCCAGCACAGGAAACAAGGGTTCAATTCCTGGTCTGGGAAGATTCCATGTGCAATGGAGCAGCTGGGACCGTGTGCCATAACTACTGAGCCTGCATGGTACTGAAGCCCACATGCCTAGAGTCTATGCTCCACAGTAAGAGAAGCCTCTGCAATAAGAGGCCCAGGTACTGCAACAAAGAGTAGTGCCCACTTGCTGCAACTAGAAAAACCCTGTGCAAATCAGTGAAGACCCAGAGTAGCAAAAAAAAAAACAACAACAAAAAAAGTGGATGCAGGCGAAGTTTACTCAGTTGCAAACACAGATAACTTTTTATGGAAAAGGAAGGATGACTTAAAACGCAGAGGGAGTGGAGCCATGACTCCAGGAGCACAGCCAAGAGTCATGGAAAACAATTTCTAGGAAGCAGGACTGAGGCCTATTTCAAGGAACTGGCCCCATGTGCCTGCTGGGTTTTGGAACTGCTATAGACCAGTGACTATTTTCCTCCTTTATCTATAAGGAGTTCCCCTATGTATATCCCACAATTTCATGTTGAGCATGTGTGGGATATAAATAATTTCGTTTACAAGTCTTCAGAGGGAACCACACCCAAGGAGCCTTATCTAAACCTGATAGATCTGATTAGGTAGCAAGATTCATTGAGTTTAAGCTGATGCTATGCTGAAATAACACTAGAGGGATCCTAAGAGAGGGGGTGAGTCAATGTTGCACATGAGAGGGATGTGAATTATGACCAGAAGATGGCCAGAGTGTGGATCTAGTGGTTCTCATAGATAAAATCACACACAAGTAAATCTGAAATTCATAATCCACAGTAATTCAGTTTGCTACTTAGTATATCAACTGTGTAGGAATCAGCTGACATTTTCAAACCAGGTGTTGTGTCAGAATTGATTACTTGAAAGGAGAATTTGTAGTTTGAAAATTGATTGCTTAACACAGAATTAGAGCAAAGAAAGGATTTATGCAAGGAACATAGTCTGATGAAATTTGATGAAAAGTTCCTGTGCCTTAGAAAAGACCCTAGAGACCTTGACGCTCATGTAATTCAGATTTTAAAACACTCTAGAAAATGTTCGATGCTCATTGCTATGTGTTTCTGTAAAGTGTGCTTTTTAAGATGCTGGCTATATGCTTTTAGTAAGAGTTTTAAAATATGTATTAATATCACTGATTAAGCAACAAACAAGTAATCTTTTTCTATGGACCTAAGAGATATTTTGTAGTACTCATGTTGGTTTGATTAATTTAAATTTCAAAATAGTAAGCTTTATTTTCCTTAAGCTTTTTTACCAAGCACAATTTATATAGACACTTTATATTTTACAAATTGGTTTATAAATAAAACAAGTAAACTGAGATTTATTTATATGTTATTATTATAGTATAAACATAATTTTTATAATTATACATAATAATAAATACATATTATATATATATATCATGACAAATCAACTCATCTAAAACTTAAGCCACTCTGCTGCTGCTAAGTCGCTTCAGTCGTGTCCGACTCTGTGCGACCCCAAAGACGGCGCCCACCAGGCATCCCGTCCCTGGGATTCTCCAGGCAAGAACACTGGAGTGGGTTGCCATTTCCTTCTCCAATGCATGAAAGTGAAAAGTGAAAGTGAAGTTGTTCAGTCGTGTCCAACTCTTAGCGACCCCACGGACTGCAGCCCACCAGGCTCCTCTGTCCATGGGATTTTCCAGGCAAGAGTACTGGAGTGGGGTGCCACTGCCTTCTCCATAAGCCACTCTACTACAAAGCTTTTTAGCACTTTTCATTTCTATCATCTATAGACTTGCCACCACCTCCTTAATCAATGAAGTTTATGGGATTTTATTCACATTTTTTATCTGCCCTAACTTTTACAATCTTCCTACATCTACAGAAGCAATTCATATAATGACTTTGTTACAAAATTGCTGGACTCTTAAACTGCTATAAGTCTAACTCTCCTCCCAGGCTCTAATGTAGATCTTGTCTTCAAAAGAACTTCCCCACCTCAGATACATTAAATGTTAATGCTGTACTCTCTGACCTGCCAGATCTCTTCTTCACTGTTGCTTCAACTAATCTTTGGCCATGCAGCAATTCAGTCCCCATTATCTACCAGCCCAATCCTTTCCTGACTTCTTTTTCTTCCTACCTTCACCTAGACACTACTGCTGATTATTTTAACCTCAGTTCTATTTGTCTATATACCACAATATGACCAAAAAATTACAATTCTGATTTCAAAAGTAAAGTTAATTTGGCTTTTCTTTCCTGATTACAAAAGAAACACACGGGCATTGGGCAAATATTTAGGAAGCAAAGAAACCAATAAAGAAAATTAAAATCACCATAAACCACATTAAAAAGAAATATCCAGTATTAACATTTTGCTATATATACCTTACTCGTTATTTTTATTCATGTATATATGCTACATGTATTTTTTTTTAATATAGACTGAATTGTATATGCTGGTTTTTTAAGCTGTGTGACTTTTTTATTCAAATGTTACTTTATAAATAATCAAGATTAAAGTTTTTTATAAGATAACAGCATTTTTGAAAATATACTACAAATGCCTTTAATTTAATATAGAGATTTAAGTTATAATGACCCTGATGCTGGGAGGGATTGGGGGCAGGAGGAGAAGGGGACGACAGAGGATGAGATGGCTGGATGGCATCACCGACTCGATGGACGTGAGTCTAAGCGAACTCTGGGAGTTGGTGATGGACAGGAAGGCCTGGCGTGCTGCGATTCATGGGGTCGCAAAGAGTCAGACACAACTGAGCGACTGAAATGAACTGAACTGAACTGAACTGAATGATATAATTTATGTAGCAGGGATCTTTTATGAAAGTTATGACCAAAATTATTACAATCTCACATTATTTCCTGTCACCCTTTAAAATTCTAACTGTGATTATATTTCTCTCTTGGTTAAAATGTTCTGCATATAGAGGTCATTTCTTATTCTAAACACTTTGAAAATTAGAATTTGACAAAATTTTGAAACGTAATGGCCTGTTTTCTTTTTAGTATTGCCATTTTCTTCAAGTAGAATGTATCAATAATATTACCATGTCTCTGTATGCTAATTTTCAAGGGTACATATTTTCTTTTCATTATACCTACATTCCTATTTTAAAATATGCATTATTATTTTAAAAAGAAAGGTCTCTACCCTAATAAAGCCATTTTAAAGCCCTCTTCCTGCACTTTAAGTAGGTACAAAAAACAAAACTAATTCAGAAAAAGAAGAGGAAAGAAGAATCCAAAAAAACAGCCTATTTATAAGAGTTGAAAATATAAGTGGTAGAATATTTTCAGACATTGTTCTCGTTTTAAAGAAAGAGAACACTAGGCCAGTAGTTTTCAAATATTTTTAGCAGCGTTTATTTTACAAAAGGAAATATTGTAAGAGAACAGTACATAAAACACATGAAGTGGGCTACTTTAGTTCAAGCACAAGGGAGCAGGTCCAGACACACCCAGCTGGATCTGTCTCACCCTATGCTAACCCTTGAACCACAACTACAGCCCTCAGGGCTCCGGGTAGCGGCTATGAACAAATAGTTATCATTAAACACCTATCAGCAACATGGCATTATCAGCATACAAGTCTCAGAAACTAATGAAGAATATGACTATATATCAAGTATAATTGTTCTGCCTTTTTTGTATTAAAAAATCACTGTATGAAGGTCTATTTTTAATTACTTGAGGAACCTTCATACTGTTTTCAATCATGTCAGAACCATTCTATATTACCACCAACAGTGTATAAGTGTTCCAATTTCTCCATATCCTAGCCAATCAACAGTTTAAAAATTTTTTATAATAGCCATCCTAATAGGTGTGCTAAGGTGTGTCCACCTCTTTGTGGTCCCATGGACTGTAGCTAGCCAGGTTCCTCTGTCTGTGGAATTTTCCAGGCAAGAATACTGGAGTGGGTTGCCATTTCTTACTCCAGGGGATCTTACTGATCCAGGGATTGAACCTGCATCTTTTGCATCTCCTGCATTGGCAGGCGGATTCTTTACCACTAGTGCTACCTGGGAAGCATCCTAATAGGCACTAGGTTATAAATCACTATGGTTTTAATTGAGAAATTTCATTTGGGTATATATCCAATAGACTTGAAGTCAGGATCTAGAAGAGGTAACTGCAATCCCACATTCATATCCAAGTAGGACAATGAATCCAGGAAAACAACCTAAATATCCGTCAACAATGAATGAATAAAATGTAGTCAGTTCAGTTCAATTCAGTTCAGTTACTCAGTCGTGTCCAACTCTTTGCAACCCCACAGACCACAGCACACCAGGTTTCCCTGTCCATCACCAACTCCCGGAGTTTACCCAAACTCATGCCCATTGAGTTGGTGATGCCATCCAACCATCTCATCCTCTGTCGTCCCCTTCTCCTCCTGCCTTCAATCTTTCCCAGTATCAGGGTCTTTTCAAATGAGTCAGCTTTTTGCATCAGGTGGCCAAAGTATTCGAGTTTCAGCATCAACATCAGTCCTTCCAATAAACACTCAGGACTGATCTCCTTTAGAATGGACTGTTTGGATCTCTGCAGTCCAAGGGACTCTCAAGAGTCTTCTCCAACACCACAGTTCAAAAGCATCAATTCATCAGTGCTCAGCGTTCTTTATAGTCCAACTCTCACATCCATACATGACTACTGGAAAAACCATAGCCTTACTAGATGGACCTTTGTTGACAAACTAATGTCTCTGCTTTTTAATATGCTGTCTAGGTTGGTCATAACTTTCCTTCCAAGGAGTAAGCGTCTTTTGATTTCATGGCTGCAACCACCATCTGCAGTGATTTTGGAGCCCCCCCAAAAAACAGTCTCTCACTATTTCCACTGTTTCTCCAACTATTTGCCATGAAGTGAGGGAACTGGATGCCATGATCTTAGTTTTCTGAATATTGAGCTTGAGGCCAACTTTTTCACTCTCCTCTTTCACTTTCATCAAGATGCTCTTTAGTTCTTCTTCACTTTCTGCCATAAGGGTGGTGTCATCTGCATATCTGAGTGATTGATATTTCACCCAGCAATCTTGATTCCAGCTTGTGCTTCCTCCAGCCCAGCATTTCTCATGATGTACACTCTGCATAGAAGTTAAATAAGCAGGGTGACAATATACAACTTTGATGTACTCATTTTCCGTTTTAGAACCAGTGCACTGTTCCATGTCCAGTTCTAATTGTTGCTTCCTGACCTGCATACAGACTTCTCAAGAGGCAGGTCAGGTGGTCCGGTATTCCCATCTCTTTCAGAATTTCCCACAGTTCATTGTGATCCACACAGTCAAAGGCTTTGGCATAGTCAATAAAGCAGAAATAGATGCTTTTCTGGAATTTTCTTGCTTTTCCTATGATCCAGCAGATGTTGGCAAATGATTTCTGCCTTTTCTAAATCCAGCTTGATCATCTGAAAGTTCACAGTCCACATATTGCTGAAGCCTGGCTTGGAGAATTTTGAGCATTACTTTACTAGCATGAGATGAATGCAATTGTGCGTAGTTTGAACATTCTTTGGCATTGCCTTCTTTGGATTGGAATGAAAACTGACCTTTTCAAGTCCTGTGGCCACTGCTGATTTTCCCAAATTTGCTGACATATTGAGTGCAGCACTTTCACTGCATCATCTTTAGGATTTGAAATATCTCAGCTGAAATTCCATCACCTCCACTAGCTTTGTTCGTAGTGATGCTTCCTAAGGCCCACTTGACTTCACATTCCAGGATGTCTGACTCTAGATTAGTGATCACACCATCATGATTATCTGGGTCATGAAGATCTTCTTTGTGCAGTTCTTCTGTGTATTCTTGCCACATCTTCTTAATATCTTCTGCTTCTGTTAGGTCCATACCATTTCTGTCCTTTATTGAGCCCATCTTTGCATGAAATATTCCCTTGGTATCTCTAATTTTCTTGACAAGATCTCTAGTCTTTCCCATTCTATTATTTTCCTCTATTTCTTTGCATTGATCACTGAGGAAGGCTTCTTATCTCTCCTTGCTATTCTTTGGAACTCTGCATTCAAATAGGTATATCTCTCCTTTTCTCCTTTTCTTTTTGCTTCTCTTCTTTTCACAGCTACTTGTAAGATCTCCTAGGCAGCCATTTTGCTGTTTTGCATTTCTTTTTCTTGGATATATGTGCAACAAAGTATTATTCAGCCTTAAAAAAGAGGAAATCCTACCACTTATGACAACATAGATGAATCTACAAGATATTATATTATGTGAAATAAGCCAGTCACTTATGCCAGTCACGACAAATACCACATGGTTCACTTACAACCATCCAAAATAGTCAAAGAAAATAGAACGGTGGTTTCTATTTTGGGGGGAAGAGGAAATGGGAAATTGTTTTTCAATGGATATAAAGTTTCTGGTATGCAAAATGAGTAAGTTCTAGAAATCTGCTGTACAACATAGTACCTGTAGTTAACAGTATGGTATTATGCATTATAAAATATAATAAGAGGAGAGATCTCATGTAAGTGTTCTTATCAAAAAAAAAAAGGAAAATTCTTGGAGGTGATAGATATGTACAGTACCTTGGTTTTTTGATGGTATCATGGGTGTATGTATATGTGTGAACACATCAGAATGGATACATTAAATGTGTGAAATATTTTTCATATCATTCATACCACGATAAAGGTTAAAATTCAACATAAAGGCCTTTCACGACATAATTCTGCTTTCATGTAAACAATATGTCTATTTCTATATTTTTTGGAAAGAATTTAACTTATAAATAAAAATTTTGGATAGAACTCTGTTCATTTACAAATAAAAAACTCAAAATTTATATAAATCTTAGCATTTCCTTTCATTGTCAAATGTCTCCTAATCTGGGTAAAAATTAGCATTTTATGTTAAGAAATTTCAAATGTTGACACCTTCGGTTGACTTCTAATAGAAAAATTCAAAAGAAAAGAGAAAATAACATCAATTGGAAAATTACTCTAAGGGTGCTGAAGTACCTGATAAGCTCAGAGCAAAAGCAAATTATATTAAGCAAAGAATATTTTCATTTCTATTTTTTAAAATAAAACGTCATGTATATACACTGTTGGGGCTTCCCTGGTGGCTCAGAGGTTAAAGCATCTGCCTCCAATGCGGGAGACCCGGGTTTGATCCCTGGGTCGGGAAGATCCCCTGGAGAAGGAAATGGCAACCCACTCCAGTATTCTTGCCTGGAGAATCCCATGGACAGAGAAGCCTAGTAGGTTACAGTCCACGGGGTCGCAAAGAGTCGGACACGACTGAGCGACTTCACCTATCACCTATATACACTGTTGCTGCTGCTGCTGCTAAGTCGCTTCAGTCGTATCCAACTCTGTGCGACCCCATAGATGGCAGCCCACTAGGCTCCCCCGTCCCTGGGATTCTCCAGGCAAGAACACTGAAGTGGGTTGCCATTTCCTTCTCCAATGCATGAAAGTGAAAAGTGAAAGTGAAGTCGCTCAGTTGTATCCGACTCTTAGTGACCCCAAGGACTGCAGCCCACCAGGCTCCTCCATCCATGGGATTTTCCTAAAACAGATGCCTAATGAGAAATTACTGTATAGCATAGAGAACTCTACTCAGTGCTCGGTGGTAACCTAATGGGAAGTAAATTCAAAAAAGAGGGATGTATGTATACATATAGCTGATTCATTTTACTGTACAGTAGAAAATAACACAGTATTGTAAAGCAATTATACTACAATAAAAATTAACTTAAAAAATATAAATTTTTCAAAAATGTCATGTGATAGTCCCAGTTTTCTGAGATGCAGACATCAACATAGGATTAAATGTGGGAGGAATTTTTTAAGGAAATACTGTGAGTGGGAGAGTTAGTCAGATTGCAATAGTCTAATGCTGAGGGACGGAGGAAGGAAGGTTGGGTGGAAGAGACATAAGCTGAGGTTGGTGTGCTGCCAGACATATCTCATGGTCACCACCAACATATAAGTGTTTCAGCCCAAACTTTTCCACAAATACTCTTTTTGGCTAACATTCAGAGACCTTTCTACAACTTTCAAATAAGTCACCTATTATTCCTTTCAATGTTTCACCAAATTTAGATGCTGTAAAACTGTCTGCTAAATTTTATTCATTCCAGACATAACTTAAGTTTACCCACTTAAAAGTTCTTTCAAGTTGAATTTTACAAGGTAGACTTAGAGAATTTGCAAACCAAAGTTCATATGATGGCCTGTCCTTATTTAATTTATTCAGTACTTCCCTTGCTTGTGAGGATAAAGTTCAGCATCTTCCTTGTGAGATTTTTTATTTAATAATTACAATTTTCAAAAAGTTTTAAAAACTGGAAGTGTTGATTGCTCCATTCATTGAATATTTTCACGAAAAATCTCAAGCTGATTTTGAATAAATTCAACAAAAATTTGGAGTGCCCATTTCCAAAAATACCACTATTGTAGGTTAAGTTGACTTACAAAGTAGTTCTTCAAAGGCTCAAGTATTTCTAAAGTCTGACTGGTCATGGATAAAGGGAGAAAGTATATATTTTCTGAAGGATGTTTTATAATTCAACATAGCCTTCTTTGTTGAATTAACTTTGCAATTAACTTTGTAAGTCAATTGTCCATATATGTTTACAAATTGACAACAAAGCTTCTATTTACTGGCTTCTTTTTAAAATATCAGAGCTCTGTTTGGATTCAATTGCACATCATACATATTCTAGAAAGAATTCTAGTACATTTCTATATCACAGGTCTCAATTTACTAAGAACATTGTTTTATCACAGAGCTGTTTCTTCATAAAATCTGTTTCATATTATCATTGTTAAACCCAATAGTTTTCTTTTTAGTGAGAAAATTTATTATTGACTTATAATTACATTCAAAATATTAGCTGATTCACCTTTGACATAATAAATTCCTGATGTTTTACTTTGGTTCCATATATTGAATGAAAAATTGAGCCATCAATAGAATGAACTGATTTTATATTTGAATCATTTGATGACACAAATATAAAATTGGCAACACTTGACTATCTGTGAAGTTCTGCTGATGGAGCCAATGTGTTCACATTCTTCAGTTGTTTCCTGTTTGCATGAGTGCATGCTAAGTCACTTCAGTCATGTCCGACTCTTTATGACCCAGTGGACCATAGCCTGCCAGGATCCTCTGTCCATAGGATTCTCCAGGCAAGAATACTGCAGTGGGTTGCCATGCCCTCCTCCAGAGGTTCTTCCTGACCCAGGGATCGAACTGATTTCTCTTACATCTCCTGCATTGGCAGGCAGGTTCTTTACCACTAGTGCTACCTGGGAAGCCACTTTCTTACTTATCTGTCTCTATTCATGATTTCATGATAAAGTGAACTAACACTTCACTTTTCATATCTACACATGAAAAGCTTGAATTTAAAAAATGAGCAAGCAATTATTTTTTGATCTAGATGAAAAAATCATGCCCTCCACAGTGATGTATAATATATTCTGAAAGTTCATTTGTAAAATTATGAACTTTGGACACAGCTTTCTTCAAAAAACTACTAATTTGAAACAAACAGTACTGTTTCTTCAGTAGATTTGTCTCTTTCAAGTGACCAGATATGGTCCCCATGTGGGTCGCAATACTGATCCAAGTGTTTTAAGCGAAATACATTCTGCTCATCAATTTCTTTGAGAAATGTAAATTCTGAATGAAATTTTTTACTAAGTAAAGCATGCACTTTATTTAAATCATTAATGCTGAAAAACAGTATTAGAAAACACAATACTGTTAATTAAATTATACAGTAGTTTCATTGTACAATAAATGACAAAATAATTAAAATAAGAGCTTTTAATATACCCTATGTACCCTAGAACAGGAGTATTCAGCTTCTATTTTCATATTCTACATATTTCATGTACAGCTTTTACATATTTCACGCACACCCAACCAATAATTTTCCTTGTTTCCCACTGACTCTGCCTACTATTGTCATGGTAGACTCGAGTATCTTGAATGTTGTATGACAGGCATTGTCAAGGACATCACCGCTGAATATTCTACCACCACCTGCAGCCAGAGTTAGCTGTTTCTCAGCTGCTGTTGTTGCTGTTCAGTCACTCAGTTGTGTCAGACTCTTTTGTGACCCCATGGACTATAGACCTCCAGGCTCCTCTGTGCATGGGATTTTCCAGGCAAGAATACTGGAGTGAGTGGGCATTTCCTTCTACAGCAGATCTTCCCTACCCAGAATTTGAACCCAAGCATCTTCTGCATTGGCAGGTAGGTTCTTTACCACTTAGCCACCTGGGAAATAAATTTAACCTCTCACTGGGAGCTCTGGAGCTGGGATGGATCTTATGAGTGTCCAAAATTGGAAGTGGGTAGGACTTTTACTCCTTGCATTTACCAGGCATTAAATGAGATAATATGTCTCTGAGGACAAGTCTTGGAATGAAATGACTAGATCACAAATTTTAAGCATTTAGAGAGGAATCCAGTTGACACCTGTCTGCTGCCAATCACTACCAGCAGCTGGAGAGATGAGTGCTTTGGTCTGGAAGAATCAGGGTGCATAACTTGGCACCAACAACTTCTAAAAATACACCCGCGTTTATCTCAATGAACATACTCATAACATCTCATTAAACATGAAAAACCTGGAACAAAATTAAACTGGGCAGGAGTCAGTATAGCAGGTATAATTCAGTGCTATCCTAGACAAACCAGTATATATGACCAAGTACTACCACTCTCTTCTGGTTCTCCCTTTGGAGAATCTTTGACCACATTTTGGTTTCTATTGCCCAGTTTCTTCCCCTGCCTACTTCTTAAATATTCCCTAAAGATCCAATCTTTGCCACTTTATCTTTTTTTTTTTTTTCTTATTTATTTATTTTTATTTTTTTTTTTTAATTTTATTTTACTTTATTTTACTTTACAATACGGTATTGGTTTTGCCATACATTGACATGAATGCACCATGGGTGTATATTAGCTCCCAATCCCGAATCCCCCTCCCACCTCCCACTCCACATCATCTCTCTGACTCATCCCTGTGCACCAGCTCCAAGCATCCTGTATCCTGTACCGAACATAGGCTTGTGCTTCGTTCTTACATGTTAGTTTACATGTTTCAATGCTGTATTAATCTTGTACATACTGATGACTTGTTATTTTTGAGTGGATTTTATGTGCCACTGTGCCAGTGTCTAGGGGTTAAAAAGAGATTTCATCTATGTTGTGTAGAGGTAAACACATAATCTAGGGGAGCACAAAAAAGATTCATCAAGGGGCACCAAATCCAAATCATATGAAGGATTTAGCGTCAGGGAAAATTTCTTGCCTTAAGAGATATAAAAGAAGAATTCATATCAACATGGGAGGATTTGGAGATTTTTCATGTAGAAAAAACAGCATGGCATATTCAAGCAGATACAAATATTCAGCATGGATGAGATTCACAGAGTGAAGGCTCTCAGTAGTGTCCAACTCTTTGCGACCCCATGGACTGTAACCTGCCAGGATCCTCTGTGCATGGGATTCTACAGGCAAGAATACTGGAGTGGGTTGCCATTTCCATCTCCAGGGGACCTTCCCAACCCAGGGATTGAACTTGGATGTCCTGCTTTACAGGCAGATTCTTTACTGTCTTAGCCACCAGGGAATCCTTGTTGACTACATGCGCTCATCTCCTCCTGCAAGAACTTCAAAACTACAACTCGATGCTGAACAACTGTCAACAGGAGAACGTTGGATCGCACCAAAAAAGCTACCCCACATCCAAGAGCAAATGAGAAGCTCTGGTAAGACAGTAGGAGGGGCAAAATCATGTTTAGAATCAAACCCCATACCTGCCAGAGATATTTAGAAGGCTCAAACAAAACTTGTGTGCACCAGGACCCAGAGACCCCACAGAGACTGAACCAGAACTGTGTTTGAGTGTCTCCTGTGGAGGTACAGGTCAGCAGTGGCCTGTTGCAGGGGCAGGGGCTTTGGGTGCAGCAGACCTGAGTATGGCATAAGCCCTCTTGGAGGAGGTTGCTATTAACCCCACCAGAGAGCCACCAGAACTTACACAGGACTGGGGAAACAGACTCTTACAACAGGGCACAAACAGAACCTTGTGTGCACCAGGGTCCAGGAGAAAGGAGCAACGACCCCACAAGAGACTGACCCAACTTGCCTGTGAGTATCCAGGAGTCCCTGGTGAAGGTGTGGGTTGGTGGTGGCCTGCTGCAGGGTCAGGGGCACTGAGTACAGCAGTGTATGCATGGGATCTTTTGAAGGTCACCATTATCTTCATTACCTCCACCATAGTTTGGCCTCAGGTCAAACTACAGGGAGGGAACACAGCACTGCCCACCAACAGAAAATTGGATTAAAGATTTACTGAGCATAGCCTCACCCATCAAAACAAGACCCAATTTCCCCCTCAGTCAGTCTCTCCCATCAGGAAGCTTACATAAGCCTCTTATAGAAGACAGATGAAAACCACAATTACAGAAAACTAACCAAACTGATCATATGGACCACAGCCTTGTCTATCTCAATGAAACTATGAGCTGTGCCATGTAGGGCAACCTAAAACGGACGGGTAATGGTGGAGAGTTCTGATAAAATGTGGTCCATTGGAGAAGGATATGGTAAACCACTTCAGCATTCCTGCCTTGAGAACCCCATGAACAGTATGAGAAGGCAAAAAGATACGACACTGAAAGATTAACTCCCCAAATCAGTAGGTGCCCAATATGCTACTGGAGATCACTGGAGAAATAACTCTAGAAAGAATGAAGAGACAGGCCCAAAGCAAAAACAATTCCCAGTTGTGGGTGTGACTGGTGGTGGAAGTAAAGCCTGACACTGTAAAGAGCAATATTGCATAGGAAACTGGAATGTTAGGTCCATGAATCAAGGTAAATTGGAAGTGGTCAAACAGGAGATGGCAAGAGTGAATGTCAACATTCTAGGAATCAGTGAACTAAAATGGACTGGAATGGGTGAATTTAACTCAGATGACCATTATACCTACTACTGTGGGCAAGAATCCCTTAGAAGAAATAGAGTAGCCATTATAGTCAACAAAAGAGTCCAAAATGCAGTACTTGGATGTAATCTCAAAAACGACAGAATGATCTCTGTTCGTTTCCGAGGCAAACCATTCAACATCACGGTAATCCAAACCTATGCCCTGATCAGTAATGCTGAAGAAGCTGAAGTTGAATGATTCTATGAAGACCTACAAGACCTTCTAGAACTAACACCCAAAATAGATATCCTTTTCATAATAGGGGACAGGAATGCAAAGGTAGGAGTCAAGAGATACCTGGAGTAAAAGGCAAATTTGACCTTGGAGTACAAACTGAAGCAGGGCAAAAGCTAACAGAATTTTGCCAAGATAACACACTGGTCATAGGAAACCCATCTTCCAACACACAAGAGAGGGCTCTACAATTGGACATCACCAGATGGTCAATACCAAAATCAGATTGATTATATACTTTGCAGCCAAACATGGAGAAGCTCTATACAGTCAGCAAAAACAAGACTGGGAGCTGACTGTGGCTCAGATCATGAACTCCTTACTGCCAAATTTAGACTTAAATTGAAGAAAGTAGGAAAAACCACTAGAACATTCATGTAGGACCTCAATTAAATCCCTTACAATTATATCATGGAAGTGACAAATGGATTAAAGAGATTAGATCTGACAGACAGAGTTCAGTTCAGTTCAGTTGTTCAGTTGTGTCTGATACTTTGCGACCCCATGAATCGCAGCATGCCAGACCTCCCTGTCCATCACCAACTCCTGGAGTTCACTCAGACTCACGTCCATCGAGTCAGTGATGCCATCCAGCCATCACATCCTCGATCGTCCCCTTCTCCTCCTGCCCCCAACCCCTCCCAGCATCAGAGTCTTTTCCAATGAGTCAACTCTTCGCATGAGGTGGCCAAAGTACTGAAGTTTCAGCTTTAGCATCATTCCTTCCAAAGAAATCCCAGGGTTGATCTCCTTCAGAATGGACTGG
>SJYT01044564.1:155555-171807 GCA_006410635.1 Cephalophus harveyi | reverse complement strand
GGGGTGCATTTTGTGCAAAGATAGGCACAACAAAGGACAGAAATGGTATGGACCTGACAGAAGCAGAAGATATTAAGAAGAGGTGGCAAGAATACACAGAAGAACTATACAAAAAAAGATCTTCATGACCCAGATAACAATGATTGTGTGATCAGTCACCTAGAGCCAGACATCCTGGAATGCGAAGTCAAGTGGGCCTTTAGGAAATATCACTATGAATCAAGCTAGTGGAGATGATGGAATTCCAGTTGAACTATTTCAAATCCTAAAAGATGATGCTGTCAAAGTGCTGCACTCAGTATGCCAGCAAATTTGGAAAACTCAGTAGTGGCCACAGGACTGGAAAAGGTCAGTTTTCATTCCAGTCCCAAAGAAAGGCAATGTCAAAGGATACTCAAACTACTGCACCATTGCAGTCATCTCACACATTAGCAAAGTAATGTTCAAAATTCTCCAAGTCAGGCTTCAACAGTACGTGAACCATAATCTTCGAGATGTTCAAGCTGGATTTAGAAAAGGCGGAAGAACCAGAGATCAAATTGCCAACATCTGTTGGATCATGGAAAAATCAAGAGAGTTCCAGAAAAACATCTACTTCTTCTTTATTGACTATGCCAAAGCCTTTGACTGTGTGGATCACAACAAACTGTGGAAAATTCTTCAAGAGATGGGAAACCAGACCACCTGACTTGTTTCCTCAGAAATCCGTATGCAGGTCAGAAAGCAACCTTTAGAACTGGACATGAAACAACAGAATGGTTCCAAACAGGGAAAGCAGTACATTAAGTCTACATATTGTCACCCTGCTTATTTAACTTATATGCAGAGTACATCATGTGACATGCCGAGCTGAATGAAGTACAAGCTAGAATCAATATTGCCAGGAGAAATATCAGTAACCTCAGATATGCAGATGACACCACCCTTATGGCAGAAAGTGAAGAAGAACTAAAGAGCCTTTTGATGAAAGTGAAAGAGGAGAGTGAAAAAGTTGGCTTAAAATTCAACATTCAAAAAACTAAGATCATGGCATCTGGTCCCATCACTTCATTGGAAATAGAGAAACAATGGAAACAGTGACAGACTCTTTTGCTGGTGGGGGGCTCCATAATCACTGCAGATGGTGATTGTAGCCATGAAATTAAAAGACGCTTACTCCTTGGAAGAAAAGCTAAGACCAACCTAAACAGCATAATCAAAAGCAGAGACATTACTTTGTCAACAAAGGTCCATCTAGTCAAGGTTATTGTTTTTCCAGTAGTCATGTATGGATGTGAGAGTTGGACTATAAAGAAAGCTGAGCACCAAAGAATCAATGGTTTTAATTGTGGTGTTGGAGAAGACTCTTGAGAGTCCCTTGGCCTGCAGGGAGATCCAACCAGCCTATCCTAAAGGAAATCAGTCCTGAATGTTCCCTGAAAGGATTGATGCTGATGCTGAAACTCCAATACTTTTGGCCACCTGATGCGAAGAACTGACTCACTGAAAAAGTCCCTGATGCTGGGAAAAATTGGAGACAGGGGGAGAAGGGATGAAAGAGGATGAGATGGTTGGATGGCCTCACTGACTCGATGGACATGCGTTTGAGTAAGCTCTGGGAGTTGGTGATGGACAGGGAGGCCTGGCATGCTGCAGTCCATGGGTTCACAGAGTTGGCCCGATTGAGTGACTGAACTGATATTGACTGACATTCACAGGAATGAAATACTGAGAAATATTACTAAAGAATAGACATATAGGAGTTTGTTACTCTATTTTGAAGGCTACAATGAGGCTAAAAAATATTCTTTAATGGAATATTAGTATCATCAGATTGAGTTTTGGAAAATCAAGTTGGTAATAATATGGAAAATGGTTTGGACTGGACAAAATATAACAATTAAAGAATCTAGGAAGGAATCTTGGGGCCTAACCTAAATCAGTTCAAGTGATGTTGGAGAAAAGAAGACTGCTTTGGAAGACATTACAAAGAGATATAATATATACAAAAACCGGTGTGGTGGTGGTGATTGTTGTTCAGTCACTAAGTCATGTCTGATTCTTTGAGACTCCATGGACTGCCACACACCAGGCCCCCCTGTCCTTCACTATGTCCTGGAGTTTGCTCAGATTTCTGTCCATTGTGTCAGTGATGCTGTCTAACCCTCTCATCCTCTGCTGCTTCCTTCTCCTTCTGTCTTCAGTATTTCTCAGCATCAGGGTCTTTTCAAATGGAAAAAAAAAATATATATATATATATATATATATGTATATACACTGGTGTGAAGGTGAGAAAGTGGAATACTATGACTTGAAGGCTTCTCACTAGGAAATTGGTTAGGTAGTAGTGCCACTCACTAAGAAAGAAAATGTAGAAGGAGTAATTTTAACTTGTTGTATCTGAAGTGCCTGTGAGTTATTCAAGAGATGATGTGTAACAAGCAGTTGCATATATACAATTAGAGTTCAGAAAAGAAATATGGGCTGAAGACATACATTTTGGGAGGTTAGTATCATATAGTTGATGCAGAAGACATGCAAGGAGTAAGACTAACCAAGAAAAGACTATAGAGTGAGAGAAGAAAGATAAATTAATCCTAGGAGGACATCACAATTTATAAAGTAAGTAGAGGAAGAAAGGCCTTCCAAAAAAACCTAAGCATTCATAGCAAGAGGAACCATATGGAAAGTGAAATACCATGGAACTCAAGGGATTTGATTTGCAGAGTCTGGTTTGAAGAAGTTGTGAGTGCTGAAAAAAAAAAATCCAATGACACACTGAGTTTTATAATAGAAGAATTAAGATTTGTCCATTGATTTAACATCAAAAAGAACATTAAAAATCTTGACAAGAGTGAGCAGTGTCAGTTGTGGGGCAGAAGCCCGACTTCAATTGATTGAAGAAAAAGCTGAAGAGGAAACACAGTAAATATAAATATAAGATGCATGTTCAGGGCTACAGGAAGAAGAGGTAGGGTACAAGAAATATAGGGTTGAGGTAGGTAGGATTTGTAGCTTCTTTTAGGATGAACATGACTTAAATATGTTTATATGATGAGAAACTGCCAGAAAAGAGATGATGTTACAAGACACATGAGAGGAAAATGCTACTTGGGACAAGGTCACTAAGAAGAAAGAACAAGACACATTTGAGAGGAATATACTTAAACAGGAAGGATACTGGGATGTCAAAGAAATGAAAGGTAAGGGTGGCTGCTATTGCCGGCTGAGCTGTATCCCTAAAAATATGTACATGTGTGTCCAAGTCCTAAACTCTGGTACCTGTGAAAATGACCTTATTTGGAAATAGAGTCTTTATCGATGTAATAAAGTTAAATGAGATCATATTGGACTAAAGGTAATCCAATTACTGATAACACACTAAGATGAAAATTTGAACACAAATATACAGATACAGAGAGGAGAAGGTTGTGTGGATACAAAGATTATTTTAACAAAATATAACATTTCTGTTTGGAACTAAGTTTAGCTAATGAAATTCAATACTTGGTTGAAGTGGGAGTAATATGCAATATCTGGTTTCAAGTTTCTACTAGACCAGTGATGCTGACCATCAGAACAACTGTTTGAGACCAAATAACCAATACTCACTTCTTTTATTCCCTGGCATGGAAAACAAGGCAGGGTTGTAAGTCACAAAATTATTTGAGCATCATGTAACTGGTACTTACTTCTCAGGTACTGATACTGATTAGAAAGTTTGTTCTAATGACTAGTTTAATCTTTCCTGTAAAAGTCTCAAACCAGTCAATCCTAAAGGAAAGGAACTCTGAATGTTTACTAGAAGGACTAATGCTGAGGCTGAAGCTCCAATACTTTGGCCATCTGATGTGAAGGGTCAACTCTTTGGAAAAGATCCTGATACTGGAAAAGATTAAGGGCAGGAGAAGAGGCTGACAGAGAATGAGATGGTTGGATGGCATCACCGACTTAGTGGACATGAATTTGAGCAAATTCTGGGAGACAGTGAAGGACAAAGGAGCCTGGTATGCTGTAGTCCCCGGGATTGCAAAGAGTCGGACCTGACAGCAACTGAACAGCAACAACAAAATCTCATTGATTTCCATTGTAAACTATTTTTCCAGGTGTCTTTTATTCTTACTGCCTAGATGATCAGATATTGAAAACTGAGAGAATTCAGATTAATGTTTTACTCTAGTCTTTCTTCAGTAATTTTTAGTCAATTGTTTCATTCCCTTCAAATGATTGTTAATGCAAATAAAAGAATCTAAGAAGTCACAGTTGGATTCTGACCTCTCAAGCTAATTTCATTTACATAGCTCCAACTACAGGAAAGAGCAGAAGAACTTCTTGCTTTTGGGGTGAAAAGAATCACAATTTGAAATGTCAGTTGCCTCAGGCAGGCACATCACATTGAGTTGTATTTAAACATAGCTTAAAGACAGCTTCACACTGAATTACAATAGAAAAGTTACTGAAGACATCTCTTCATCTATAATAGAAAAAGGAAAAGAATTTTAGTATTATTTAACAAAGGAAAAATGGTTTATATAACAGTCCATTATATTTATCTTGTTAAAAATAATTTTTCTCTGAAAAAAATCTAAAAACTTGCAAAGTCATCCAATAATTGATACAATTTGGTATAATATGAGAAATGTGTATGCAGGTCAGGAAGCAACAGTTAGAACTGGACATGGAACAACAGACTGGTTCCAAATAGGAAAAGGAGTACATCAAGACTGTATATTGTCACCCTGCTTATTTAACTTATATGCAGAGTACATCATGAGAAACGCTGGGCTGGAAAAAACACAAGCTGGAATCAAGATTGCCAGGAGAAATATCAATAACCTCGGATATGCAGATGACACCACCCTTAGGGCAGAAAGTGAAGAGGACCTAAAAAGCCTCTTGATGAAAGTGAAAGAGGAGAGCGAAAAAGTTGGCTTAACGCTCAACATTCAGAAAACGAAGATCATGGCATCTGGTCCCATCACTTCATGGGAAATAGATGGGGAAACAGTGGAAACAGTGCCAGACTTTATTTTGGGGGGCTCCAAAATCACTGCAGATGGTGGCTGTAGCCATGAAATTAGAAGACGCTTACTTCTTGGAGAAAAGTTATGACCAACCTAGATAGTATATTCAGAAGCAGAGACATTACTTTGCTGACTAAGGGCCATCTAGTCAAGGCTATAGTTTTTCCTGTGGTCATTTATGGAAGTGAGAGTTGGACTGTGAAGAAGGCTGAGCGCCGAGGAATTGATGCTTTTGAACTGTGGTGTTGGAGAAGACTCTTGAGAGTCCCTTGGACTGCAAGGAGATCCAACCAGTCCATTCTGAAGGATATCAACCCTGGGATTTCTTTGGAAGGAATGATGCTAAAGCTGAAACTTCAGTACTTTGGCCACCTCATGCAAAGAGTTGACTCATTGGAAAAGACTCTGATGCTGGGAGGGATTGGGGGCAGGAGGGGAAGGGGACGACTGAGGATGAGATGGCTGGATGGCATCACAGACTCGATGGACGTGAGTCTGAGTGAACTCCGGGAGATGGTGATGAACAGGGAGGCCTGGTGTGCTGAGATTCATGGGGTCGCAAAGAGTCGGACACGACTGAGCGACTAAACTGAACTGAACTGAGCATATATATGAATTAGTATGATAAAAATAATTTTCACTGGCAGTAATGAAGATTCCCAGTTAATGATTACCTAAGGGAGACGTGTGTGTGTGTGTGTGTGTGTGTGTGTGTGTGTGTGTGTATTCATTCCTGGTAGTCTTGAGTGTCTTGAATGTTGTAGCACAAGCAATATCACAAATGTCTGGAACAACAGGTGTTGTCAGAGACATCACCACTGAATATTCTACCACCACCTGCAGCCAGAGTTATCTGTTTCTCAGCTGCTATTGTTGCTGTTTAGTCACTCAGTTGTGTCAGACTCTCTTGCGACCCCATGGACTGGGGTCGCACCACCATACTCCTCTGTCCCTGGGATTTTCTAGGCAAGAATACTGGAGTGGGCTGCCATTTCCTTCTCCAAGGGATCTTCCCAATTCAGCAATTAAACCTGAAAGTCTCCTGCATTGACAGGCATATTCTTTACTGCTGAGCCACTTGGGAAGCCACTATAATACATATATTACCTTATATTACTTACTAAATATTTCCTAATCCAAAAAGGAAGTCAAGACTACAAATAGAAACTGTTTCAGAAATAATAAAAATGCATCAAGTTAAAAATTACTATAGCCTAAGGATGAAGCACAAGCTGGAATCAAGATTGCCGGGAGAAACATCAATAACCTCAGATATGCAGATGACACCACCCTTATGGCAGGAAGTGAAGAAGAACTAAAGAGCATCTTGATAAAAGTGAAAGAGGAGAGTGAAAAAGTTGGCTTCAAGCTCAACATTCAGAAAACGAAGATCATGGCATCTGGTCCCATCACTTCATGGCAAATACATGGAGAAACAGTGGAAACAGTGGCTGACTTTATTTTGGAGGACTCCAAAATCACTGCAGATGGTGATTGCAGCCATGAAATTAAAAGCCACTTACTCCTTGGAAGGAAAGTTATGGCCAACCTAAATAGCATATTAAAAGGCAGAGACATTACTTTGTCAACAAAGGTCCGTCTGGTCAAGGCTATGGTTTTTCCAGTAGTCATGTATGGATGTGAGAGTTGGACTATAAAGAAAGCTGAACACAGTAGAATTGATGCTTTTGAACCGTGGTGTTGGAGAAGATGCTTGAAAGTCCCTTGGACTGTAAGGAGATCCAACCAGTCCATCCTAAAGGGAATCAGTCCTGGGTGTTCATTGGAAGGACTGATGTTGAAGCTGAAACTCCAATATTTTGGCCACCTGATGCAAAGAGCTGACTCATTTGAAAAGACCCTGATGCTGGGAAAGATTGAGGGCAGGAGGAGAAGGGGAAGACAGAGGATGAGATGGTTGGATGGCGTCACCAACTCAATAGACATGGGTTTGGGTGAATTCTGGAAGTTGGTGATGGACAGGGAGGCCTGGTGTGCTGTGGTTCATAGGATCAAAAAGCGTCGGACACGACGGAGCGACTGAACTAACTAAAGTGATACCGCATAAAAAAGTATAACTTTGAATAGTTTTAGTAAAATGAACTAAAGAGATTACAAAGAAGATAAAAATTAACAGGAAGCTCTTTAAAAATGAAAAAAAGGAACGATATTAATAAATACAGAAATTAAAAGATTAGTCAAGGAAAACATTAGGACTTTGTCTATGTATCATCCATACTGGTGGTTTTTTAGTTTCCTTTTTACTGCCTCTGGGCATTTTCAAAC
This sequence comes from Cephalophus harveyi, assembly GCA_006410635.1. Classification (NCBI taxonomy): domain Eukaryota; kingdom Metazoa; phylum Chordata; class Mammalia; order Artiodactyla; family Bovidae; genus Cephalophus; species Cephalophus harveyi. The sequence continues at coordinate 164,518 of SJYT01044564.1, read as the reverse complement.
GTTATTTCTTCAAATTGCAACAATACCTGTCTCTTCTTTTCATGTAAATAACACTTATTAAATCTTTAGAGATCTCAGTTTATTTCTTCAGAGAGGTCTCTTTGACACTTATGTGGGTTAAATCCTTCTTGTATATGCATCCATGGCTCAGACAGTAAAGAATCTGCCTGCAATGCAGCAGACCTGGGTTAAATCCCTGGGTGTGGGAAGATCCTGTGGAGAAGGAAATGGCAACTCGCTCCAGTATTCTTGCCTGGAGAATTCCTTGGACAGAGGAGCCTGGCCGGCTATAGTCCATGGAGTCACAAAGAGTCGCACATGACTGAGTGACTGATACTTTCACTTTCATATGCATTCACACTCCCTAATTTGATATTACACACTATTTGTTCATTGCTAGATTATAAGCATCACAAAGGCATGGACCATATCTAACCATCTCAACACTGAATCTCTAGTGCCCTATATAGTGATCTTCATATAATGAGAGCTTGAATATTTGTGTTAAATGAATGCATAAGTAAATAAATGAATAAAAGGAGTCTTGGGAGAAAATACAATCAAATATACAATTTTCCAAAAATTGTAATTCATGAATAAAAAAGAACCACAAATACACAAAATTAAGAATGGGAAAAGGAGAGAATAGATATTAAAGAGATTTTAAAGAGCCATACAGGCATCAAGGAAGCCTCTCTGAAGAAATGTTCTAACTGAGACCTCTAAAGATTTGGTAAGTGTGATTTAGGTGAAAAGAAGAGGCGGTTTGAGGAACCTGTTTATGATAGTGCCCTAAGGCAGAAAAAGGAACAAAAGAAAACCAGATTACTGTGGATAAAAAAGTCCTGTTTGGTGCACTACAGACATTTCCTTTAAACTCAATAGCAAAGCAAGAAAGCCCATTAGCAACAGTTATTAAACACTAACTAAAAATGTTCACCTAGTACAATAAATAAGAAACCAAAATATGATATATAGCTATTGTACACAAAGGATCAAAATTATTTTTATTTTCAAATGATACTCCTATCCAATTAAAAAATAGAAGAGAAGAAATGTAAAAAGAAAAGATTAAAACTAATAAGAGAGTTTGTAAGACATCTGGTTTCAAAAATATGCACATGGTTTCATGTTAGTCTCATCTTACTGTCAGTGATGCTGTTAGCCAGGATTGCTTGGGGCATGCTAGTACTTCCAGCAGCCACCCCCTCCCCACCCCGCCACCGCAACACTTTTCCCCCACCAGAGCCAATGCTGTGCCTAGACCTGCCTTGTGGTTCTTATTATAACTGTAAGATACACCTCAGCAGCAGCAATCAGGGAACTTTGAAAAGACAAGCTTTATTACTCACAGTTCTTGGAGAGTACACGGCACACACCCAAGGACCCACACAAGGAAGCTGTGGGTAGAAAGAGAGGGAGAAAGTGTCCATCTGGGATTCTGCCTTTATTGGGGTTGAGGATGGGTTCTCTAGTGGTTTATGGGTTGACTCTTCGTAAGATTTATAACATAAGAGCAAGAATTAGGGTGCAGAAAGGGAAAAGTGGTGACATTGTTTTGCTAGCAGCTGTGTCATACAGCTGAAAGTAAGTTGATTCGAGATGGATGTCTTTGAAATGGGTGCCACAACAATAAAAAGTTTAATGTCAGGCGGTTACATTAAAAAAAAAAAAAAAACAACCTTATCGTCAGGCACTTATACTATACATATATAGTAAAATACTAATATTTAAGAAGATATATATCTGGGGACTTCCCTGGTGGTAGAGTGGATAAGGGTTCACCTGCCAAGGCAGGGGATGTGGGTTTGATCCCTGATGTGGGAAGATTCCACATCCTGCAGAGCAGCTAAGCCCATGCTCCCTAACAACTGAGCCCTAGAGCCTGCGAGCTGCAGCTACTGAAGCCAGTGCACTTAGAGCCTGTGCTCTGCAACAAAAGAAGCCATCGCAATGAGAACGTCACCGCATTCCAGTGAAGAGCAGCCCCTTCTCATGGCAACCAGAGAAAGTCTACAAGCAGTAAGACTCGGTCCACAAGACTCAGTGCAACCAAAAATAACGAATAATTTAAAAAAAAAGAAGATATGTAAATGCCCATGAGTATCTCTGAGTGGTAGAATTACAGATGATTTTCCTTTCCTTTATACCTTTTCTTTGATAGAAACTAATATAACCAAGTTATATGTGTATAAAATAATTATAAATGTACCTACTTGCCAAAAAGAGCCTATATAATTATATTGATAAATGTCAGTTATTATATAGTATAAAATAGCCTCAAGTTTCAATATAATCGTGTTTTCCCCCAAAATGAACAATCCCTCTCTCCGGTAACTGGAAACATACTTACTTCATTTCTACCTATACAAGAACCTTCCAGTGGCACTTGCCTGGCTTCACCTTCTATCCCTTAATTTAATTTTCAATTTGGAGAAACACGTCAGCCATGAGAGTTACCTGAGAAAAAAGCAAATAACCAAGTTTAAGTCAATAGCCTTAGCACTATGTATAATAAGTTAGGGGTCTTCTACTATTTTAAAGTACTTCAGCTTTGCAACTGGCTCTCTTTTCCTTCTGTGATCCTCAAAGAACTTTTTTCACTTCATATTTGTATTTTGCATTGATCAGACTATCAAAAGTCAACAAGAAATAAAGAAAAGAAAGAGAGAAGAATAAAAGAAGGAAGAAAAAGAAAGATATTTATGAACTTAACATCAAAAGAATGATGATACCTTAATGAAAATTTAAACTACACATTTCCTTTGACTTACTGAAGTTTAAATTCTTCTGTATGATGCATGCTCATACTGAAGATTCATATATTAAGATAGAACAGAGTGGCAAAATAATAACTCAAATAGAGGGATAACAGTCTTAAAGACATTTTAACACTTAAAATCAATTGTTACTAACACAGGAACCCAGAGGCTATAAAAAAATGTTCTGATCCCCAAAGTAATTCTTAGCAACTGCCAATATTTCCAAGTTATTCAGCTTTATTGCAAAAAACTGTACTTGGATATTGTCTAAGCTTGTTACAGACAGACCTTTATTAAATTATTAATAAGTATCATATCCTTTTCTTTTTAGAGAATTGAAGGGAAAAGGACAATATAAGAAATATCCACTGAAAAGTTTGGGGATTTTTACATAACTCTAGCCAAAAACATTGTTCAGTATATTTTAAAAGAGTATTATGACAATGAATTATATCTCAATTTAAAAAAACCATAATGTTTTTAAGCATTATGCTACTTAGTGTCCATTAACAAAAGGAGCCACATAACAGTGGCTTAACAAAAGATCTGGAAACTTTAATTCCTAATAATCTAAGACTTAGAAATAACATTAATATAACCTAGAGAATGGATCATTAATTTGTCCTTTAGATTTTTCTCTTTTAAACATCAGCTCTCAACTGACAACTAGTTAAATGCTAGATCCCAATAATCTCATGTTTGAATTCTCTAAAATGCTAATTTATTAATAATGCTTGATATAAATCACAGAAATAGGGGGTGACTTGAGCAAGATGGTAGACTAGGAAGCTTCAAGACTTTCCTTCCCACACTGACAAAGAATTAACAGTACATGGATCAATTCCTTTTACGAGAAAACAAAAAAAAACAGTTAAGAGGCTCCTGCACCACAGGAAAGCTTTGAAAACGGTTGTATAAAATCCAATAAGAAAATTCATGGCACCCACTCTCCAGAGCGCCTCTGCCCCGGGCACAGCAAGATCAGGAGGAAATTCCCAACCCCCAGCTTTTCTAGGGGAGGGGAAGAGTTGGAGGCTGTGTCCAGCATTCTCACTTTTCAGGGGCTGCCCAAAAGATGGTTTCTGTCTAGTCTGTCTCAGAGGGCACATTTCCAATCTCATTCTATGAGGTCTACATTACCCTGACACCAGAGCCAAACAAAGACAAGAAATAAGACTACAGGCCAATATCTCTGATGAATGTAGATGTAAAAACCCTCAACAAAACACTATCAAACTGAGTCCACAGCACACTGAAAGGATTATACACCGTGACCAAGTGGGACTTATCCCTGGGATAGAAGGATGTTTTAACATTAAAAATATATATATATATGATTTACCACATAAATAGAACAAAGTACAAAAAGTCACATGGTCATATTTGACAAAATTTAACACCTTTCGTGATAAAAACATTCAACAAACTGGAAATGATCATAGTCAATGGTACAAAACTGAAATCTTTTCCTCTAAAATCAGGAACAAGGCAAAAATGCTTGTTTACAACTACTATTCAACATAGTGCTATATAGTCCTAGCTAGAGCAATTAGGAAAGGAAAAGAAAAGCATCACAATCATAAAAGAAGAAGTAAAATTATCTCTGCTCTCAGATAACATAATCTTATATATAGAAAACCCTAAAAGATTCCATTAAAAAAAGTTATAAAAAATAAAGTCAGTAAAGCTGATGGATACAAAATCAATATACAAAAACCAACAGTATTTTCATATATTAACAGTAAAAAATCTGAAAAGGAAATTAAGAAAACAATCTCATTTAAATATACCATTAAAAAGAATAAAATACTTAGGAATTAATTTAATCAAGAAGGTGAAAGACTTGTACACTGAAAACTATAAAACACTGCTGAAAGAAATTTAAAATGACACAAATAAATGGAAAGACATCTTATGTTCATGGAATGGAAGACCTAATATTGTGAAAATGTCTATACCAACAGAAGACATGCAATCTCTTATCAATGCAATCCCTTATCAACTGCCAGTTCTGGACTTCCCTGGTGGTCCAGTGGTTAAGAATCTACCTGCTAATGTGGGGGACATGGGTTCAATCCCTGGTTTAGGAAGACCCCACATGCCACAGGGCAATGAAGCCTATGCACCACAACTACCAAGCCTGAGTACCACAACTACGGAAGCCCACTTGCCCTAGAGTCTGTGCTCCACAACAAGAAAAGCCACCACGATGAGAAGCCCACACACTGCAACTAGAAAGCAGCCCCCACTCAGTGCAGCATGCAGCAATGAAGACATGGCACAGCCAAAAAACTAAATAAAACAAAAGTTACTACCTTAATATATCAAAATAAAAATATAATATATATAACAAAATAAAATGAAGACATAGCATAGCCAAAAATAACTAATAAAAGAGTTGCTATCTTTATATATATATAATGGGCTTCCTTGGTGACTCAGACAGTAAAGAATCTGCCTGTTTCGATTCTTGGGTCAGGAAAAGCCCCTGGAGAAGGGAAAGGCTACCCACTCCAGTATGGAATTCCAGAGAATTCCATGGACAGAGGATCCAGGTAGGCTACAGTCATTGGGATCACAAAGAGTTGGCCATGACTGAGCACTCATACATGCACATACTATACATTATACACATGATGGAATATTATTCAGTCATAAAAAGAATGAAATGTTTCCATTTGCCACAGTGTGGATGAACCTAGAGGGTATTAGTCTAAGTGAAATAAGTCAGGAAGAAAAAGACATACGGTATGATTTCACTTACATGTGGATTATAAAAAAAAAAAAAAATGAACAAACATAACAAAACAGAAAGAGTTACAGATACAGAACAGGTTGTTGCCAGCAGGAGAGAAGGAAAGAAATAGGAAAGGGAGATTAAGAGGTACAAACTTCTAGTTGCAAAATAAATGAGTCATGGGTATGAAATATACAGTATGAGGAATATAATCAATAACTATGTTGTATGTGTTAATGGTATCAGATCAAAACTAGATTTATTGTGGTGATCATTTTGAAACATATTAAAATACTGAATCACTATTTTACGCAACATGAGCTAGCAAACTGTTGTGGGTCAATTATACTTCAAAAACAAACTAGAAAAAAAGAGCAGATTTGTAGTTGCTAGAGGTAGCAGGCAGGAGAAGAAGGAATTGGATGAAGGCAGTCAAAAGGTACAAACTTTCAGTTATAAGATAAATAAGTAAGAACAAACTTTCTGTTGTAGGATAAATCAGTTCAGTTCAGTTCAGTCGCTGGTCGTGTCCGACTCTTCACGACCCCATGAATCGCAGCACGCCAGGCCTCCCAATCCATCACCATCTCTTGGAGTTCACTCAGACTCACATCCATTGAGTCCGTGATGCCATCCAGCCATCTCATCCTCGGTCATCCTCTTCTCCTTCTGCCCCCAATCCCTCCCAGTATCAGAGTCTTTTCCAATGAGTCAACTCTTCGCATGAGCTGGCCAAAGTACTGGAGTTTCAGCTTTAGCATCATTCCTTCCAAAGAAATCCCAGGGTTGATCTCCTTCAGAATGGACTGGTTGGATCTCCTTGCAGTCCAAGGGACTCTCAAGAGTCTTCTCCAACATTCTCAAGAGGCAGGTCAGGTGGTCTGGTATTCCCATCTCTTTCAGAATTTTCCACAGTTTATTGTGATCCACACAGTCTTCCCAGGTAACAAAATACAGTTGCCTTCAGCCCAGCCAGATTAAAGGCTTGGCCTCTAATAAAGATGAGTTTATTTAAAGGATTAATGAGTGATAACAGTTTCAAGTCCAAGCCTTCTAGATAATATCTAGCCCTGAAGTGTACAAATCGGAAGGAGAAACAGAGTAGGAGTTTTGGGTAGCGTTTGAGACCTATGAGCTTTTGGCCTACTCACAAAACAGAGCGGTCCACTTGCAATCTAAGTCTAGGGTACTATGAAAAACAGTAAGATATTTATTTGAAACTCACAATTTTTCAATCATTAGTGCATAATATATGGAACATTTTCCTTTAAATTGGGACATTTATAAAAGCGGCTGAACATATTTTCAGTGTCATTGACTTCTAATGATTCTATTGAGGGATTTTCCATGAAAATGTGAACATATAAGCTATATTCTGGCACAGATGTTATACTCAAGTCTGAAGGCAGCTGAGCACAGAGACAAAGGATATGGACTGTGGACTCATTTTTGGTTCAAATCATTGCTACTCAGTAACTACATGACTCTGGCAAGTAGCTTAACCAATCTAAATCAAAGTTTCCTCTACCATAAAATAAAGATTAAATAATAGAGAACTAGGAAGATTAAACAGAAAATGCATGTAAAGCACTTGTATAGTCTAAGTACATAAGAACTCAATAAATACTACTTATTAATATTACTATTAATCAGCAGATTGTGCACTGAACCTGTTTTTGATGTTTACCATTAATAGTGGCTATAATTAAACATCTTTTTAAACTAATGCAACATCAATTTTGACTTAATATGTCTGGTTATTATATTCAAAATGGAAATGATTTTACTACTTTTTTATTATAAAAAACATAATCAGACATTCAAACCATAAACAAAATTATAAAGGAAAAAATCACTCAAAATTTATACATGCAGAGATATACATTATTCCTTCCTTAGTCACTAAGTTGTGCCCAACTCTTTTGTGACCCCATAGAGTGTAGCTCGCCAGGCTCCTCTGTTCATGGAATTCTCCAGGGAAGAATACTGGAGTGGGTAGCCATTCCCTTCTCCAGGGAATCTTCCTGACCCATTACTCCTTTAATAATAACACTTTTTACAAAGCAGGATTAATCTACCAACTGTTTATTGATTTTTTTTTGAGATATAACTTCAGAGCTCTTGTTTCTTCACTTCTGTTCATGAATCGGCCGTGAAAATGGAAAGGAAGTTCTCTTTTTTGGAGAAGCAGGAGAAAGAAGAAGTGAAGCCTCTATTCCCATCCAGAAAGTGAAAAATTATTAGTGGCTCAGTCATGTCCGACTCTTTGCCACCCTATGGACTGTAACCTGCCAGGCTCCTCTGTCCTAGGGATTTTCCAGGTAAGAATACTGGAATAGGAGGCCATTCCCCTCTTTAGGGGATCTTCCTAACCCACGGATCGAATCCATGTCTCCTGCATTGCAGGCAGATTCTTTACCATCTGAGTCACCAGGGAAGCACATTCCCATCCTGGGTTCAAATTCCAGATTTACTACGAACTAGACATATAACATCGTGGGTAAGTCACTTAAGCGCTATATCTCAGCTTCCTTATCTGTGAAATGCAGTTACTGGAAGGATTAAAGGAGTTAATATAGACAGTATTTAAAACAGTACCTAATACATAGTAAGAAGAACATAAAAGTTAACTATTATATATGGTCCTACAAAGGTGAAGGTGAAGGTGAAGTCGCTCGGTCGTGTCCGACTCTTTGCGACCCTGTGAACTGTAACCTACTAGGCTTCTCCGTCCATGGGATTCTCCAGGCAAGAATACTGGAGTGGATTGCCATTTCCTTCTCCAGGGGATCTTCCCGACCCAGGGATCAAACCCGGGTCTCCCGCATTGGAGGCAGACGCTGCTCAGTCGTGTCCGACTCTTTGCGACCCCGTGGACTGTAACCTACTAGGCTTCTCTGTCCATGGGATTCTCCAGGCAAGAATACTGGAGTGGATTGCCATTTCCTTCTCCAGGGGATCTTCCCGACCCAGGGATCAAACCCGGGTCTCCCGCATTGGAGGCAGACGCTTTAACCTCTGAGCCACCAGGGAAGTCCATTATATATGGTCCTACAAAGGTACCTGAGATATATTTTTATATAAATAAAAATCAGGTCATAGAACCAGTTATACTTAATATTTCCCATATAAAAAGAACAAAGTATATAATAATACATCTATTTATATACATAAGCATAAAAATATTTAAATAGCTCCATATAAAGCTGCTAATATGTTTATTTATTTATTTTTTTTTATATACCATATCTGGTACTAATGTAGCCACATCTCATTTCCATTAATTCATATTTGCATGACATTTACTTTCAACCCTTTTACTATCTACCTGCCTATGTCATTATATTTATTTTATTTATTTTTTTTTAAATTTTATTTTTACTTTATTTTACTTTACAATACCATATTGGTTTTGCCATACATTGACATGAATCCACCATGGGTGTATATTAGCTCCCAATCCC
>SJYT01044564.1:114775-155060 GCA_006410635.1 Cephalophus harveyi | reverse complement strand
AAATTGAAGAAAGTAGGGAAAACCACTAGACCATTCAGGTATGACCTAAGTCAAATCCCTTATGATTATACAGTGGAAGTGAGGAATAGACTTAAGGGACTAGATTTGATAGAGCGTCTGATGAACTATGGAATGAGGTTCATGACATTGTACAGGAGACAGGGATCAAGACCATCCATGGAAAAAAAATGTTAAAAAGCAAAATGGCTGTCTGGGGAGGCCTTACAAATAGCTGTGAAAAGAAGAGAAGCAAAAAGCAAAGGAGAAAAGGAAAGAATAAACATCTGAATGAAGAGTTCCAAAGAATAGCAAGGAGAGATAAGAAAGCCTTCCTCAGCGATCAATGCAAAAAAATAGAGGAAAACAACAGAATGGGAAAGACTAGAGACTTCAAAAAAATTAGAGATACCAAGGGAATATTTCATGCAAAGATGGTCTCGATAAAGGACAGAAATGGTATGGACCTAACAGAAGCAGAAGATATTAAGAAGAGGTGGCAAGAATAAACAGAAGAATTGCACAAAAAAGATCTTCACAACCAAGATAATCACGATGATATGATCACTCACCTAGAGCCAGATATCCTGGAATGTGAAGTCAAGTGGGCCTTAGACAGCATCACTACTACAAACAAGCTAGTGGAGGCGATGGAATTCCAGTTGAGCTGTTTCAAATCCTGAAAGTTGATGCTGTGAAAGCGCTGCACTCAATATGCCAGCAAATTTGGAAAACTCAGCAGTGGCCACAGGACTGGAAAAGGTCAGTTTTCATTCCAATCCCAAAGAAAGGCAATGCCAAAGAATGCTCAAACTACCACACAATTTTAGCCTTAGTTTTCTCAGTTATAAAATAGGGAAATATTCCAAGAAGATTAAGCGAGAATATGCAGTCCTCATGCAGAACATGAGAACAATAGTACTGAACTTTTTCATTCTATCACTGTCTATTATAGCCTAAACAGAATAATCAATCTGATAATTAATAATATTTTGTCTCATGTATAGACCGTGGGTTTTAGCACTTGATAAACATACTATTAGCTTGAAATGAATTCTTAGAAAGTTAAAAATATGATATCTTATCTCTCCCACATGCCATTTCTGTCCAATATGCCTTTCTCAAAAGTCATCAGTTACATTTAATATCCCAAATTTCTGACCTGTAGTGATGACAGATCTCCATCTATTGTGATGTCATCCAGTACCTGATGGTAATATTTCACATGAATATTTTTTTCTGGCTACAGTTTAAAGGGCTCTTCCTGTTTGTGAAGTGAAGCCTACCATACTATCAAAATATGTAACTGAAGGGTTATAGTATGACTTCCTGTGATTTTATTTCTATATCATTGCCTTAAATAGCAATGAGTAAATCTTCTAAATTATGTTGTAAGACTTGCCCACGAAGCAATATATTCTGTAGTCTCATTGACAAAGTTTTAAAAAGACCATCCTTGCAGTCTTTGCATCAGAGGGGATATCACTGCTATGAGCCCAGGGTTTATAGAACACTGGCGAAAATTCTGAGGTGCATCGACTTGGAAGGATTTGACCTACTACTCTCAGATTATATTGCATTTGTGGAAAAATCAAGATGCCGTTTGGAACTAAATTTTAACCTTGAATTTACTGAAATATGTGTGAATACAATTCTGTACTGGGTTTTCACCAGAAAAGGTAATCCTGACTTTGTGGAGCTGCTTCTCAAGAAGACAAAAGACTATGTTCAAGACAGAAGTTTTAACCTGGCACTGATATGGAGGTAATAATCACCTATGTTTTCAACATAAAAGGATAAAATTTCTCTTTAAGGGATTATACTACTTTTTTCTAAAATGTATATGCATAGTGACTATATAAGGAATCCTGACTTGATTGTCCATTCATTTGTTCATTCCTTCATTATTTATTCAATAGAATTTTGCCTATATGTACATGACTATGTGTCAATAAATTACTAGTGGTTTGCTCTATAGAGCTTACATGTTAGTGCTCAAGATAATGCAATGTTAGACAACCTAGATTTCTGTAACTAGTCAAAGACATTGCTTTTGTAATGCTGTGATCTCTTCTTTTTGAGAATACTGAAAATGTTTACCTATAATATCATGTATATAAACTGACTTCCAAAGTATAATTCAGAGTATAAACATATTCACTTAGTAATACTTATTAAGCAGTATAATTCTCTTTTTATGTTAATATCATTGGCAAATATGACATCAAATTTCCCGGAGTTGACTACAATGAAAGTCAAATACCTGATTCAATCTGCTATAGAATCACATTTTCATATAATCCAAACATGGCAATCTAGCTAATGAATATTACTGAGGATCTTATCAGAATAAAATATCTACCATGACCTCTTTGTAGTCTGTAATACAGATTTTAAAGTTATTTAGTTTGCACTAACTCCAATTTACTTTTTGGTTTGAATATCTAATGAACAGAATAGATGTGCGTACGTTCACTCATTCAACAAAATATTTATCACCTTACTATATATGAGGCACTGTACTTACCACAATGATAGAACTATGTATGTAATGAAAAATAAGACAGATAAGATCAGTGCAAGACTAAACCAATTTCAATTCTTCCTGAAGCAGTGTTGTTTTCTTGATGGTGTATTATGTGATCCTATGTGGTGTTAGCGAACCACTAGATTACTTTCCTTAATAATAACCAATAATAACCCAGGTACAAAAACTGAGAGCTGAATTCTGCAATATCAATAAATAAAACTCCCAAATAGCACTTTTTTGTTGTTTTAAGGGCCATTATAGATGTAACTATAGCAGAGATCAGCAACTTCTAACAATGAGTATCACTAACTGGACTAAGTAATGCCTTTGTGTATCCCTGACAGTCCCATAGGAAAGAAAATGAAATGAAACAGAGGAAAAGAGGATTAAGTTTTTTACAAAGGTTAATGGGGGAGTGGAGGGCAAGGGAAAACTGAAAAAAAAGAACAGAAAATGAAAAAGAAACACACAATGGGACATAAGAGTGTGCCATTAACAACTGTTTTGATAAATTGTTTTAAGATTCATATATTTTGACTTAGATGCATCCTCAAGGTAAAACACCTTACAGACCAATTCTATGTACCACAGCTTTTTGGATCTTTCAGAGTCACAGAACTTTAAATTCAAGTGGAACCTAAGAATTCATTAACAAACCTCCCCCAGCCCTTCTTCCTGGACAACAACTCCCATAATATATCTCTGGTCACTGCTCATCTGGCCTCTGCTTGAACAATGCTAGTAGTAGTGAGTTAACTATTTCCTGAGATAAACCATTCCTTTACCAGGGACCCTTCTCTGTCCTAGCCATCCACTTCTCTCTCAAAGATTTTACCTAGTCCCACGACTTTAAATATGATCATATGTCAATGACTCCTAAATCTTTATCTCCAGCCCTGACCCCTCCTCTGAGCCTCAGACTCCTCTTATATTAGGCTGTTGGCTCAACATCTAAAATTTAACAGAAACAAAACAGAGTATCGATCTAAGTTACCTTCTGCCTGCTAACTTGTTCCTTCTCTTGAATTCTCCACTAGATTAACAGCCTCTGTTGCTCAGGTCAGAAATCTAGGACTTATTCTTGTTTCTTCTCTTTCTTTCACAACACATCAGCAAATCTTTTTGACTTTATCTGTAAAACATATCCCAATTAGTTATACTTTTCATCTTCTCCATTCCTAACCTAGGTGAAGCCACCATTACTTCTTACCTAGATAACTCCAAAAGACTCCTACTAGAAATCTTCCAGCTTCTATTCTTCCTTCTTACAATCCATTCTTGAGGCAGCAGCCTGAGTGACCTTTTAAAAATGTAAAATAGGCCATACCTCCCATGTTTAAAATCATCCAAAATTTTCCCACTACCAGTAGAAAAAAATTCAAAATCAATATCCATTTTTTAAAATTCCCATACAATCTATCCCCAAATCCAACCTCCCAAATCTATTCTTATGTCACTCTTCCTTGAACACTATATTCCAACCATGCATTGGTTGTCCACTATATACTCTTTCTAAGAGTAAGCTCCAGGAGGAACTTCCCAGGTGGTCCAGTGGTTAAGACTCTGCACTTCAAATGTAGGGGGTGCAAGTGTGATCCCTGGTTGAGGGACTAAGATCCCACATGCCATGTGGTGTGGCAAAAAAAAAAAAAAAAATTGCTCCATGAAAGAGGAAGTTTGACTACTTCTTCAACAGTGAATCCTCAGTGCCTAGAACTATCCAGATACATAGCAAGTGGTTAATAGAGATTGTATTTGATGAAAAGTGAATTTTTATACAGTGTTTAGATTCTTGTTTCTCATAATGCACTGAATTCTGTCTCCATTTCTCCAACTCTGCCCCCAGAAATATAAAGGACAAAGTCTACTCACTCTCTTTCCTATATGAAAACCTCTCAAATATTTGAATATAGTTATTATGACCCCATAAAGAATATCTTAAGTTTCCTACTATCTGTTGTTTATTTCCATAACAGCATCACACTTTGGTCACCTCCCCTTGTATACACTCCAGTTTGATAATTTCTCTAATACAATCATAAAGTGTAGGACCCTGGGGAAAAAAAAGACAGAATTAGTGAAGGACAGGAACTTAAAGTTTGTTCATTTTTGCTTTATTATAGAAAAAATAAATGCTACTATATGACAGACTGTAAGTGGTTAAAGAGAGAAAATATCATTCAGTTAAAATAATAGCAAGTATTTAGCATTTTCTAAGTACTAGGCATTGTGTTATTTGTTGGGGACACAAAAACAAAGTAGATATATTTCCTAATTTTGGAGAGCTCACAGACTAGTAAGCAGGCCATGAAAAGAATAATTACATTATAAATTCAGAAACAGAAGTACGTACAGGTAGAAAGAATATAGGACATTGTTAACACTATTGGGGAGGAGCAGATATCTAGAAGGCTCTTTAGAAGTGATGTCTTAAACTTATTTTCAAAGATAAAAAGGCGTCTTCCCTGTCTTTCCCTTGAAGAAATGTAATCTAGGCAGAGAGAGGCTGACTAAAGCCAAGAGAGACACAAACACGTTTTATCCATTGACTACAGGCAACTCAGCAACTGTGAGAGAATGAGATGGAAATCAAGTAATAGTGAGCAATAAGGCCTAAAAGTGACACTATGAAAGATTTTGTAGGCCATACTAAGAAATCTAAAATTTACACCATGGGTGATGCCCAGTCAGTGAAGATCAGAATTGTAGTATGAAAAGATTAACCAGCTCTCATCTGAAGACTGGACTGTGGGAAGAAAGGCTGCAGCTGGAGCTGACAGACCAGTTAGTAGTAGACTGCTCGTGTGCATATTCAGAATTTCTATGTAGAAAAGGTTGAGGGGGGACACATCTGATTTAAAAGAGGCAGATGGTTAGAGGAGTTGCTTGAAGCTGAATTTGCATAGCATGCTCAGTATGCTAATTATTTGGGTATTTATAATACTTTGGGAGGAAGAACTAATTCTGCTCTACTACCACCACCCCACACACACAGCCCCTAGCCACCTTTTGTTATCATAACTGTCCAGGTAAATTATAATGAGGACTTAAAACAATAGCAATGGGAAAAGAAGAGATCTTACTAAACAGAATAACCAGAATTACAGTAGGTGATCAGAAGTAGAGAATGAAAGAGGAAGAAGAGTTAAACTTCAGATTTATAAATGTTGAGACTGGTTGATGATTATATTAGTTTCCTTTTGCTGCTATAACAAACTGCTACAAACTTAGTGGCTTAAAACAAGATAAATTTATTATTTTATACTTCTGATGGTCAAAAGTCCAAAATGAGGCTACAATGGCTCATATCAAGATGTCACAAGTCAGATTCCTTCTGGAGGCTCTAATTAGAGGCATTAGATGCTTTTGCCAGCTTCTAAAGCCTGCCTACATTCCTTGGTTCATTTGTATGGAACAATGAAAGACTATCAACAGCCAAAGCAAACTTGATAAAGAAGAAAAAAGCTAGAGGTATCAGACACCCTGATTTCAAACTATACTACAAAGCTATAGTAATCAAAACTGTATAGTAATGGCATAAAAAAAAAAAAACAAACAGATACATACATCAATGGAAAAGAATTGAATGTCTAAAAATAAACACATGCTTTTACCGCTGGTAGCTTGATAGGGATTGCATTGAATCTGTAGATTTTTTTGGGCAGTATACTCATTTTCACTATACTGATTCTTCTGATCTATGAACATGGTATATTTCTCCATCTATTAGTGTCCTCTTTGATTTCTTTCATCTGTGTTTTATAGTTTTCCATATATAGGTCTTTAGTTTCTTTAGGTAGATATATTCCTAAGTATTTTATTCTTTTTGTTGCAATGGTGAATGAAATTGTTTCCTTAATTTCTTTTTCTACTTTCTCATTATTAGTGTATAGGAATGCAAGGGATTTCTGTGTGTTGATTTTATATCCTGCAGCTTTACTATATTCATTAATTAGCTCTAGTAATTTTCTGGTGGAGTCTTTAGGATTTTCTACGTAGAGGATCATGTCATCTGCAAACAGTGAGAGTTTTACTTCTTCTTTTCCAATTTGGATTCCTATCATTTCTTTTTCTGCCCTGATTGCATTGGCCAAAACTTCCAGAACTATGTTGAATAGTAGTGGTGAAAGTGGGCACCCTTGTCTTGTTCCTGACAAGCTACCAGCGGTATTTTTCACAGAACTAGAACAAATAATTTCAAGATTTGTATGGAAATACAAAAAAACCTCAAATAGCCAAAGCAATCTTGAGAAAGAAGAATGGAACTGGAGGAATCAACTTGCCGGACTTCAGGCTCTACTACAAAGCCACCGTCATCAAGACAGTATGGTACTGGCACAAAGACAGAAATATAGATCAATGGAACAAAATAGAAAGCCCAGAGATAAATCCACACACCTATGGACACCTTATCTTTGACAAAGGAGGCAAGAATATACAATGGAGTAAAGACAATCTCTTTAACAAGTGGTGCTGGGAAAACTGGTCAACCACTTGTAGAAGAATGAAACTAGATCACTCTCTAACACCACACACAAAAATAAACTCAAAATGGATTAAAGATCTAAACGTAAGACCAGAAACTATAAAACTCCTAGAGGAGAACATAGGCAAAACACTTTCTGACATAAATCAAAGCAGGATCCTCTATGATCCACCTCCCAGAATACTGGAAATAAAAGCAAAAATAAACAAATGGGATCTAATTAAAATTAAAAGCTTCTGCACAACAAAGGAAACTATAAGCAAGGTAAAAAGACAGCCTTCTGAATGGGAGAAAACAATAGCAAATGAAGCAACTGACAAACAACTAATCTCAAAAATATACAAGCAACTTATGCAGCTCAACTCCAGAAAAATAAATGACCCAATCAAAAAATGGGCCAAAGAACTAAACAGACATTTCTCCAAAGAAGACATACGGATGGCTAACAAACACATGAAAAGATGCTCAACATCACTCATTATCAGAGAAATGCAAATCAAGACCACAATGAGGTACCATTTCTCACCAGTCAGAATGGCTGCGATCTAAAAGTCTACAAGCAATAAATGCTGGAGAGGGTGTGGAGAAAAGGGAACACTTTTACACTGTTGGTGGGAATGCAAACTAGTACAGCCACTATGGAGAACAGTGTGGAGATTCCTTTAAAGAGTGCAAATAGAACTGCCTTATGACCCAGCAATCCCACTGCTGGGCATACACACCGAGGAAACCAGAATTGAAAGAGCCACATGTACCCCAATGTTCATCGCAGCACTGTTTATAATAGCCAGGACATAGAAACAACCTAGATGTCCATGGATAAGAAACCTAGATGTCCATGTCCTAGATGAATGGATAAGAAATCTGTGGTACATATACACAATGGAGTATTACTCAGCCATTAAAAAGAATTCATTTGAATCAGTTCTAATGAGATGGATGAAGCTGGAACCTATTATAAAGAGTGAAGTAAGCCAGAAAGAAAAACACCAATACAGTATACTGACTGAACTGAACTGAACTGAACTGAACCGAATCTATAACAAAGGAAGCAAGAAAATACAATGGGGAAAAGGCAGCCTCTTCAATAAATGGTGTTGGGAAAATAGGATAGCTACACACAAACTGACCAGATTGTTAGACTATATACAAAAATAAACTCAAAATTTATTTAAAACTGAAATATGAGACCAGAAATCATAAAAATTCTAGAAGAAAACATCAGTTCAGTTCAGTTCAGTCACTCAGTTGTGTCCAACTCTTTGCCACCCCATGAATCGCAGCACGCCAAGCCTCCCTGTCCATCACCAACTCCCGGAGTTCACTCAGACCCCCGTCCATCGAGTCAGTGATGCCATTCAGCCATCTCATCCTCTGTTGTCCCCTTCTTCTCCTGTCCCCAATCCCTTCAGGCATCAGAGTCTTTTCCAATGAGTCAACTCTTCGCATGAGGTGGCCAAAGTACTGGAGTTTTCAGGAAGTTCACGGTTCACGTATTGCTGAAGGCTGGCTTGGAGAATTTTGAGCATTACTTTACTAGCATGTGAGATGAGTGCAATTGTGCAGTAGTTTGAGCATTCTTTGGCATTGCCTTTCTTTGGGATTGGAATGAAAACTGACCTTTTCCAGTCCTGTGGCCACTGTGAGTTTTCCAAATTTGCTGTCATATTGCATGCAGCACTTTCACAACATCATCTTTCAGGATTTGAAAAAGCTCAACTGGAATTCCATCACCTCCACTAGCTTTGTTCATAGTGATGCTTTCTAAGGCCCACTTGACTTCGCATTCTAGGATGTCTGGCTCTAAATGAGTGATCACATCATCATGATTATCTGGGTCATGAAGATCTTTTTGTACGGTTCTTCTGTGTATTCTTGCCACCTCTTCTTAGTATCATCTGCTTCTGTTAGGTCCATATCATTTCTGTCCTTTATCGAGCCAATCGTTGCATGAAATGTTCCCTTGGTATCTCTAATTTTCTTGCAGAGATCTCTAGTCTTTCCCATTCTGTTGTTTTCCTCTATTTCTTTGCATTGATCGCTGAGGAAGGCTTTCTTATCTCTTCTTGCTATTCTTTGGAACTCTGCATTCAGATGCTTATATCTTTTCTTTTCTCCTTGGCTTTTTGCCTCTCTTCTTTTCACAGCTATTTGTAACGCCTCCCCAGACAGCCATTTTGCTTTTATGCATTTCTTTTCCATGGGGATGGTCTTGATCCCTGTCTCCTGTACCATGCCATGAACCTCATTCCATAGTTCATCAGGCACTCTATCTATCAGATCTAGTCCCTTAAATCTATTTCTCACTTCCACTGTATAATCATAAGGGATTTGACTTAGGTCATACCTGAATGGTCTAGTGGTTTTCCCTACTTTCTTCACTTTAAGTGTGAATTTGGTAATAAGGAGTTCATGATCTGAGCCACAGTCAGCTCCCAGTCTTGTTTTTGTTGACTGTATAGAGCTTCTCCATCTTTGGCTGCAATGAATATAATCAATCTGATTTTGGTGTTGACCATCTGGTGATGTCCATGTGTAGAGTCTTGTCTTGTGCTGTTGGAAGAGGGTGTTTGCTATGACCAGTGCATTTTCTTGGCAAAACTCTATTAGTCTTTGCCCTGCTTCATTCCACATTCCAAGGTCAAATTTGCCTGTTACTCCAGGTGTTTCTTGATTTCCTACTTTTGCATTCCAGTCCCCTATAATGAAAAGGACATCTTTTGGGGTGTTAGCTCCAAAAGGTCTTGTAGGTCTTCATAGAGCCGTTCAACTTCAGCTTTTCAGCGTTACTGGTTGGGGCATAGACTTGGATTACTGTGATATTGAATGGTTTGCCTTGGAAATGAACAGAGATACATCAGTCTTAGCAATATTTTCTTAAATACATATCCTCAGGCAAAGGCAACAAAAGCAAAAATAAACGGAACTACATCATACTAAAAAAGCTTTTGGATAGCAAAGGAAAGCATCACAAAATGAAAAGGCAACTATTGAGTAAGGGGAGATATGTATAATACATCTAATCAAAGGTTAATATCAAAAACACGTAAAGAACTCAATATTATATGAATAAAATTTTGAAAAAGTGCTGGAGACCCAATAGGTGTTTTTCCAAGGAAGACATACACATGACTTATAGACATGAAAAGAGGCTCAACATCACTAGTATCAGCGTGTGTGCATGTGAACACACATATTCAGTCAGTTCACTTCAGTCACTGAGTCATATCCGACTCTTTGTGACCCGATGAACAGCAGTACACCAGGCCTCCCTATCCATCATCAACTCCCGGAGTCCACTCAGACCCAAGTCCATTGAATCGGTGATGCCATCCAACCATCTCATCCTCTGTCATCCCCTTTACCTCCCACCACCAATCTTTCCCAGCATCAGGGTCTTTTCAAATAAGTCAGCTCTTCGCATCAGGTGGCCAAAGTATTGGAGTTTCAGGTTCAATATCAGTCCTTCCAATTAACACTCAGGACAGATCAGCTTTAGGATGGACTGGTTGGATCTCCTTGCAGTCCAAGGGACTCTCAAGAGTCTTCTCCAACACCACAGTTCAAGCATCAATTTTTCAGTGCTCAGCTTTCTTCACAGTCGAACTCTCACATCCATACATGACTACTGGAAAAACCATAGTCTTGACTAGACTGACCTTTGTTGGCAAAGTAATGTCTCTGCTTTTCAATATGCTATCTAGGTTGTTCATAACTTTTCTTCCAAGGAGTACGCGTCTTTTAATTTCATGGCTGCAGTCACCATCTGCAGTGATTTTGGAGCCCCCAAAAATAAAGTCAGCTGTTGTTTTCACTGTTTCCCCATCTATTTGCCATGAAGTGATGGGACTGGATGCCATGATCTTACTTTTCTGAATGTTGAATTTTAAGTCAACTTTTTCACTCTCCTCTTTCACTTTCATCAAGAGGCTTTTTAGCTCCTCTTCACTTTCTGCCATAAGGGTGGTGCCATCTGCATATCTGAGGTGATTGATATTTCTCCCGGCAATCTTGATTCCAGCTTGTGCTTGATCCAGCCCAGTGTGTCTCATGATGTACTCTGTATAGAAGTTAAATAAGCAGGGTGACAATATACAGCCTTGACGTACTCCTTTTCCTATTTGGAACCAGTCTGTTGTTCCATGTCCAGTTCTAACTGTTGCTTCCTGACCTGCATACAGGTTTCTCAAGAGGCAGGTCAGGGGGTCTGGTATTCCCATCTCTTGAAAAATTTTCCACAGTTTATTGTGATCCACACATTCAAAGGCTTTAGCATAGTCAATAAAGCAGATATAGATGTTTTTCTGGAACTCTCTTGCTTTTTCCATGATCCAGCGGATGTTGGCAATTTGATCTCTGGTTCCTCTGCCTTTTTGAAAACCAGCTTGAACATCTGGAAGTTCATGGTTCACATATTGCTGAAGCCTGGCTTGGAGAAATTTGAGCATTACTTTACTAGCATGTGAGATGAGAGCAATTGTGCGGTAGTTTGAGCATTCTTTGGCATTGCCAATGAAAAGGCAAGAAGATAGGACGCTGAAAGATAAACTCCCCAGGTCAGGAGGTGCCCAATATGCTACTGGAAATCAGTGGAGAAATAACTCCAGAAAGAATGAAGGGATGGAGCCAAAGCGAAAACAATACCCAGCTGTGGATGTGACTGGTGATAGAAGCAAGGTCCGATGCTGTAAAGAGCAATATTGCATAGCAACCTGGAATCTTAGGTCTATGAAACAAGGCAAATTGGAAGTGGTCAAACAGGAAATGGCAAGAGTGAACGTCCACATTCTAGGAATCAGAGAACCAAGATGGATTGAAATGGGTGAATTTAACTCATATGACCATTATATCTACTACTGCGGGCACGAATCCCTTACAAGAAATGGAGTACAGTGTCCCACAGGTTTTGGGTTGTTGTGTTTTCATTTTCATTCGTTTCTATGCATATTTTTATTTCTTTTTTGATTTCTTCTTTGATTTGTTGGTTATTCAGCAGCGTGTTGTTCAGCCTCCATATGTTAGAATTTTTAATATTTTTTTCTCCTGTAATTGAGATCTAACCTTACTGAATTGTGGTCAGAAAACATGGTTGGAATGATTTCAATTTTTTTGAATTTACCAAGGCTAGATTTATGGCCTAGGATGTGATCTGTCCTGAAGAAGGTTCCATGTGCACTTGAGAAAAAGGTGAAATTCATTGTTTTGGGGTTCTATAGATATCAATTAGGTCTAACTGGTCTATTGTATCATTTAAAGTTTGTGTTTCCTTGTTAATTTTCTGTTTAGTTGATCTATCCATAGGTTTGAGTGGGATATTAGTCTCCCACTATTATTGTGTTATTGTTAGTTTCCCCTTTCATATTTGTTAGCATTAGCCTACGTATTGTGGTGCTCCTATGTTGGGTGCATATATATTTATAATTGTTATATCTTCTTTGATTGATCCTTTGATCATTATGTAGTGTCCTTCTTTGTCTCTTTTCACAGCCTTTGTTTTAAAGTCTATTTTGTCTGATATGAATATTGCTACTCCTGCTTTCTTTTGGTCTCTATTTGCGTGGAATATCTTTTTCCAGCCCTTCACTTTCAGTCTGTATGTGTCCCATTTTGAGGTGGGTCTCTTGTAGACAACATATATAGGGGTCTTGTTTTTTTTATCCATTCAGCCAGTCTTTGTCTTTTCGTTGGGGCATTCAACCCATTTACGTTTAAGGTAATTATTGATAAGTATGATCCCGTTGCCTTTTACTTTATTGCTTTGGGTTCAAGTTTATACACCCTTTTTGTGTTTCCTGTCTAGAGAAGATCCTTTAGCATTTGTTGGAGAGCTGGTTTGGTGGTGCTGGATTCTCTTAGCTTTTGCATGTCTGTAAAGTTTTTAATTTCTCCTTCATATTTGAATGAGATCCTTGCTGGGTACAGTAATCTGGGCTGTAATTTATTTTCTTTCATCATTTTAAGTATGTCCTGCCATTCCCTACTGGCCTGAAGAGTTTCTTTTGAAAGATCTGCTGTTATCCTTATGGGAATCCCCTTGTGTGTTATTTGTTGTTTTTCCCTTGCTGCTTTTAATATTTGTTATGTTTGATCTTTGTTAATTTGATTAATATGTGTCTTGGGGTGTTTTGCCTTGGGTGATTACTTCCTTTCCCATTTTAGGGAAGTTTTCAACTATTATCTCCTCAAGTATTTTCTCATGGTCTTTATGTTTTGTCTTCTTCTTCTGGGACTCCTATGATTCGAATGTTGGGGTGTTTAACATTTTCCTGGAGGTCTCTGAGTTTGTCATTTCTTTTAATTCATTTTCCTTTTTTCCTCTCGGATTCATTTATTTCTACCATTCTATCTTCTACTTCACTGATCCTATCTTCTGCCTCCATTATTCTACTATTTGTTCCCTCCAGAGTGTTTTTCATCTCATTTATTGAAAAAGGAACCCTCTCACACTGTTGTTGGTGGGAATGCAAACTAGTACAGCCCTATGGAGAACAGTGTGGAGATTCCTTAAAAAAATGGAAATAGAACTGTCTTATGACCCAGTAATCCCACTACTGGGCATACACACGAAGAAAACCAGAACTGAAAGAGACACGTGTACCCCAGTGTTCATTGCAGCACTGTTTATAATAGCCAGGACATAGAAGCAATCTAGATGTCTGTCAGCAGATGAATGGATAAGAAAGCTGTGGTACATATACACAATGGAGTATTAGTCAGCTATTAAAAAGAATACATTTGAATCAGTTCTAATGAGGTAGATGAAACTGGAGCCTATTATACAGAGTGAAGTAAGCCAAAAAGAAAAACACCAATACAGTATACTAATGAATATATATATGGAATTTAGAAAGATGGTAATGATAACCCTGTATGTGAGACAGCAAATGAGACACGGATGTATAGAACAGTCTTTTGGACTCTGTGGGAGAGGGAGAAGGTGGGATGATTTAGAAGAATGGCATTGAAACATGTATAATTTCAAATATGAAATGCATCACCAGTCCAGGTTCGATGCATGATACTGGATGCTTGTGGCTGGTGCACTGGGATGACCCAGAGGGATGGTACAGGGGAGGGAGGTAAGGGGAGGGGTTCAGGATGGGGAACACATGTACACCCGTGGCAGATTCATGTTGATGTATGGCAAAACCAATACAATATTGTAAAGTAATTAGCCCCCAATTAAAATTAATAAATTTATTAAAAAAGAAATGGAGTAACCATCATGGTCAACAAAAGAGTCCGAAATGCAGTTCTTGGATGCAGTTCAAAAACAACAGAATGATTTCTGTTCATTTCCAAGGCAAACCATTCAAGATCACAGTAATCCAAGTCTATGCCCAGACCAGTAACACTGAAGAAGCTGAAGTTGAATGGCCCTATGAAGACCTACAAGACCTTTTAGAACTAACACCCAAAAAAGATATCCTTTTCATTATAGGGGACTGGAATGCAAAAGTAGGAAGTCAAGAAACACCTGGAGTAACAGGCAAATTTGGCCTTGGAGTACAGAATGAAGCAGGGCAAATAATATAGTTTTGCCAAGAGAACACACTGATAATAGCACACATGTTAGAGAAATGCAAATTAAAACTGTAATGAGATCACTTCCCACTTGTCAGAATGTTTGTTATCAAAAAGACAACAAATAAGTGTTAATGAAAAGAAAAGGGAAACTTTGTGTATTGTTGCTGAAAATGTAGACTGTGCAGTCACTGTGGAAAACAGTATGTAGTTTCCTCAAAAAATTAATAATAGAGTTACCATAGGACTCAGCAAGTTCACTTCTGGGTATTTATATGAAGAAAATGAAAACACTAATTCAAAAAGATATATGCATGTCTATGTTCATTGCAGCATTATTTACAGGACCCAAGATATGGAACTGACCTAAGTAACCATAGTAGATAAAGAAGTCATGTCTGTGTATATACACATAAATACAATGGGTTATTACTCATCCATAAAAAAAGAATAAGATCTTGCTATTTGTGATAACATCAACAGATTTAGAGAACATTCAGCTCAGTTCAGTTCAGTCACTCTGTCGTGTCCAACTCTTTGCGACCCCATGCATTGCAACATGCCAGACCTCCCTGTCCATCACCAACTCCTGGAGTTCACTCAGACTCACATCCATCGGGTCAGTGATGCCATCCAGCCATCTCTTCTTCTGTCGTCCCGTCTTCCTCCTGCTCCCAATCCCTCCCAGCATCAGAGTCTTTTCCAATGAGTCAACTCTTCGCATGAGGTGGCCAAAGTACTGGAGTTTCAGCTTCAGCATCATTCCTTCCAAAGAAATCCCAGGGTTGATCTCCTTCAGATCAACCAGAATGGACTGGTTGGATCTCCTTGCAGTCCAAGGGAATCTCAGGAGTCTTCTTCAACACCACAGTTCAAAAGCATCAATTCTTCGGCACTCAGCCTTCTTCACAGTCCAACTCTCATATCCATACATGACCACAGGAAAAACCATAGCCTGACTAGACAGACCTTAGTCAGCAAAGTAATGTCTCTGCTTTTGAATATACTATCTAGGTTGCTCATAACTAATCTTCCAAAGAGTAAGTGTCTTTTAATTTCATGGCTGCAATCACCATTTGCAATGATTTTGGAGCCCCCCAAAATAAAGTCTGACACTGTTTCCACTGTTTCCCCATCTATTCCCCATGAAGTGATGGGACCAGATGCCATGATCTTCGTTTTCTGAATGTTGAGCTTTAAGCCAACTTTTTAACTCTCCACTTTCACTTTCATCAAAAGGCTTTTGAGTTCCTCTTCACTTTCTGCCATAAGGGTGGTGTCATCTGCATATCTGAGGTGATTGATATTTCTCCCGGCAATCTTGATTCCAGCTTGTGTTTCTTCCAGTCCAGCGTTTCTCATGATGTACTCTGCATATAAGTTAAATAAGCAGGGTGACAATATACAGCCTTGACGCACTCCTTTTCCTATTTGGAACCAGTCTGTTGTTCCATGTCCAGTCCTAACTGTTGCTTCCTGACCTGCATACAGATTTCTCAAGAGGCAGGTTAGGTGGTCTGGTATTCCCATCTCTTTCAGAATTTTCCACAGTTTATTGTGATCCACACAGTCAAAGGCTTTGGCATAGTCGATAAAGCAGAAGTAGATGTTTTTCTGGAACTCTCTTGCTTTTTCCATGATCCAGCGGATGTTGGCAATTTGATCTCTGGTTCCTCTGCCTTTTCTAAAGCCAGCTTGAACATCAGGGAGTTCACGGTTCACGTATTGCTGAAGCCTGGCTTGGAGGATTTTGAGCATTACTTTACTAGCATGTGAGATGAGTGCAATTGTGCGGTAATTTGAGCATTCTTTTGCATTGCCTTTCTTTGGAATTGGAATGAAAACTGACCTTTTCCAGTCCTGTGGCCACTGCTGAGTTTTCCAAATTTGCTGGCAGATTGAGTGCAGCACTTTCACAGCATCATCTTTCAGGATTTGAAACAGCTCAACTGGAATTCCATCACCTCCACTAGCTTTGTTCGTAGTGATGCTTTCTAAGGCCC
This sequence comes from Cephalophus harveyi, assembly GCA_006410635.1. Classification (NCBI taxonomy): domain Eukaryota; kingdom Metazoa; phylum Chordata; class Mammalia; order Artiodactyla; family Bovidae; genus Cephalophus; species Cephalophus harveyi. The sequence continues at coordinate 138,520 of SJYT01044564.1, read as the reverse complement.
ACTTGACTTCACATTCCAAGATGTCTGGCTCTAGATGAGTGATCACATCATCATGATTATCTGGGTCGTGAAGATCTTTTTTGTACAGTTCTTCTGTGTATTCTTGCCACCTCTTCTTAATATCTTCTGCTTCTGTTAGGTCCATACCATTTCTGTCCTTTATCGAGCCCATCTTTGCATGAAATGTTCCCTTAGTATCTCTAATTTTCTTGAAGAGATCTCTAGTCTTTCCCATTCTGTTATTTTCCTCTATTTCTTTGCATTGATCACTGAAGAAGGCTTTCTTATCTCTTCTTGCTATTCTTTGGAACTCTGCATTCAGATGCTTTTTACACTTCACCAAAAATCTTATTAGGCCCAAAGCTATAGAATAAATTAATAATATTCCAATAATATTAATATTAAATATTTTAATTTCAATTAATTAAAAAATAATAATATTTTTCAGGATAATAGTAAAAAAAATCACTTAACATATACTTGAGTATCTACTATGGGCCAAGCATTGTTCTAGGCATTTAGGGATATAATAGCATACCAAACAGACAAAAAGCATTGCCCCATAGAACTTAAAATTTTATAGTTTATCTTGCCCACCCATTTATTTTGAAGATAAGAAAAGGAAAGATTAGAAACATTAAGCAAGTTGTCTAAAATGATAAGGGCTTAATGGAGCTATGTACAAAGACCCATAACGAGTAAGACAAAATCAGGCAATCAAAGAACACTTTGCAAAAGAGTTTATTTGATAGAGTCTTATACAATCAGCAAGACTTGCCCCAGAATTGAAAGTGGAAGGGGAGAACACACACAAATCCAAGAAACATAGAAAAGTTGAAGGCAGTTGTGATTTAGGAAAGTGAATACCAATAATCAGGAGAAAGAATACAGAGGTAGTTTAGAAATTGAATTTTGCATATGTGTTAGAAGTATTTTGAAAAAGATGAAATGTTCCGGACAATATTGATCTGGAGATGACTCTAGGAGAGAGTTTGTATATACTTTATATAGAATTAAATGGATATATATAGTATCATCGGCAGAGTGTTAACAAAATCTTACTTCTTAATTTCTAAAATGCTATTCTGCACTGCACATTTTTTTTTCAATCATAAAACTTGGCATTTCAGAGTTCAGTGAAGCTTTGAAGACAGCCTTTTGGTCTAGTAATTTTCATGCTGTACTTTTTGGAGTTCCTGAAAAGAACCACAGGGGAGGTCTCTGGGACCCCAAATACACATCAACAAGAGAATTTATCTAATACAGAACATACATTTTAGATAGCAAATTCTTGCATAACAACACTCCAATGTTGGTTTATATCTGTAAACGAAACATTCTTTCCAATCTTTTTCTTGCCAAACATCCACTAATCATTCAAGTCTTAGCTCCAGGATAACCTACAGGCAATGAGTATTCTAGGTAGAGTTGGGTGCCTCTCCTCAATGCTTTTACAGTATCTTAAGCATGTTTCTATCATAGCAATTATCATCTTCCATTGAAGTTTTTAAAATTAGTTGCTATTTCCCTTACTAGACCATAATAAGCATCTTTCATCTCTGCAAATCTAGTACTTAGTACACTCTGGACAAGCGTTAAATAAATTAGCTAATGAATGCCTGAGCAAATGAACACATAAATAAATGCATGAGGAAAGGGAGACTCAAAGAGGCTGACTTACCCAATATCACACATCTTATTAGGAGAACCGAAACCTAGAAACTAGAACTTTTAAATCTCTACTGTTTTTGGCATTGTATCATGTCACCTCTCATTTTAATTATTTGAAATCCTAAAGTTCTTTTTGAATAATGCTCTCCTTGATAGGCATAACTGTCTAAAACTAGTATTTATAGTTTGTATGTGGTTTTGGACTATATCAGTATTTTATTAGACCAATCAAGAGAATTACAGAGACAGGACTATGAGTAAAATTTCCCTTTCTCTGGTCCTAAAATCCATGTTTACTTGGCCAAATCAAGGCTTGATAATTAATTAAAACAGTCCCCTATGGTTGATTTACATATCTTGATCAATTTAATAGCAAACATAAATGTCCATGAACTGCAACGACTGCAAGAACTACATACAATTTTAAAAAATAAAATTTTCATTTCTGTCATAATAGAGCATAAATTTTCAAGTCCAGCCACCATATAGTACTCTAGGAAAAGCAAGATTTCAGAGAACTCTCAAAACTCTACTGAAGAAGGAAAATTAAATTCTGTCCTTAAGAGACCTGATACGGTCCTCATCATAATTTACATTTCTTCAACCTGAAAATACCAATTCTAATTTTATTAAAGTGAAAAAATAGAATTAAGGTAGTTACACTGTTTCTTTTTCAGTCTAATTTTCAAACTCAATTCAATCCCGAGCCTGATACATGATTAAGAACAACAAAAACAAAAAGATATCAAAAGGGTCACATAATTCTGTTCTATTAAAAAGTGAAATACAAAAGTCTGTCCTTCTATTCCATTTTAGATTTTCTAGAGCTATATAAATTTCATAATGCAACTTCTAATCATTACGGATTTCTCAAATGAGAATTGCTATCACTAAAGGTAAGTATTTTCCATACAATATAAATCTTTTTGTTTGTTTTTACATGTGTAAAAGGGGTTTAAGTATGTAGTAGGAGCTTTCTTATTTTTTAATCTTCAAGTTGGCCTAGATTCAGAGTGGAAAACTCTTTTAAGACATATTATATATAAAGGTAGGAGAAGGCAATGGAACCCCACTCCAGTACTCTTGCCTGGAAAATCCCATGGACAGAGCAGCCTGGTGGGCTGCAGTCCATGGGGTCGCCAAGAGTCGGACACGACTGAGCGACTTCACTTTCACTTTTCACTTTCACGCATTGGGGAAGGAAATGGCAACCCACTCCAGTGTTCTTGTCTGGAGAATCCCAGGGATGGTGGAGCCTGGTGGGCTGCCATCTATGGGGTCGCACAGAGTCGGACACGACTGAAGTGACTTAGCAGCAGCAGCAGCATATATAAAGGTAAGGTTATATTAAAGTTATTTAAGATAATACTATGATTTTAAGACAAACAGTTTACCACATTTCTTAATTCTACATTCAATGAGGTCTTGTTTGTTTGTCTGATTTTACAGAACTTTCACTCCAGTATACTGTCCAAGCCCATTAAGTGGCATCACACCTCTACTTTACATAGCTCAGATGAGACAATCCAATATCTTAAAAATACTCCTGCAATATGGAATCTTAGAAAGAGAAAATAACCCTCTGAACATTGTGTTAACAATATTGCTCTACCCTTCAAGAGTGAGAATAATGGTTGATCATGAATTGGTAGACATTGAGGAAGATGCCAAAACATGTTTAGTGCTCTGTTCCAGAGTGCTTTCCACCATTTCAATCAGGGAAATAGAGGTAAGCAAATATTGTACTTTGACTCAATTATTGATCAAGTTTAAGACAGAACTGTGAGGCAAGAATAAAGTCAATTTTAAACCTATTGATCCAGTGAAAATTAATCACTGAGTATATGCTTATAAATTAAAAACAAGTGGAATTCCAATTTTCTTGAACATTAACACTTTTAGTTCTTAATTTTATATCTTCTAAATATGAAATAATTTTTAAAAGTTAAATCTATAGTTTATTTTAGCATTTATTAAGTTGATAATCCTAATTACATGATAACCTGTTTATTAGGATTTCTACATCTATTCAAATCACAACAAATTAAATTTTTAACAGATTTCTTTTCCTATAGAATATTTTAAAATAAAAGTTGCATTTCTCCCCACATAAAATCACATACCAAGAAACATATTTTGCTTTTCAAAATTCCTGAACGATTTTAAGCATGAAAATATAAAGGCTTTAAATATTTGTTCAGTTAAAAATATCTATCCCTCAGAAATATGAAGAGTTTCTCCTTGATAAGGTTTAGGGAAAAAAACAACAAACAAACCATGCAACGGGCATGTTCACCCTGTCAAAATGAACTTCAAGTTTCAGCATCAAACTGTATCAAGTTTATTAGCGTCAAAAAATAAGTCTGCTTAAGATAAAGAAGGTAGCCCTATAAATTTAAGCCAGTCACATTACTAAAAAATTTAGCAATTCCCCTTGTCTTTAAAGGTGTGACTTCAGAAATAAACTCCTAAGAAATATAATTCTGTTGCATCTTTAATTTTCTTAAGCCTCAACTATGTATATCAATCAAACACCCCTGGGCCAATTGGAAGAAGGGCAAATTGGTCAAAATGTAGCTCAGTTGGTAAAGAATCTGCCTGCAGTGCAGGAGACCTGACTTTGATCCCTGGGTTGGGAAGATCCCCTGGAGAAGGAAAATGCAACCCACTCCAGTATTCTTGCCTGGAGAATTCCCATGGACATAGGAGCCTAGAAGGCTACAGTCCATGGGGTCACAAGAGTCAGACACCACTTAGTGACTAAACCACCACCACCATTTTGGCAACCAATTTCAGGAATTTGCTTGTCCTTGTCCAGTGTTAGTTTTGTACCATTATTATAGGACATATTGATTCTCAGGCATCTCTGTGAATGCTATTCCTGAAGTACACTCAAAATAGAACAGTATCAGTAGTAGGATAGAGTGAGTTGATCAAAATCTTTGCTTGAATGGCAAAGTTAAAGCTGGATTCCAGTCAAGTGCAGTTTAATAAGTGACGTAGCATTGAGCAAGAAGGTGAAAGATGGCATAAAATCCAGCTTAAAGAACACTTCAAATAACCTGCTTTGCATTACCACACTTCCCAGTTTTATTGTAAATATACATATACATATCTTTACTTCTAGACCACAGTTCTGTGAGCCCAGAGACTATGTCTGTTTTGTGTAGCCTAGCAATTATCCTAAGCACCAAGCTCACTGCTAAATATACACAAAATATTCTTTAAAAAATTATTAATGAAAAATTATATATCATTTAAGTTAGTATCATACAATCTGTAGAGAAGTAATACAGTAGATGTCTTTTACTTCTGTATCAGGCTAATAATATTTGTCTTCTAGAACTAAATATTTAAAGGTTACCTTAACTAAACCTTAAAAAGTCATCTTCATGGGGATGGACCTCTTGTCAGAGCTTCTCGTGATTCAGCAGTATGAAATTTTACACTACAATGACTGGCATTACCGGGCAGATCTATGTTGTCTGTGTGTATGTGCTTAGTTGCTTCAGTCCTGTCTAACTCTTTGTGACTCTATGGACCATAGCCTCTAAAGGTTCCTCTGTCCATGGGGATTCTCCAGACAAGAATACTGGAGTCCCCTCCTCCAGGGGATCTTCCAACCCAGGGACCGAACCTGCATCTTCTTATATCTACTGCATTGGCTAGAGCCTCCTGGGACCCCAAATCAACTAAATCAGAAATTCAGGAATAGAACCTCAGCACTGATAGTTTCTAAAGTTTCCTAGATAATTTCAGTTTATGGTCAAATTGACAACACCCTAAAGGAGAAGCTAATAAACCATAAGTATGTGATCTGTCTAAATTAAAAACACAGAGTCACTGTTGTAAGAAATAATGTTTTGTGTCCTTAGACACAAAAGACATTAAACTTTATATGTGATTTTGTGAATAAAATGGGTATAAAAATTCTTGACACATGCAAAAATGTTTTGGGAAAGAAAACCATTATAAGGGTTAATAAACTTAAGATACAATTCTGTGAATTTAAATAAAAAATTAAAACATTTATAATTTGGACAAATCCAGTGATTAATATTACAAAGTTAAAATATTTCTCTTTTCTTTAGATGCAGCTAAGTTTAGGAAGACGTCCAATTATTTCAAATTGGCTGGACTACATTCCTTCAACAAGATACAAAGATCCATGTGAACTATTACATCTTTGCAGAATAACCATCAGGGCTCAACTACTAACCAACAATATGCTCCCAAATGGAATATTTTCACTTCTAATTCCTGTTCGTCTACAGAACTACCTGAATTTAGAAAGCTAATGAACATCTTTTTGGCATTCTTTAAGGATGCTCACTGTTGTAAGGTTTAGAAGTTAATAAACTATTAACTTCACACAAATTTTTACTGCACTGAACATTCCATTAGAAAATATATTTTCACATAACATACTAAATGAATCACTTTTAAATCAGTATATGGCTGTACCCATTACTTATCTATATAGTGGAACAAATTATATGCATTTTTGTAACATTTTAGGTTTACTCTTTTATTCCATTTTTAAAAGTTATTTTGGCCTTGGAGCATTCTTATTACTTGTGGAAAATCTGGTTATATTACTATTCTAAGCTCTGAAGCTTTTACTATCAGTTTGTCCTAGGTTAGGTAAATATTATTTTATATTTTGCATTCATAATAACAAACGTTTATTGAGTTACTTTGCAAATAAAACACTGTGCCTGGTAGTAGGGAATAATTAATTAAATTAATAGGTGATCCCTTCCTTGAGAGAATTTATAATTCTGTAGCAGCCATGGTCACAAAAAATACAAGGCAAAGAATTAGTCAACTAAAGTGCTGGGAGTAGGATGATAGAAATGTATTATGTCTGGAAATAATTAGCTTTAAATTACAGCAGGGAGCTTGAGTATTTTGGTATATGATACCTCTGAATACCAGACTAGCAGTAGTTTTTTTAGTGAGATGTAGTTGCATATAACATTAAATAGTTTCAGGTATAAACATAATGATCCAATAAATTTATATACTGTGAAATAATCACCATAATGAGTCCAGTTAACGTCCATCATCACACATTACAATTTTTCTTGTGATGAGAACTCAAAACCTACTCTCTTAGTATCTTTGAAATATACAATACAATATTAACTATAGCCACCAAGCTGCATATTACATCCTCAGGACATATTTATAAATCAAAGTTTGCACCTTTTGACCACATTCACCCGTTTCGTCCACCCCCATTTACATATATGTATTTTAATACAAATAAAGAAACCATTTTGACCCAACATCACATTAGTTAAATCTGCATACTCTTTGGTAAGAAAGGAACTTGTTATCTTAAAAAAAAAAAAAAAAAACAAGTGTATTCTACGACAGTTTTTTAGTTCTGTGCTTCTTTAATATCTAGAGTATTAGACCCCTCTTTATATAACTAGAGAGAAGTCAACTGTTGGAATATGAGAACTGGGAGAAAATTCTCCATGGTTCTCTCATGTTATGAGCAGAGGAACTGATTGCCTTACTCTTGACTATCTTTTTAAGGATGCTTGTATAGTGAGCAGCCTTAGAAAATAGAGATAGTGACTCCCTCTGAGCAGAGGGCAGGTTTGCTCGGTGTCTAATGTAATAAAGGCAATGTTTTCCTCTGGGGAAATAAATGGTCAAGCAGATGTGCTTACAACTCATTTTAAAGAACTGGAGTTTTGAAAGCTTGGGGTTCTTCAGCTATAACACCAACCTACTGTGTGCATATCTACCTGGACAATTATACATCTGACTATGGAAGTATGTGGAACAAACACAAACAAGAAGCTCATGCTTCATGCTTCACCACTAGTAATAAAGTCCTTTGACCCAGTCTTTTGTCTTCTGACAGCAAACATGATACTATGGGAAACTGAACTGCTAGTTTGCATGTAAGTTGAAAATCTTAGGTGCTTCACAGTCCTTGGCAATGAGAATTTGTTCCCCACCTAATCACTGCATTTAGATCATTTCAGTAGATACTGGCAGACAATATCCATTCTCACTGTCTATCTGCAATCTGGGAACTATCAAAATTTTGACAGTTCATAAGAAAAGGGTATTATTTCCGTTTTATAGTAAGATAAAACAACTGTTTAAGTTTCTTAAGAGCAGAATAGAGATAGCAAAGTAACAATATAATGAGATCACTCGCTTTTCCTCTCCTTTTACTTTTATTCCTTTAAGTGCATCACAGGGTTGAATTATAGAAATGCTTATTTATTATACTTAAACACATGGACTACCAGATGTTCAAGCTGGTTTTAGAAAAGGCAGAGGAACTAGAGATCAAATTGCCAACATTGGCTGGACCATCGAAAAAGCAAGAGAATTCCAGAAAAACATCTATTTCTGCTTTATTGACTATGCCAAAGCCTTTGACTGTGTGGATCACAATAAACTGTGGAAGATTCTTCAAGAGGGGAATACCAGACCCCCTGACCTGCCTCTTGAGAAACTTGTATGCAGGTCAGGAAGCAATAGAACTGGAAATGAAACAACAGACTGGTTCCAAATAGGAAAACTCTATTAGCCTTTGCCCTGGTTCATTCCATACTCCAAGGCCAAATTTGCCTGTTAGCCCAGGTGTTTCTTGACTTCCTACTTTTGCATTCCAGTCCCCTATAATGAAAAGGACATCTTTTTTGGATGTTAGCTCTAAAAGGTCTTGTAGGTCTTCACAAAACAGTTCAACTTCAGCTTCTTCAGCATTACTGGTTGGGGCACAGGCTTGGATTACTGTGATATTGAATGGTTTCCCTTGGAAACGAACAGAGATCATTCTGTCGTGTTTGAGATTGCATCCAAGTACTGCATTTCAGACTCTTTTGTTGACCATGATGGCTACTCCATTTCATCTAAGAGATTCCTGCCCACAGTAGTAGATACAATGGTCATCTGAGTTAAATTCACCCACCCATTCCAGCCCATTTTAGTTCACTGATTCCTAGAATGTTGACGTTCACTCTTGCCATCTCCTGTTTGACCACTTCCAACTTACCTTGATTCATGGACCTAACATTCCAGGTTCCTATGCAATATTGCTCTTTACAGCATCGGACCTTGCTTCTATCACCAGTCACATCCACAACTGGGTATTGTTTTTGCTCTGGCTCCATCCCTTCATTCTTTCTGGAGTTATTTCTCCACTGATCTCCAATAGCATACTGGGCACCTACCGACCTGGGGAGTTCCTCTTTCAGTATCTTATCATTTTGCCTTTTCATACTGTTCATGGGGTTCTTAAGACAAGAATACTGAAGTGGTTTGCCATTCCCTTCTCCAGTGGACCACATTCTGCAGGCCTGCCCGTCTTGGGTGGCCCCACACAGCATGGCTTAGTTTCATTGAGTTAAACAAGGCTGTGGTCCGTGTGATCAGATTGGCTAGTTTTCTGTGATTATAGTTTAAGTGTGTCTGCCCTCTGAGGCTCTTGCAACACCTACTGTCTTATTTGGGTTTCTCTTACCTTGGACGTGGGGTATCTCTTCATGGCTGGTGATGGATAGGGATGCCTGGCGTGCTGTGATTCATGGGGTCACAAAGAGTTGGACACGACTAGGCAACTGAACTGAACTGAAATAGGAAAAGGAGTACGTCAAGGCTGTATATTGTCACCCTGCTTATTTAACTTATATGCAGAGTACATTATGAGAAACACTGGGCTGGATGAAGCACAAGCTGGAATCAAGATTGCCGGGAGAAATATCAATAACCTGTCTCTTATACACATCTAGATGTGTATAAGAGACAGAAATAGAACAGTATCAGTAGTAGGATAGAGTGAGTTGATCAAAATCTTTGCTTGAATGGCAAAGTTAAAGCTGGATTCCAGTCAAGTGCAGTTTAATAAGTGACGTAGCATTGAGCAAGAAGGTGAAAGATGGCATAAAATCCAGCTTAAAGAACACTTCAAATAACCTGCTTTGCATTACCACACTTCCCAGTTTTATTGTAAATATACATATACATATCTTTACTTCTAGACCACAGTTCTGTGAGCCCAATCCTGGTTGTTCATTGGAAGCACTGATGTTGAAGCTGAAACTCCAATACAATGGCAACCTGATGCGAAAAGCTGACTCACTTGAAAAGACCCTGATGCTGGGAAAGACTGAGGGCAGGAGGAGAAGGGGATGACATAGGATGAGATAGTTGGATGGCATCACCAACTCAATGGACATGAGTTTGAGTAAACTCCAGGAGTTGGTGACAGACAGGGAGGCCTGTTGTGCTACAGTTCATGGGGTTGCAAAGAGTCGGACATGACTGAGCGACTGAACTGAACTGAAGCTACATTTAATTATGATTGTACATATTTTAAGCTCATAAATAAATATACAGGAAGTTCAAACAACACACAATATATTCACATTTGAAAATTTTACCAGTAACATATAAGACAGTTCATTTTTTTGATTGAAAACATGTATTAATATGAAGCAAAAAAATAATCACCTTAAATCTTTTTTCTTTTTTGGCCAGGTCATGCAGCTTGCAGAATTTTAGTTCCTTAACCAGGGATCTAATCTGAGAGCCTGGCATTCAGAGGGTTGAGTACCAACCATTGGACCACAAGAGAATTCCCTGAAATTTCTTTCTACTGGAATTATTATTTCTATATTTCTCAACATGGTTGATGGAATCACCACCTAGAATCATATTTAACTCTTCCTTTCTGTATTAATTTGCTAGGGCTGCCATAACAAAGTACACAAACTAGATAGCTTAAAACAACAGCAATTTATTATCTCATATTTCTGGAACCAGAAGTCCAAACTGAGGTGTTAGTAGAACCACACTCCCTCTGAATCCTGAGGGGAATCCTTCCTTGTCTATTCCTAATTTCTGTTGGTTTCCCAGCAATCTTTGGTATTCCTTGGCTTGTAGATGTATCACTCCAATCCTCTATCTTCACATGGTGTTCTCCGAGTCTCTGTCTTCACATAGTAATCTTATAAGGACCAGTCATATAGGGGCCCACCCTTCTCCAGTATGATCTCATCTTAACTAACTACATTTGAGATGATCCTATTTCCAAATAAAGTCATATTCTGAGTTGTAGGGGGTTAGGATTTAATGCTTCTTTTTCAAAAAGACACTTCAACCAATAACACCTTTCCCTCACTAAAAAATCAGATAAGTCATGAATCATTAATCTGGTTAATCAGCACAAAATCTTCTTAATATCTTTCAAATCAATGTTTTCTCTACTCCACCATCTCCATTCTCCTCCTTTACACACACACACACACACACACACACACACACACACACATACCCTGTTCTCACTCCATTCTCACTGTTCTGTCTCCTTTACACACACACACACACCCGTTCTCACTCCGTTCTGTCACACACACACACACGTTCTCACTCCATTCTCACTGTTTCTACTCTTAATCATCAATTCTCTTCTGCACTATTTAAAAGTTTCTTAAACTATCTCATCTGTTTGGTTTCAACCACACATCTTCAAATCATTTATGCTATCACCCAGATGATCTTTCAAAAGAAAAATCTAATCATGTTATTCTTCTACTACCATCATCCTCTTCTACTCTCCAGCAAATTCTTTCATCATCCAAAGGAGAAACTATATAAAGCACCTTCTTCAACCTTTTGCCACTCTCATATGCACTCTATACCCCAAACCAAACTGCTTCTGGTGTCAGAGCTTTGCTTTTACACATGGTGATCCTTAACTAAAATGCTCTCTGTTCCTGAGCACTTGACATCTTTTACTACCCTTAAACTCCCTTGAGCCACAAAGAATTGCAAACATTTTTTGGTGCTATTACCCTTCTTATTTTCCTCTACTATTGTACTTATCACATGGTATTCCAACCCTTCTCTGTGTGCTTTTTTTCTCTTAACTATACCTGAAGTCTACTTCAAGGTCAGACATCTTTTGTGCACCTAGCACACAGCATATTGTCTGTTCCACAGTAAATAATACTAAACTAGATTTTTCAGTAGTTTTTTTTTCTTTTTACAGTAAGACTTACTCTGAAACTTTCGCTTGAAGGGAAACATTTAATGTGCTACCAAGACAGGTTAAACTAAAAAGCAGCTAAAAAATAATTTTGGAAAAAAGTTTTAAAAATCACTGCTTGTGAAAGAATGATCAGAATAACTTTAAAATATCTTAAATGCATTACTCATTACACATCTATTGGGATGGCTAATATTTTTTAAAAAATTGACAAGTGCTAAAGAACATGTAGGACAACTGAACCTCTCATACATGGCTGACAAGAACGCAAAATGGTATAAACCCTCTTGGAAAGAGTTTAGCAGCTTCTCTTGAAGTTTAATATATACTTACAATATGACAGAGCCAGTCCACTAAATTAAGTAAATTTTAATAAGTGAATCTGTTTCTCTTTTGTAAACAAGTGATTTATAATAAAAATAAATATTTGATTTTCAAAAAAAAAACTTAACACTCACACAAAAATCTCTATCAAATGTTCATAACAGCTTTATTTGTAATCGTCAAAAACAAAATGCCTAAATGTCCTTCAGTGAGTGAGTGAATAAACCATAGTACATGCTCAGTACAAACAATGGAATACCAGCAAGCAATGGATAAATTCTAAAGTACATGATGCTCAGTAAAAGAAGCCAGTCTCCAAAGGTCACATGCTACCTGATTGATAAAAACAAAATTATAGGGAGGAAATCCTTAACCATTCCCAGTGAAGACAGAAGTCAGGGAAGAATTTGGCCACAAAGGGCTAGTACTGAGGGAATCATCTGGTAGTGACTGAACTGTTCTGCACCTTGATTGTGGTAGTGGTACTGGTTCCACAAATCCATAAGTGTGCCAAAATTCATTAAATTATAGACTTAAACAAAAATTTAATTTTACTGGATGTAAATTTTAAAATAAAAAATATACATATTACTTCCCAGGCATGAAGGTTAGCTGCCTTTTTCCTCTACTCTCATGTACCTTAGCCCTAGACTTGAGGAAGATTAATTTATGTGAGAAGAAAGGTGGAGCAGACTAAAAGAATGGCTTTGAGGTAGATTATCAAGGAGTTTGCTACAACATTATGAATATTTATCTTAAAAGACTGGATTATGAGATAATGATCTATAATTCTAGAGACAGACAAAAGCGAAGAGGTACTAAAGAGGAGAGCAAATAGACCTGAAAATTACAGAATGGATCGTCTCCCTACCTTTCACCTCTGTCCTATAGCACCATGACTTAATAATTCTATCTTCATCTGACTTGCTTTTTCATGTGCTTCTGCTACACACAAAATGATTGAAGAAAAAGCAATTTAATTTTAAGAAGATATAAGCCCATTTTTATTTCAGTACTTTAAATCTAAAATAAAAGGGACTAATCAGCTACAGTTTTCGCATCAAAAGCTCTAAATGATGAACAATTTCTTAAAAGTCTGGTGGAATTTAATTTGGCATTAAATGTAAAGGGAAGCTAATACATCTGAGGAAATGATATCTAGCATGTTTAGTAGTTTGCACTTGTCTCTGCTGCCTTTTTTCCACAGCCCTGCTCCCCTTCTGACTTTTTTATTGCTTCCTCCTTTTCTTCCCTGCTCTCCTAAACAGTGTATGATGCCCTTTAGCTCCTCAATGCCTCCTAGAAACTTGCCACAAGTCTAAACTATCTACCTGCTTTTAGGAATGACCATACAAAATAGAATTCATCTCAAAGGCTGTGAATTAAAATGTGGCTAATAGTCAAGTTCAAATACTGTGGAGCTCTCTTTATAAAACATGATTATAGGAAATTTAAGTAGCCTAATAGGACATTTAACATATATCTAATGTAAGTACTAACACTAATTTACAGTAATTTTTTTTTTTAAAAGAATGTGTGTCATTCAGATTATAACTTTTCAGTATACCTGGCTACTAATAGTCTTCCCTGGTGGCTCAGAGGTTAAAGCGTCTGCCTCCAATGCAGGAGACCTGGGTTCAATCCCTGGGTCGGGAAGATCCCCTGGAGAAGGAAATGGCAACCCACTCCAGTGTTCTTGCCTGGAGAATCCTATGGACGGAGGAGCCTGGTAGGCTACAGTCCACAGGGTCGCAAAGAGTCGGACACGACTGAGCGACTTCACCTTACCATGAAAGCATCTTCTAATTTCATGGCTACTAATATGTACTTAGAATACTGAGAATTTAATAAAGTCAAAATTATTACATTTTGTAAAATAAAATATGCATATATTAACAAAAATACTTAAAATTATTTAATAATTTTCCCCATGTTAGGCCTTTGGGTTGAGATTATGTGACTAAGTCTTTTACTGAGATGGAACTGCAGAAATAAGGTATTTGAGAAGCTCTTTGCAGCTACTGAACAACTGACATTCTTCTATTTTCTTTTGTCCATTTATAGAATAAACTTTGGGTAAACTCTAAAAGGTTGTGTGAGCTACATGCCTGTGCAAAAACAATTCTACATAATGTTTCCTTGTGAATCAACAATTAAGGCAAACATATCAATATTATCTTTCTCCTGCCTTGGTTACTCACCTAAAAAAGATGGTAAAAAATGAAAATTTGGAAAAGAGAAGGGGTGGGCAAGTAGAAAACGGAACACCTGGCTATTAGGTAATTACTCTTTCCAGAAACACTCTGCACTACAAAATACTTATTTGCTGAATTTCAACCTTTAGAACTATACTGAATGCCAAAATGAATACTTTAAAACTCTCAATTGTATTCTAACAAACTTCAGATGTATCCACTATTGGAATTTGATGGCATTAATTAAGAAATTACTGACTCACAATAAGAATGTAAAAGAAATATTGATTCCAAATAAGAGTGTAAAAGAAAACCTCACCTAAGTTTCCAGGCCCACAAAGAAAGATTTCTTTTAGCTAAACTATATACGGTAACATGTGAAACCATAACTTGTAACATGAAGTTTCATAAATGAGAAAAGTGTCACATCAGATTTTTTCTAACATAAAAATCAGTTGTTTAAATAGTTCTCGTTTCTTTCTTAAGTTATATAACAAACATTTTCTTACACAGAATACATAGATGATAATGCTGATGTTAATACAATGTAATTTTCAATTAAAATATAAAATTTAGCAAATATTTCCTTTTGCTCACAGGAAAAATGAATTCTAGGTTCCTCATATTAATATATTATTTCATTAGTATAAGATGTGAATTGTTACTATTCTTCAGTCTTTCCTGAATCTTGAAAATCTGCTTCATACTTCTTTTTGAGATTATTTAAATATGTACGTAAACTGTCTGGATCCAATTGAGAGTTTCGAGCAGTTTGAACAAGTCTAGTAGCTAGATGGTACACAGCTCTCTGTCTTTCCATCTCAGGCATACTCCTTTGGTTTTGCTGTTATTGAAAAAAATATAGATAAAAATTAAAATATTATTATTTTGGCAATATTCTATCTCCTTTCATAGAAATAAGAATTCAATGGTTAACCAATTTTTTTGGATAAGTCAGTCCCATCCAACTAGAGAATAATATACCAGAAAAAATAAATATTATTTTGGAGAATAAAATTTCTTATGAGTACTTACTACTTTATGATAGATCCTAATCCTTAAAAACCATTTTTCAATGAAAAAAATCTTCTAAACATTTCAAGTTTCTCAATACAACACCAAAACGTAATAGAAAATCCACCAGAATTATGTCCTACAAACACTTTATCATTGAAAAGTTATGGGAAAATAACATTCTGCTCATTACTATGCAGTGTTCATAATTTTAAATGTCACTCAGAGTACTGCTCTGCTATCTCCTACTTTAATTCCCCAGCAGATAAACTGGTGGACAGAATGGGTCATCAGTAAAATGTCCCTCAAGAGAGTTCATATATAGAAATTGCTAGAGTCTAAAAGAAAATACTGCTTCAGGGATAAATTACATTTTTAAAATAAGCAACACAAATAGCTAGTTAAAATTATGCCTTAATTCTTAACAAATTATACTTAAGGATACCCAAGAAATAATGCTTAAAATGGGACTCTTCTAATACTTTGGAGGACCTTTGGATATTCAGTTCTTGAACACCTCCCTTCAGGGTTGGGAGTACAACTAGAAAATTCTTCATTCACTTTTTCAGCTGAGCTAGATCAAGGAATCAGTAATTTTTCAATCTTAACTTTTTATGTAAAGACTTAGTTTCTGTTCTCTAAAGGAAATATAATCCTTTCAACTCCTTCTCAATAGCCAGGAATTCTTCTCTCTCTTACTGTCACTATAGAAAAACTGCATACAATTCCATGAGATAGAACACTGATTCATCCATCTATTTGATATACTGATTGATCAATTATCCATTTATCATTTAGACAATAATTATAGCTGTTATTATCTATTTTCCAGACCCCATAAATTGTATTTACGACTACAGGGGATACAAAAATGTCATCCTGACATGACAATGGGACTCAAAAAGCTCAGTCTTACAGTGAAACATACACGTTTACAAGCAATTGATTAATCATGAAAAGTTCCATAAGGGAGATACAAAAATGTTCAGAGGAAAGAAAGTTCACTTCCAGTGTGGGTCAAGAAAGGCTTCAATAGGATGGAGTATGGGTAGCCATTCCTTTCTCTAGGGGATCTTTCCAACCCAGAGATCAAACCCAGGTCTCCTACATTGCAGGCAGCTTTTTACTGTCTGGGCCACCAGGGAAGCCCCATTTAAAATGAATCTTGATGGATAGAAGAGCCTAGAAAGATATTCCAGATGGAGAAAACAGAGAGAGCAAATACATTAGAAAATGTGGTACACAATCAGGTCAAAATGATGAAATGACAAGTAACTCAATGTGGCAGAAATGTAGAAAAGGGAGGGAACCTACTGCATAGTCCTAATAAGATGTACTTAAGAAGAAGAATTCATAGACTCTTAAGCATCTATGGGAGATACGAAAGTGAAGAGAAGACAAGGTCTTTCAAAAGATGAGAAATTTAATTTTGGACCTACTGAAGAGAAAATATAAGTTAAGGTTTTAAGAAATATGGAGAAAAATACACAGATTGAATCAAAAAGAAATGAAAATGGAGGCTGAGGAAAGGATGAGAATCACCAAGAGTACAGAATTCTAAACAAAGAAATGGTAAAATCTTAGGAATACTTAGAAAGCACCAGTGAAGAAGGGAAAGAAGCAATCACCAAAGAGGTAGAAGAATGAGAATTACTCAGTAAAATATTCAGCAAAAAGGAAGTTATATTAATTTGCAGTGGATAAAATTAGCCTGTCCTGAATATATTTTGAGCAGCATCAGGAAATCTAAAAACTGGAAGACTACTGGAGAGGTTGCCCATAATTGGAATTTGGCAAGAGGAATTCTGAAGAACTAGGTAATAAGAGGCTCTTCAGAACTGGACCACTGCCAAAATCACTGGTGAAAAATTGCAATGGAATAACTAACTAGGCAAGAAAAGTCATAAAAGCAGTTGAGGTCAAAAGACTGATGGGTGTAAAAAAAAAAAAAAACTGAAGGCAGGTTAAGAAACAGTAAAAGATAAAAGAAAGGCTAATACTGAAAAAAATTTATACCGCACCTAGTTTAGTTTACTGAACAGGATGGATTCTTAAAGCAATATAAAGCAACCTGATGCAAAAAAAAAAAAAAGATTTCCAAATTTTCAGTTCAGTTCAGTTCAGTCGCTCAGTCGTGTCCAACTCTTTGCAACCCCATGAATCGTAGCACGCCAGGCCTCCCTGTTCATCACCATCTCTCAGAGTTCACTCAGACTCACGTCCATCGAGTCTGTGATGCCATCCAGCCATCTCATCCTCAGTCGTCCCCTTCTCCTGCCCCCAATCCCTCCCAGCATCAGAGTCTTTTCCAACTCTTCGCATGAGGTGGCCAAAGTACTAGAGTTTCAGCTTTAGCATCATTCCTTCCAAAGAAATCCCAGGGTTGATCTCCTTCAGAATAGACTGGTTGGATCTCCTTGCAGTCCAAGGGACTCTCAAGAGTCTTCTCCAACACTACAGTTCAAAAGTATCAATTCTTCGGCGATCAGCCTTCTTCACAGTCCAACTCTCACATTCATACATGACCACAGGAAAAACCATAGGCTTGACTAGACGGACCTTAGTCGGCAAAGTAATGTCTCTGCTTTTGAAAATGCTATCTAGGTTGGACATAACTTTTCTTCCAAGGAGTAAGCGTCTTCTAATTTCATGGCCGCAGTCACCATCAGCAGTGATTTTGGAGCACAAAAAAATAAAGTCTGACACTGTTTCCACTGTTTCCCCATCTATTTCCCATGAAGTGATGGGACTAGATGCCATGATCTTCGTCTTCTGAATGTTGAGCTTTAAGCCAACTTTTTCGCTCTCTTCTTTCACTTTCATCAAAGGCTTTTTAGGTCCTCTTCACTTTCTGCCATAAGGATGGTGTCATCTGCATATCTGAGGTTATTGATATTTCTCCCGGCAATCTTGATTCCAGCTTGTGTTTCTTCCAGCCCAGCGTTTCTCATGATGTACTCTGTCTGCATAGAAGCTAAATAAGCAGGGTGACAATATACAGCCTTGATGTACTCCTTTTCCTATTTGGAACCAGTCTGTTGTTCCATGTCCAGTTCTAACTGTTGCTTCCTGACCTGCATACAGATTTCTCAAGTAGCAGGTCAGGTGGTCTGGTATTCCCATCTCTTTCAGAATTTTCCACAGTTTATTGTGATCCACACAGTCAAAGGCTTTGGCATAGTCAATAAAGCAGAAGTAGATGTTTTTCTGGAACTCTCTTGCTTTTTCCATGATCCAGCGGATGTTGGCAATTTGATCTCTGGTTCCTCTGCCTTTTCTAAAGCCAGCTTGAACATCAGGGAGTTCACGGTTCACGTATTGCTGAAGCCTGGCTTGGAGGATTTTGAGCATTACTTTACTAGCATGTGAGATGAGTGCAATTGTGCGGTAGTTGGAGCATTCTTTTGCATTGCCTTTCTTTGGAATTGGAATGAAAACTGACCTTTTCCAGTCCTGTGGCCACTGCTGAGTTTTCCAAATTTGCTGGCAGATTGAGTGCAGCACTTTCACAGCATCATCTTTCAGGATTTGAAACAGCTCCACTGGAATTCCATCACCTCCACTAGCTTTGTTCGTAGTGATGCTTTCTAAGGCCCACTTGACTTCACATTCCAAGTTGTCTGGCTCTAGATTACCAGATGTAAATTCAGTGTTGGGTCTACTGCTTCCTAGCAAATCACTTAATCTCTGTGAACCTCAGGTGTAAAAACATAAGTAAAAATGATAACTTTATTATTTATCTTTAATTAAACCTAACTACTTCATGAAGAGTTAGGCTTATATATGATAATGGATACAAGAGCTTTGAAAACTATTTTAAAAGATATGAAATGTTGTGCAGAGTGTTTCTTTCTTTTTTTTTTTTTTCTGGCTGTTCCAAATCTTAATTGCAGCATATGGAATCTTTAGTGTGGCATGTTGGGATCTAGTTCCCCAACTAGGGATCGAGCCTAGGCTCCTACATCGGGAGCGTGGAGCCTTAACCATTGGACCACCAGAGAAGTACCATGATATTTATTTTTAATGCTTAAAGAGATTTCTTTTCTTATCATAAAGTCAGTGTAGCAATAAGTACCAGATGAACTGTTTAACTTTGTCTCCTATTTTATTAGTAGATTTTCTAGGGACAGTTATAATACATCAAACCAAAAAAGTTTTGAGAAGTAAAAAGGATTTCATTTATTTAGGAAATAGGTTTTTGTTTTAAATGTTTTAATTATTACTTATTATATATTTAGATTGAAAGATGTGTATAAGAGACAGACTATTGTACTTATCACATGGTATTCCAACCCTTCTCTGTGTGCTTTTTTTCTCTTAACTATACCTGAAGTCTACTTCAAGGTCAGACATCTTTTGTGCACCTAGCACACAGCATATTGTCTGTTCCACAGTAAATAATACTAAACTAGATTTTTCAGTAGTTTTTTTTTCTTTTTACAGTAAGACTTACTCTGAAACTTTCGCTTGAAGGGAAACATTTAATGTGCTACCAAGACAGGTTAAACTAAAAAGCAGCTAAAAAATAATTTTGGAAAAAAGTTTTAAAAATCACTGCTTGTGAAAGAATGATCAGAATAACTTTNCGAGTTGTGATGTCTTTGGCATCCAATACAATTGATGGTGGGAGTGATGACACCTCTGCAGCTTTTAATCCTAAAATTATAAACAATGGGACATCAGTATTATTACTTGCAGTTTTGCTATGTTTGTGTTAATCAGTATTAATCTTTTCTTCACAGATTTCAACTTCCTTTCTTAGGCATTTATGAACTACTTCTTAAAATTACCTTTTTCCAAGTTCTGGCTGACAACTTGCCAATTATTAGATTTAATTACTTGCTAAGACATGTAAGACAAATTAGAATATCAGTTACCTCTCAAGATACCTCTGAGACAGAAAATATGAAAGGGAAAGGAAAAAGGTAATTAGAAAATCAGATAATAGTAATAACACTGAAATTCCAGCTACAAATTCAGTTGGTTTATAAGTCAAAGGACATAATGGGTTTTGCAGGATAGAAGAAAGTGTAGTCACAGATAAGCTTACAGGTGAGTATTCATATATTTAATAGAATAATGAGAGAGGGATTTCTCAGAAGTCATAATGATAGGTGACTACTCCATGGAAATTCAAATACCAGTAATATTCTCATGCTCTTAGATTTTTATTGTATCTGTGTCTCACAGATTTTCTATTTTATGTTAACAGTTTATTGCTTTAGAGGCAATAGAAGCAACATCAACACTTATTTAGAAGTTACTAACTGCTAGGCACTGTGCTAGACAGTTCATATTTGATAATTCATTTAATCCTCACAAATTCACACATATCCCCATTTAATAGATGAAGCTGAGGCTTATAAAGATTAAACATCTGATACAAATTAAGTTATACATTTGATTTTCCCATTTCAAATAGCAAAACAAAGATGATTTTTTTACTCTCACAAAGAACATAGCTAAAATAATTTTGGGAAATTTATTTGCAAAAGTCCAGTTTGTGGGTCATCTGCATGGTGGCTCTATAGTAGGGTTAATGGCAACTTTCTCCAAGAGGACTTATGCCATATGCCATGCCTCCCAGGTCTGCTGTAGCCAGAGCCCTTGTCCCTGTGGCAGATAGCTGCTGTCCTCTTCTTCCGCAGGAGACACTCAAACATTCAAAAAGCAAGTCTGGCTCAGTTTCTTGTGGAGGTTGCTGCTCCTTTCCCTGGGTTCTGGTGCGTACAAGATTTGTTCACTCCCTCTGAGTCTCTCTGGCGAGTCTGAGATTTGACTTTAAAACACGATTGCATCCCTCCTATCGTCTTGTTGGAGCTTCTACTTTGCCCTTGGACACAGGATATGTTTTTTTGGTGGGATCCAACATTCTCCTACAGATGGTTGTTCAGCAACTAGTTGCAATTTTTGTGTTCTCGCAGGAAAAGATGAGTGCACTTCCACTCCACTATCTTCAGTTCAGTACAGTTCAGTCACTTAGTTGTGTCTGACTCTTTGTGACCTCATGAACTGCAGCACACCAGGCCTCCCTGTCCATCACAAACTCCTGGAGCCTACCCAAACGCATGTCCACTGAGTCGGTGATGCCATCCAACCATCTCATCCTCTGTCGTCTCCTTCTCCTCCGGCCCTCAATCTTTCCCAGCATAAGGGTCTTTTCAAATAAGTCAGCTCTTCGCATCAGGTGGCCAAAGTATTGCAGTTTCAGCTTCAACATCAGTCCTTCCAATGAACAACCAGGACTGATCTCCTTTAGGATGGACTGGTTGGATCTCCTTGCAGTCCAAGGGACTCTCAAGAGTCTTCTTCAATGCTACAGTTCAAAAGCACCAGTTTTTCGGTGCTCAGCTTTCTTTATAGTCCAACTCTCACATCCATACATGACCACTGGAAAACTATAGCCTTGCCTAGATGGACCTCTGTTGACAAAGTAATGTCTTTGCTTTTTAATAGGGCTTCCCTGGTGGCTCAGAGGTTAAAGCATCTGCCTGAAATGCTGGAGACCCGGGTTCGATCCCTGGGTCGGGAAGATCCCCTGGAGAAGGAAGTGGCAACCCACTCCAGTACTCGTGCCTGGAGAATCCCATGGAGGGTGGAGCCTGATAGGCTACAGTCCATGGGGTCGCAAAGAGTCGGACACGACTGAGCGACTTTCACTTCACTTCACTGCTTTTTAATATGCTGTCTAGGTTGGCCATAACTTTCCTTCCAAGGAGTAAGTGTCTTTCAATTTCATGGCCGCAATCACCATCTGCAGTGATTCTGGAGCCCCAAAAATAAAGTGAGCCACTGTTTCTACTGTTTCCTCATCTATTTGCCATGAAGTGATGGGACTGGATGCCATGATCTTAGTTTTCTGAATGTGGAGCTTTAAACCAACTTTTTCACTCTCCTCTTTCACTTTCAGCAAGAGGCTCTTTAGTTCT
The DNA here is from genome assembly GCA_006410635.1 of Cephalophus harveyi. Classification (NCBI taxonomy): domain Eukaryota; kingdom Metazoa; phylum Chordata; class Mammalia; order Artiodactyla; family Bovidae; genus Cephalophus; species Cephalophus harveyi. The sequence goes on along the minus strand of SJYT01044564.1, from coordinate 116,363 downwards.
AGACTTTCTGCCATAAGGGTGATGTCATCTGCATATCTGAGGTTACTGATATTTCTCCGGGCAAACTTGATTCCAGCTTGTGCTTCATCCAGCCCAGCATTTCTCATGATATACTCGGTCACTATCTTAGATTTAGATTATGCCAAAGAAGTTCTTGTACTGTTGCAGTTCTAGGGCCTACAACAGATTTCCCAACCTGGGAATCTGGCAAAGGGCCTGAGAATCCCGAGGGAATTTGACTTTGAAGGGATTTGATAACAAAACTTCCAAAGGACTGGGGAAACAGATTCTTCGAGGGCACAACAAAACCTTGTGTGCACCAGGACCTAGAAGACAGGAGCAGTGATCCCGCAAGAGGCTGAACCAGACTTGCCTGCGAGTGTCCAGAAGTCTCCAACGGAGGCATGGGTCGACAGTGGCCTGCCAAGGGTCAGGGGAACTGACCACAACAGTCCTGGGAGCTGCATTGTAGTGGGGTAAGTCCTTTGAAGGAGGTCACCATTACTCCTGCAATGGTTTGGCCTCAGGCCAAACTACAGGGAGAGACCACAACCACACCACATCAGCAGAAAATTGGATTAAAGATGTACTGAGGATGGTCCCACCCATCAGGGCAAGATCTAGTTTTCCACACAGGGAGTCCCTCCCATCAGGAAGTTTCCACAAACATCTTATCCTCACCCTTAAGAGAGCAGACAGAATGAAAACCACAATCACAGGAAACAAACCAAACCGGTCACATGGATCACAGACTTGTCTAACTCAATGAAACTATGAGCCATGCCATGTAGAGTCACTCAAGACAGGTCATGCTGGGGAGTTCTGATAAAATGTGGTCCACTAGAGAAGGGAACGGCAAACCATTTAAGCATTCTTGCCTTGAAACCCCATGAACAGTATGAAAAGGCAAATATATGACACTGAAAGATGAACTCCCCAGGTTCAGTTCAGTTCAGCTCAGTTTAGTCACTCAGTCGTGTCCGACTCTTTGCAACCCCATGAATCGCAGCACGCCAGGCCTCCCTGTTCATCACCATCTCTCGGAGTTCACTCAGATTCACGTCCATCGAGTCCATGATGCCATCCAGCCATCTCATCCTCGGTCGTCCCCTTCTCCTCCTGCCTCCAATCCTTCCCAGCATCAGAGTCTTTTCCAATGAGTCAACTCTTCGCATGAGGTGGCCAAAGTACTGGAGTTTCAGCTTTAGCATCATTCCTTCCAAAGAAATCCCAGGGTTGATCTACTTCAGAATGGACTGGTTGGATCTCCTTGCAGTCCAAGGGACTCTCAAGAGTCTTCTCCAACACCACAGTTCAAAAGCATCAATTCTTCAGTGCTCAGCCTTCTTCACAGTCCAACTCTCACATCCATACATGACCACAGGAAAAACCATAGCTTTGACTAGACGGACCTTAGTCGGCTAAGTAATGTCTCTGCTTTTGAATATATTATCTAGGTTGGTCATAACTTTTTTTCCAAGGAGTAAGCATCTTCTAATTTCATGGCTGCAGTCACCATCAGCAGTGATTTTGGAGCCCCCAAAAATAAAGTCTGACACTGTTTCCACTGTTTCCCCATCTATTTCCC